>CM035099.1:16080519-16680519 GCA_020205505.1 Panax japonicus | reverse complement strand
CCTTTGCTTTTCGCAGAATGTCTTTTGGATTATGTAATGCACCGGTGACATTTCAACGGTGTATGATGGCTATTTTTTCTGATATGGTCGAACAAAATCTTGAGGTATTTATGGATAATTTTTTAGTTTTTGGGGATTCGTTTGATTATTGTTTGAAAAATCTCACTCTCGTGCTCAAACGGTGTATGGAAATGAATTTGGTTTTAAACTGGGAGGAATGCCTTATTATGGTGCAAGAGGGAATAATCTTGGGTCATCGTGTGTCATCAAAAGGAAATGAGGTTGATAGAGCTAAGATTGAAACCATTGAGAGCCTGCCACCAACTATTTCAGTAAAGGGTATTCGAAGTTTTTTTGGACACGCTGGTTTTTATAGACGATTTATAAAAGACTTCTCCAAAATCACGAAACCACTTTGCAATCTTTTGGAGAAGGATGGCCCATTCAACTTTAATCAAGCATGCCTGAAAGCTTTTTATGTGTTGAAAAAGAAACTAGTTATCGCACCTGTAATCATAGCGCCAGATTGGAGTACCCCGTTCGAATTAATGTGTGATGCTAGCGACTTTGCGATTGGCGCAGTTCTTGGCCAACGAAAGGTTAAAATTTTTCACGCTATATACTATGCTAGTAAGACGTTAACGGATGCCCAACTGAATTATACCACTACCGAGAACGAGCTATTAGCAGTTGTTTATGCATTTGATAAATTTCGCTCATATTTGATTAGGACAAAAGTGATCGCGTTTACGGATCATTCGAAAATTAATTACTTAATAGCAAAGAAGGATGTGAAGCCGCGATTAATTAGATGGGTATTATTTCTACAAGAGTTTGACTTGGAGACCCGAGATAGAAAATCAGGTTGCTAATCATTTATCACAATTAGAGAATGCAGAACTAAAAAAATGACACAATAATGATCAATGAATTTTCCCTGGATGAACAACTATTTGCGGTAAGGATGGATACACTATGGTATGCAGATTATGTAAATTTCATTGTGAGTAAGGTGTTTTCGCCAGATATGACAAGTCAGCAGAAGAAGAAATTTCTCCATGATGTAAAACAATATTTCTGGGATGAGTCATTTTTAATTAAACAATGTGGAGATCAAGTAATAAGAAGGTGCATTCCGGAAGTTGAAATGGAGAATATTATATACCAATGTCATGCATCTGACTATGGTGGACATTTAGGGGGAGAAAGAACGGTAGCTAAGGTGCTTCAATGTGGATTCTTTTGGCCAACACTCTTTAAGGATGCCCGTGTGATTTCATTGAAATATGACAAATGCCAAAGAGTGTGTAATATATCAAAGCGACAAGAGATGCCACTAAACATGTTCCTAGAAGTTGAATTGTTTGATGTTTGGGGCATCAACTTCATGGGACCATTTCCATCATCTTTTAGCAACTCCTATATACTTCTAGCAGTGACTACCTTTTGAAATGGGTTGAATCTATAACATCGCCCACAAATGATGCTAAGGTTGGGGTTAAGTTCATCCGGAAGAATATTTCCTCTAGATTCAGCACTCCTCTTGCAATCATTAGTGATGAAGGCACGCACTTCTGTAATATGCAGTTCTCAGCTATTCTCGCTAAGTACGGAGTCACTCATAAGATAGCTACTGCTTACCATCCATAAATAAGTGGTCAAGCCGAGGTATCTAACCACGAAGTAAAACGAATACTCGAGAAGATAGTGAACCCCGGTCGAAAAGATTGGGCTAGCAAGTTGGATGATGCTTTATGGGCATACTGTACAGCTTACAAAACTCTGATAGGGATGTCTCCGTACATGTTAGTATATTGGAAGGCATGCCATCTACCAGTTGAACTAGAACATAATGCTTATTGGGCAATTTGGAAGTTAAACTTTGATATGTCTGTTACGGGAGAGAAGTGCCTCTTACAATTGAACCAAATGGATGAATTCAGACTACAATTGTACAAGAACGCGAAGTTATATAAAGAAAAGGTTAAGAGGTGGCATGATGAGAAAATATGGAAAGAAAGTTTGAAGCAGGGCAAATAGTACTATTATACAATTCAAGGCTTAAAGTGTTTCCAGGAAAGTTGAAATCCCGTTGGTCAGGGCCATTTATCATTACAAAAGTTTATCCTCACGGAGCTGTGGAAGTGGAAGACCCGGATGCCAAATTTTAATTTCAAAGTCAATGGTCAGAGATTGAAGCACTACTATGGGGGTTGTGTTGATCGTGAAAAGACATCGGTCAACCTTGCTGATTAGAATAGAGAAGAAAGTCAGGCTAAAGACTATAAACCAAACGCTAACTGGGAGGCAACGCAGGAATTTTTATTTTTATTTTTTATTTTTACTTTTTTTTGCGTTACTGTTAGTTTATTTAGTGGTTAAACTCTTATACTTTAGGATTTGTTACGCCCCTTATGTTCTCTAACACGATATTTAATTGATTTCAGGATAGGAAACAAGATTTCATATTTGGCGGGTTTGACTAATGGCCACTACGACTACCCAAGCACTTATGAGCTTAATAGATGAATGCCCATTTGTCAAATTCTCAGATTTCTAATCATTTCCTTCATTTTTAGTGTTATTTAATTGCTTAGTGGTGTAGGGTATCTTGTTTTCGTTTTTCTTTCTTAGTATGTTATTTTATTTTAGAATGAAGTTTATCTTAGTTTATGGTTTTCGAATAAGTCTTAATTTATGTTGTGGTATGAAGGTTGGAAGCATAAAGACGCACAAAATAAGCCAAGACATGCCCCTAGAGCCTAAGCGCTCCCACCTAGGCCAATCCAAGCACCTAGGCACCTAACTGCAGAAGCCAGAACATGCATCAAGCGCCTAAGCGCTCCCACCTAGACCAAATCAAGCGCTCAACGTATTCTGCTCTCAACCGCCTAAGTGGTCCAACCAGTGCAATGTCAAGTGCCTAGGCGCTCCTACTGCAACGTGAAAAAAAATATAAGCCCTAATCAGGCATAACTTGTCCAAACCCAATTCAAACATTCTCTTGCTCTCTTACTCCAACACAAACTCAATCAAATTACTCTCCTCTAATCTAGCCCATGATAATCAAACTTCTTCTTGTATAAGCATAACCAAACACTCAATCTCTTACCTCCTACCCAAACACTCAATCTCCATTTGGTCATCCTTCCTCACCAATTCGGGCACCAACTGACATTCAAACCACATCTATCTGAAGTAAGTGTTCAAACCTCAAACAAAAACAAAATTTGCTCCTGCAACTTTGACTGGAACATCATAGCTGGCTATAACCAAGTAAGTGTGCAAGCTTTTATTACAAATTGTTTTGATTTGCTTAGATAATAGCTAAGTTAGTACTTTAAAGTTAGTTTCTTTCATTGTGTTGACTCAAGTGGGTTTGGGTACTCTTAATTGTTGTTTGTATTGCATTGGAAGGATAGTATGCTTAGTAATTGACAAATTTGGTGAAAATTAAGTTTAGGGAGTGGTTAACAATAGTGTTTCAAATTTTTGCACACCAAGTGTTCGCTAATTTGTCACAAAGAGGATTTACCCATACTAAGCCACTAAACATCATTTTTTGGGCAAGAAAGTAACACGCAAGACTTATGCCTACTAAAAGGCATAGAGGAGAGACTTCGGGCACTTAGACAAAGTTTGACAAAAAGAGATTTACAAGTGCTAGAGCGTCCGAAAGATATTACAATTTGCTTTCTAGTAAAAAGCTACTTCCTGAGCGTGGATTATTGCCAGAGGTAGAAGATGGGGAGTTACTACTAATGATTGAAAGTAGAAGATGGGTGAACTTTACAGCTCAACCAGATTCATCGGTCATTAAAATTATTAAGGAATTCTACGCCAATGCAAAAGATCATATTGGTAACATGATTTGGGTTCTCGGAAAATCAGCAGAGGTCAGTTTCAGGATAATAAATGCTTATTACGGCTTGAACATAATACCTAATAATGGGTACACGAAATATCTATAGCACGAGCTGGACTATAGTGAGGTCATTCAAGCTTTGTGTGTACCTAGCACAAAATGGAAATTAACAGATCAACAAGAAGCTATTTTGTTCCTTACATCCGCACTAAGTAGTTACGGGAAAGCATGTTGTAAGACCCAACTTATTATAAATGAAATTGAATTTCCTCTATTTTTTATTTTGAAATAGTAAGGGTTGATTTGATTAATCTGGTTAGTTATGGGTAAAATGAGTAAATATTTAAAATAAGTAAGTGGTTATAAAATATTCATTGTTATCGGGGAATATTCGTTTGGTCGTGGAATATTCTTACTGTCGGGGAATATTCGTACGACGGCGCAGTCTTGTGTGGGCCCCATAACGAAAAGCGATTGGATGAAGAAAATGATAAGTATAAGTTGTTTATAAATAACGGCGTAGTTGTTATCGTTAATACTGTTGAAATACTCGGTGGTTAAAACACAGTAGCACACGGTATTGCACTAATTATTGATTCTTATGTAAGAAGGACACTACTCAATAATTATTACAGTAATTACTTTTCATTATTTTATTTTATTGATTCAATAATTGCTACGTTGATATTTTATATTATTGTTGTTTCAATAATTATCACTACACAATATTTTCCATTATCGGAGAAATAATTCATATTATTTGAATAATATTATTAGATAAAATTATTGGCAATGTCTAGAAAGTTCTGTCTAAAGAGAGGTTTGGTCCACCTAATTGTACGCCAGTAAGGAGAAATCCTTATTGGAAAGCCCCCTCTTTCCTAGGAACGGCCTAGTTGTCAGTATTGTGATACTGTAATATTATTTGTGAATAATTAATTATTGATTTATATGATGAGAAAAATATTCATTTTATGTGGATATAGATGGAGAAAATTTTTAATGTGACAATTGTTGAAAATTAATATTTTATCTTTTTTTGATAAAATAATTCATTTAAATATATTATTATATAATAATATAATAATGGTGATATTTTTAAAATGAATGTGGGATATATGAGTATATGAGGAGGAAGAGTATTTTTGTTACTAAAAATATTTAAAACATGTTTTTCATGTTTGTGGACCCCATTTCTTGACTGAAATTTGATTATAGCCTGCAAAATCGTCCGTATGTGAATTTCGGTCAATTTATGTTTGGAATTTGAAAAAACTTTCTTCTGCAAAGTTGTAGAGAATTAAATTTCCTATGAAATGAACATAAGATTTGAATTTTTCTGATTAAAGGGCGATTTATTATGAATTATTGAAGTTTCAAAGTTCCGGAATAATTAATTTTTGGAAGTTTAAAATGTTTTTTTTGAAGAAAAACATTTTTAACAAGTTGGTGGGCCCCACTCGTATTGCAAATGAGTTGATTTCAGTTTTTCAAAGTGGGTGTAGGAAAATTTTATAATATATTAATATTTTATTAAATTTTCTGCTTTAGTGTTCTAAGCAATTTTTTATAAATAGGGTGCTTAGGTTAGAATTGAAAATCACACCAGAAACAAGAAAGTTTCCTTCGGCACTATATCCAGTATTCCAGTCAGAAGTACTGTCTTTTCGAGGTAAGGGATGTTATTTTTTTTTAAAAAATGATATTATTTCTTCTAATATCATTATGCCGGAATATTGGTAAGATTTTTCTTGTGAAATTCTTGTCTTTAGTGTCGAGGTTATTATTCACGTATATGGCACTATTCACGTATAAGACACTATTCACGAATACGACACAGTTCACAGAAAAATTAAATTTTTGTTTTTTGTCCAAAATATCTATTATGGATACTAGCTTTGATTGTATCTATGTTTTAATCATTCTTGAATTTTACTCCACAATGGTTATTTATGAAGTATTTTTGAACTATGATTGTTTAAAGTACGAATCCTTAATATTTATTCTTTTGTTTAACTGGATTCATTTTCTATAAAATATTTTTCATCATCCTCAGTCTTATATTAATGAATATCTTTGGCCTGTAGTGCAAAGATGAATGATTTTTTGATGAATATCTTTGGCTCGTAGTGCAAGATGAACAGGTGTTGAGATGAACATGACCAACTGATGAATATCTTTGGCCTGTAGTGACAAGATGAATATTTGATTCAAGATATATATTGATTGATGTTACAGGGATAAAATATTGATGATGGACTTTTAAATTCATAGATTATAGTAGATTTCATTCTCTACGTAACTCTTTTATGAATTATTATTTTCGCTGTGAATATTGATCTGAAACTTGTCTGTTATATTCTCTCAGATTTTTCCCTTGTTGAAGACTAATAATAATTTATTCTATATTATCTTAGTCATAATATTCTTTACTAGGCTAGTTGAGCTCACCCTTTTCCTTTTTGTTCCATTTTTCTTCTCAGGAGGCGAGAATGTAGCAAGTACTAGTCGAGGTATGGAATGATGGTTCTAGAAGTTGTCTTAGTAGTCCTCACTATTTGTAAAATAGTGTATCCATAATTTTAATGAGGACTTATTTGAGTGTGGATATTATCTAGATGGTAATATTTGTATTTAAACTCACAGTTTATGTGTTGTCGTATCTTGCACGACAATTGTAATAATAAAGTTGTAGTTGTTTCTGTACCATGTATTTGGCGACTCAAAACGGGTGTTGTATACCTATTTTGGGGAGTCACACATGGCATGCCTTTATTTGTGCCAAGTTGATGTCGTGTAGGCATACGAGTGATGTCATAAATCAACAGGCAGTGTTGATTTTCTGCATTGCTCAAGGAAGAACTATATATGTGGGTGAGGTTATTCATTATTCAATCGACAGAGCAATTCAAGGTGGGACTTCAAGTGGACTGCCTCATCCATCTTTGATTACTGGACTATGTCGACAAGCTAGATTAAAATGGGATGCCAAGGAAGCTACACAACCTCCTTTAGCCCCAATTGACCACTCGATTATAAAAAAGTACTAGGTATGGGGTGGGGGTAAACCACATCCGAGAGGGTTAGGTTTCATTATTGTGCCTCCCGAGCCTGCAGACGAGCCTGATCAATAGTCACATAACAATCCTACTGCAGCTGGAAGTTCTGAGCCACGACCAATTTTTTTGAAGATATTCGTCGAGAATTAAGAAATCAAACTAGAAGGATTGAAATGGAGGCTACTCAAGTTCAGCAGGGTTTTGATCGGGTGGAACGAAATTAGGAGAGCTTGGCTCAGCGACAAACGGAGATGTATAAGAACTGTAGTACAACATTCCTAGAGATGTTCGACCGCATGAATCCAGTTGGCGGCCCTACCAATTTCCACCCTTTTTTGCATACCCCCCGGCAGATTTACCATCTGAGGATGAGACTGATGAAGAAGAAGAAGAGGATTCTGACGAGGAATAAGGCTTCGATCTTTCAGGGAAGTTCTTAGTGCCTAATTTCTTATGTTTTTTTGTTATATACAATGAGGACATTGCATATATTAATTTTGGGGATGCATTTTTCCAGTTCAGTTGCATTCATTTAGTATAACTTATTCATTTCCAATTCCTAGTTGCATTCATTTAGTATTCATTTTATAGTTTTTCATGTAATTTTCATTCTAATTTCTTTAAAAAATGAATAAAAAAAGAAAAAAAAAGAAGAAAAAAATTCAAGTATTTGCATGTTTCCAGCTGTTAGATAGTTCAAGTCTGTTTTGGCCGATGATGAGATTGGAATTGAGTAGACAAGTATAGTATTGACTGTTAAGACTTTGATGTGATTTCTTATCATGATTTGAATCTTTACCTGTTTGAAACTGATATAATAAGGATATCACAGTAAAAATAACTATGTTGACCGATTTAGTCTAAATTGACACATAATGGACTTCTTGAGGATAATACTAGTTTGAATGAATGAAAGACTTGAATAGGCAGAGATGACTGAATTTAGACAAAAACTTAAGTTTGGGGGGAAAATTTGGGATATATAAGCATCAAAAAAATTGATGAAAAAGATACCGTGACTAGTCTTGTTCCGGGGCCTTTGTTACTTGAGCAAGTACGCCCGAGGGAGTTTCTTTACACCTAGCTCCCTAAGGTCTTATATGCTCTGGGAGTCGTTGGTCGAAAGCTCGCTAAGGGATAGAACTGTTAGCCTAATGGAATGAGACATTGCACAGTCATGGTTAAAATAATAATAATAAAAAAGCAATAAAATGGGAAAAGAGCAAAAAGCCCCCGTAATGATAAGTAAAGCATAAGTATCCCGGATTGGACTCTTGAATTTGGTGGATGTTTGACTTTAGTTGGATTTAACTTGTTCGTGAATTTTGTGAGTTTATACTGTATGATGCCTTTAAAGAGATCTATTATGTGTTGTACTTAGCATTATATTAGTTAGCATTGTTGTTGAACACACGCACACTATATCTGTAATAATAGGGTAAGATTTGATGATTGACTAGGAAATTATGGATCTGTCTTGGTATGATGTACTAACATGTTTATTGTGATTTTTTTGAGGCTTGATGAATAGATTTTGTTCTATTTAACTGCAGGAATTTTAGGCATTTAGATAGCTGCATTTGCATTTGCATTGCATATTTAGTTATTGTATTATGTTTTCTTTGCATGGGGACAAGCAATTGGTTAAGTTTGGGAGTATTTGATGAGTATGTTTTATACCTATGAATCCGATATTATTAAACTTAATTATTGCTATCTTTAATTGTTTTTTAGTATTTTTTAAAGTGTTTTGTGTTTATTTCTTGTAGGTTAGAGCTGGAGGGACAAATTGGTCATTTGGGAGAAGAAAAAGGTCAAAAATCATTAAAATTAGAGCTGAGTGGCATTTTTGTAATTACGCGGTCCTGGTCAAGCGCCTAGGCGCTTGGAAATGGCCTGGGTTGAGCGCCTAGACGCTCATGTGCGGCTAAAGATAGATTTTTCTACTGTTAAGTGGGTTTTTAAAGCCACAAAGGAATCTAAAAGAGGGATGAGACCAATACAAATAGGAGAATACTTTAGAAAAGACAGATCACTTAATTTTTTTAAGAGATTTGCAGAGAGGACAGCGAAGGAAAATAGGAAGGATAATTTCAAGGACTGAAGATCAAAGAGAGAGTATTGGAGAAAATTTAGAGTTTGTTCTTCTCTTCTCTAGTTTTATCTTTTGTAATTATCTGGGATGTTTGGATTATTAATCTGGATGATGTTTTTCTTTATTATTATTATGAACTAAACTTTAATTAAGATTGCAACAGAACTTGGTATGTAATTTAAATCAAATCTTCCCATTGAATGAAAGTTGGTTTTTATTGAATTCTTTATTATATCTTTTGCTTATTGATTAATTGTTTGGCCAAAAATTACTGTGATAATCTATATAAAATTAGAAGATGGAGTATAGATTGTGTGACGCCCCCAAAATAGGTCCAATCCATCCAACCCATTTTGAGTCGCCAAATACATGGTACAGAAATTAACTACAACTTTATTAATACAATTGTCGTGCAAAATACAACAACACATATGTTGTGAGTTTTGATACAAATATATACCAACTGTAACTCTCATCCCAACCTTGGATAGCACTTCTCAATGGCACCTCACATAAAGGTACAATCAATAACTATTTTAGAAATTAAAATCTTTGGGAAGTGCTCAAGGAAACCTTCGTACATTGGAGGCCATGCGTCTAGGTTATGACAGATATCATATGCCCATAGAATTATCCTTGGTTGACCCAATAGACCCCCAAAAAATGAGAAGATTACTATCATGTTCTTTCCAATGGTGAGTCTTCTCTTGACATATAACTATCTCCACTGTCTGCAATTGAAAATTATATTTCAACCGAACTCCAAGATTATATAGGTAGTGCTCGTAGATATACTCAGCAAGTGGATGTGCACAACACTTTTTTATGATAACACAAGTTTGTATGTCATTAGACATCATGTATGATAGTGGTGAAACACCCTTCCAACGTTGGCTTCGCCTCACCCTATTGTTGTTCACCAAAATCAATTATTAAGTGACGTATAATATACGAAACACACATCTAAGGTCCTCAATACAATTATATATTGTATGTCATATCATTTTATAATGTGTTGAGAAACTTTGATAGTCTCGGACCATCACAGTATTCCCATGTTATCCCTGTTCAACCCAGCTACACTCTTATTACCTGAAAGGAATTGTGAAGCAAAAGAGTGAGCACAAATAGCCCAGTAAATAATATCATAACTAAAGATAATTAAATTATCAATAGCTTTCGTCAGTAATAAATCAGAGATTTAGAACATATAGTAGATGATAAAACTTTTCAACCATTGCTGCAGCGGAACGAGCAATCCATTAGAAGAGTCAAATAGACCATAAATTCTATTATCTTCTCCATGTTAAAAGTCCACCAATAATGTTTTATCCCTATAACATCAATCTACAGTTCCTGTCCACAATCATGTGAATAACTCATAATCATAATTGTAGTTCTAAATTCCCCTTTTCATCCAGGACGAAGATAATTTTTATCACATGTCTTTAACTGAAACATCAAAGATCATGGTTATACCAAATCATAGTTCATGTACATAATCATTCCAATAAATTCATCTTTGCACTACGTGCCAAAGATATTCATTAATAGTTCATCTTTGCACTACAGGCCAAAGATATTCAACAATAGGTCATCTTTGCACTACAGGCCAAAGATATTCAACAACAGGCCACCTTTACACTACGGGCCAAAGATATTTATCAATAATTCATCTTTGCACTACAGGCTAAAGATATTAATATCTCAATGAAATACATAATCATTTCAAAATTTATATAAACCATAATTATAACTATGTTGATCAATTCACCTTTACACTTAAGCTAAAAATATTCAATTGTAAATTCAATGGCCATGATCATACCAGTTAACGATTCAACTTTGCACTACTGGCCAAAGAGAGCTCATAGTCACGATTATACTAATAATCTACCCATCTTTACACTCAAGTCAAAGGAAAATTTCTTCACCGAGATTATAACAATGTTATATATGATAATAAAAATAATATGATCAAAACATGGATTTAATTTCAAGAATAAGATTCATAAATCAACGATAATTTGGTCAAAAAAAGAAACTAATTTTATCGTGAATAGTATCCTGTGAATAGTAACTCGTGAATAGTAACTCCGACACGAAAAGATAAAATTTCACAATAAAATCCATATCAATATTTATAACACCTTAATCCAAATGTTATAAATCACTTAATAATCTCATAATCTAATATTATTAATATTACAACAATATTTTAATCATTTCTTAAACTTATAAATAATTTATTTTAATTGTTTACACTTGATTAATTAATGCATTTAATCATCCTAAAATGCCAAACTCATAAGATTTCATCACCAATAACCAAAACCCTCATCAAAAATCTTCATATATCTCATATAGGATACTCAAGCCATAAAATCATATTTTCCAATTTTCTTACTTCACATTACATATTTAATTTATTTACTCATAACTAGTCCATTTTCATGAAAAATACCAAATCAGTACAAACAAATTTTCTTTTCTGGGATTTAGCAGAATATAGTCTCATATTGAACATATATTTTTCTCGAAATTTTTAAAATTCATTTACTATTTTTCATATAGCCAAAATTGTCGAATATTTAGTCATTTATCATAAACTGTACTTTTGTCCAAAAATTCCGAAATTTATAGAGTATACTGCTATTATATTCATGTAGTCCCTATAAAAATTTTACCAATTTTGGAGTTAACCACAAGGAGTTATAAGGGTTTACTTTTAAAATAGTCTTTTTTCATAAAATTCATTACTCCTAATCTATATATCCAAAAATCGCCATTTTTGGACACCATCTAGAAAACTCATCAAATTATCATTTTAAATTTTTCCAGAATTTTTGAATGTAGGAAAAATTACGAAACATGAAAAACATAAATACCCTTACAATCCCTTACCTCAAAAGAGCAATATTTCTGATTGGAATATCGGATATAACGCTGAAGGAAACTTGCACTGATTAGAAACTCTCAAAGTATCTAAATACTCACAAAAATACGCTCGATAATATAGAGAGAGAAAACTTATGTTTCTGGTGTGATTTTAAATTCTAACTTAAGCGCTTATTTATAGAAAAATGTTAGAACGCCAAAGGAGACTAAATTAATAAAAAATTATTAATTTATTCAAAACTTTCCGAATGCCACTTTTGATCAAAATCTCAGCCAACACAGTGGGGCCTGCCCAAAATCAGCACATGTATTCAACACCAACCAAAAGTGGGTCCCACCCAATTTTAATAAAAATCATTTTATTTTCTGAAACTTTAGTAATTCATAATAAATAGCCTTTTTATTAGATAAATACAAATTTTATGTCTATTCCACACGAAATCGAATTCTCTACAACTTTGTAGCTTTATATTTTTCCAAATTCTAGATAGAAAATATTCGAAATCCACAAACAGACGATTTTCAACAACTTTTAAAATTCATAACAAATCATACGTTAATTTTTAACGGTTCAAAATTTATGGGCATATACTCAACTTATATATGTATAACATATCCAAAAATCACAACGATCCAATGGATGGATTAAAATTATAACTCAAGCAAGAGAGCTTTAAGAACACTGATTTGATTTTTAATGCCTCCATTCTGACAAAATACTGATAAAACACCTCAACATTAATTCCTTCATTTACAACAACATAAAATATATCCATCATTTATATCCACATAAAATAAATATTTCCTTATCATATAAATCAATAAATAATTATTCACAAATAATATTACAGAATCACAATAATGACAACCAGGCCGTTCCAAGGAAAGAGGGGCTTTCTGATAAGGATTTCTCCTTACTGACACGCAATTAGGTGACCAAACCTCTCATTGACAGAACTTTCTAAACATTGTCAATAATGATATCTAATAATATTATTCAAATAATATGAATTATTGATTTGATAATGGGAAATACTGTACAATGACAATTATTGCGACAACAATAATATAAATTATTAACGCAACAATTATTGAATCAATAAAATAAAATATTGAACAGTAATTACTGTAATAATTATTGAGTAGTGCCTTCTTACGTAAGAATTAATATTTCAAAAATACTGTGCAATACCGTGTGCTACTGTGAAACCACGCGTATTACTGTATTTTAACCACCAGGTATTCCAACGGTGTTAACGGTAACTATTACGCCGTTATTTGTAAAAACTCAAACTTGTCGTTTTCTTCATCCGACAGTTATTCTGTTATGGGGCCCACAAATGGCTGCGCCGTCATACGAATATTTCCCGACAACAATGAGTATTTTATAACCACTTACGTATTTTGTAAACTTTACATATATCACCCTTAACTTTAACTTTTTATCAATTTAACCATTTACTGAATAATAATTATAAAAAATTGAATACTTTTATTTCATAAAATTCGGGGTCTTACAATATACCCTCCTTATAAAATTTTGTCCCCGAAATTTACGTACCTGGTAATTCGAAGAGATGAGAATAACTTATTTTTATTTCAGATTCCATCTTCTCTGTCCTCATGATTTCTGCATTGCTAATCTCCTGTACATTAGATATCATTTTAGAATACAGCTTCAAAACAAAGGTTAACTGACATATCATAATTTGTCAACTAATTAAGTAAGAAATTTCAATTTAGGTAAGTCACACTAGCGAAGGATTTACTCATCTCTCCCCTCCTAGTTCTATTCCCCGATCTCCGCCAGAGAACATATCCCTATGCTCTGATACCAACTGTGACGCCCCCAAAATAGGTCCAATCCATCCAACCCATTTTGAGTCGCTAAATACATGGTACAGAAAATAACTACAACTTTATTACTACAATTGTCGTGCAAAATACAACAACACATATGTTGTGAGTTTTGATACAAATATATACCAACTATAACTCTCATCCCAACCTTGGATAACACGTCCCAATGGCACCTTACATAAAGGTACAGTCAATAACTGTTTTAGAAAATCTTTGGGAAGTGCTAAAGGAAACCTCCGTACATGGGAAGCCATGCGTCTAGGTTATGATAGATATCATATGCTCGCAGAATTATCCTTGGTTGACCCAATAGACTCCAAAAAAATGGGAAGATTACTATCATGTTCTTTCCAATTTTGAGTCTTCTCTTGACATATAACTATCTCCACTATCTGCAATTGAAAATTATATTTCAACCAAACTCCAAGATTATATAGGTAGTGCTCGTAGATATATTTAGCAAGTAGATGTGCACAATCCTGACTTATGATAACACGAGTTTGTATGTCATTAGACATTTTGTATGATAGTGGCAAAACACCCTTCCAATTTTGAGTTCTCCTCGCCCTATTGTTGTTCACCAAAATTAATTATTAAGTGACGTATAATATACGACACACACATCTTAGGTCCTCAATTCAAATATATATTGTATGTCATGCCGTTTTATAATGTGTTGAAAAACTTTGAGAGTCTCGGACCATCACACTATTCTCCTATTATCCCCGCTTGACCCAGTTACACTCTTATTACCTGAAAGGAATTGTGAAGCAAAAGGGTGAGCACAAATAGCCCAGTAAATAATATCATAACTAAAGATAATTAAATTATCAATAGCTTTCGTCAGTAATAAATCAGAGATTTAGATCATATGGTAGATGATAAAAATTTTCAACCATAGTTACAGCGGAACGAGCAATCCATTAGAAGAGTCAAATAGACCATAAAGTCTATTACCTTCTCCATGTTAAAAGTCCACCAATAATGTTTTATCCTTGTCACATCAATCAACAGTTCCTGTACACAATCATGTGAATAACTCATAATCATAATTGTAGTTCTAAATTCCCCTTTTCATCTAGGACGAAGATAATTTTTATCACATGTTTTTACCTGAAACATCAAAGATCATGGTTATACCAAATCACAGTTCCTGTTCATAATCATGCCAATAAATTCATCTTTGCACTATGGGCCAAAGATATTCATTAACAGTTCATCTTTGCACTACATGCCAAAGATATTCAACAACAGGTCATCTTTGCACTAAAGGCCAAAGATATTCAACAACAGGTCATCTTTGCACTACAGGCCAAAGATATTCAACAACAGGTCATCTTTGTACTACGGGCCAAAGATATTCATCAATAATTCATCTTTGCACTACAGGCCAAAGATATTAATATCTCAAAGAAATACATAATCATTTCAGAATTTATATAAACCATAATTATAACCATGTTGATCAATTCACCTTTGCACTTAATCTAAAAATATTCAATTGTAAATTCAAAGGTCATGATTATACCAGTCAACGATTCAACTTTGCACTACTGGCCAAAGAGAACCCATACTCACGATCATACCAATAATTTATCCATCTTTACACTCAAGTCAAAGGGAAATTTATTCACCAAGATTATAAAAATGTTATATATGATAATAAAAATAATATGATCAAAACATAGATTTAATTTCAAGAGTAAGATTCATAAATCAACGATACTATGGTCAGAAAAAGAAACCAATTTTGTCGTGAATAGTACCCCATGAATAGTAACTCGTGAATAGTAACTCTGACACGAAAAGATAAAGTTTCACAATAAAATCCATAACAATATTTATAACACCTTAATCCTAAATGTTATAAATCACTTAATAATCTCATAATCTAATATTATGAATTTTACAACAATATTTTAATCATTTCTTAAACTTATAAATAATTTATTTTAATTGTTTACACTTTATTAATTAATGCATTTTGTAAGACCCCAACTTTTATGAATAAAGATTAATTTCTCTCGAAATATATTTTTGAATATTATGGTGTGGATATAATATAATGTTATAGTTGTGGGTAATATTTACAAATTATGCAAAGTAAGCAAGTGGTTAAATAATATTCGATTGGTCGGGGAATACTCTTTTTAACAGGGAATATTCGTACGACGGCACAATCATTGGTGGACCCCACAATGGTTAGAAAACAATATAATTATCTTTTTATAAAAATAACGACGGAAGTTTTACCGTTAAACTGTTGAACTACCCGGTAGTAAAAGTACAGTAATATGCGTGGTTGCATAGTAGCACACGGTATTGATTATTGATGCTTACGTGAGAAGTCACTTAGTTATACTCAATTATTGCTACAATAATTGTTGCATCATATCTCTCATATTATTGATTCAGTTATTGTCACAGTATCATCTACATAATATGTTATATTATTAAATCAATAATTGAGACGACAAAGTTATTCATATTATTAAATTGCAATATTTACAATGTCTAGAAGTTCTGTCAAGGAGAGGTTTGGTCATCTAATTGTGTGCCAATAAGGAGAAATCCTTATCGAAAAGCTCCCTCTTTTCTGGGAATGACCTGGTTGGTAAATATTATGAGTTATAATATTAATAATGAATAAGTTCGTGTTGATTAAAGATGAAATTGATAATTCGATATTAATTATTGTCTGGAAGTTTTACTGACCAGTCGGGTAATTAATCTGATAAATGAGTAATTAATTGCTATAAATTCACATGATTATAACTATTTGTTCACATGTGTGTACTATTGATTCACATTCTTGTACTATTAGGGGAGGTGGTGCAAGTTTGATAATACTTACAGGACTAAATTAAAAATGAAAGAAAAGTTGAAGGTATTGTACTGTAATATTTCGAGCCCCAAAACGTTCAATTAGCTAAACTATATTTTCCTATAAATAGAAGCTCATTCTTCCTTCATTTCTCAGCAATTCACTAAAGCTTTAGAGCAATTATTATAGAGAAATTATAGAGATAAAGAAGAAGAGAAGTGTGCTACCTCACTATTCCAATATCTAGTTTCTTCTAAGGTAAGGGGTATTATTCTTTCGTATTCATGAAGAGAGTTATTTTCTTTTAATACTCATAAGAGTTGTTATTCCATTCTTTATTATTATATTGGAATAACCTGTCTATGTGAAGTACCGCATACATGATGAAATTCTTATTTTATTCCATTCTTTAATATTCTGTTGGAATAACCAGTCTGTGTGGTCTATCGCATGCCTGGTGAATTCTGTTGTTATTCTATTCTTTATTATTCTGTTGGAATATCATTTCTGTGCAGATTACACATGACATGGTTCCGTTCTTTATTATTCTATTGGATTATCCTGTCTGTGCGGATTACGCATGACTTGGTTCCGTTCTTTATTATTCTGTTGGAATATCCTGTCTGTGCGGATTACGCATCACTTGGTTCCATTCTTTATTATTCTGTTGGGAATAATCTGTATGTGCATTCTATCGCATGCCAGGTGAATTCTTCTATTATTCCATTCTTTATTATTCTGTTGGAATAATCTTTCTATGTGGATTACCGCATACATGGTGAATGATCCTTCGTATGCATTCCTTATTAAATTGTGGAAATGATCTGTCTACATGGATTACCGCATGGCAGGCGAAAATCCATTTGCAGCTTCATACTTTCTATTATACTCAGTTGGTTAAAGTTTTGGCTTCTATACTCCATGAAATTAGTAGAATATTTTGGATATTTACGCTTCATCCAGTATCTTTTCATGGAAATATTCTTCTGAGCATTCTTGAATTTTAATCCACAAAGCAATGTCATGTTGACATTTGGACGTAATTGATTTCAGGATAAATTAGCTTATAAATCTTTAAAATTTATTCTTGAACTTGTTTTATTGAATTATTATGTCATTGTCATCATCCTCATGCTTATATTGTGATGAAAGTCATCTTTGGCTTACGTGCATAGATGGACTTGGTATGATTATGACCAGGGATCATTCGGTATAATCTTGACATGTAATGTTATAAATGATGTGGTAAAAGTCCTCAGTGGCCTGTAGTGCATTGATGGACAGTTTTTGATATGATTATGACTAGGGATTATTCGGTATATTAATGACCATTGATGATTTAATGAATGAATATCTTTGGCCTGTAGTGCAGGGATGACTCGATGATGTGGTTTATTTATTAAGCTAAGTCTCAGCGATAAAACTGGATGAAAACATTTTAAATCATAGGAGATAGTAGATATCATGCTCTACTTGACTCTTCTAATGAATTACTTATTGCACTGCAGTTAAACTTGATGTCTATTATATTTTATCAGTTTAACATTGTTGAAGACTAATGATAATTTATTCTCCATTATCTTAATCATAATATTTCTTACTGGGCTAGTTGAGCTCACCCTTTTTCTTTCATTATTCTCTTCAAGAAATGAGAAGGTATCCGGGACTAGTCGGGGAACGGAGTGATGGTCCGAGATGGTGTATTAGTAGTCCTCACTATTCTATATAATAGTGTGACAATAAATGTAATGAGGACTCTATTTGAGAGTGGATATTGTCTACAAGGCAACATTTCTGTTTAAACTCTCAGCTATGTTTTGTCGTATATTACACGACGGTTGTATAATTAATTTTGTATTTGTATTTTGTACCATGTATTTGGCGACTCAAGATGGGTGATGTATACCTATTTTGGGGGCGTCACAGTTGGTATCAAATCTTATGGATATGATCCCTGGTTGTGATGTGAGACAAGAATTAGGATCGGAGAGACGGGGAATTCCTTCGCTAGTATGACCTAGCTAAGTTTATTTGGTATTTAATGGGTCGGTCAGAGTATAGGGATAATATGTGATATGATAATTAACCCTTATTTTGTGGCAGTATTTGAAAATGGCATCTGAAAATGTTGAGATAAGCAATGAAGCACATGAGACCGTTGAGTCACCATAGATTAATACCCAGGATGATGTGCAACAGGAAGACAATAATCCCCAAGTAAACAACAACGATCAAATGATGAACGATGGGATGTTCAGAGGTTTTATTCAATTCATGCAACATTAGAGGAAGACGGCTCCTGTCCAAAATGCAGGTGGAAACACTGATAACTCTCGGACGGTCACCGCTAAGCAATTCAAGGAGCTGGGACCACCGGAGTTTTTTGGAGAGCCAAAACCACTTAAGGCACAGACGTGGATAAAGTAGATTAACAAGATATTTAATGTTTTAGGATGGTCTGAAGAGCAAAAGGTTCCCTTTTCCACCTTCATGTTGCGAGCAGAGGCTGATTACTGGTGGGAATCTGTAAAGCGTACTCAACCTGCTGCACTGAAGATATCTTGGGAGAAGTTCCAAGAACTATTCAACGACAAATACTTTCCTGAAAGTATTCTTCACATAAATGAGGTAGATTTCATCAAGCTTGAGCAAAACAATATGACCGTGGCATAGTACGAAGCTAAGTTTGCCGAGTTGTCTCAGTTTATGTTCCACTTGGTTGATAATGAGGAGAGAATGACGTGGATGTTTCTAAGTGGTTTAAAACCCGAGATACGTCAATACCTTATCTCTCATAAACTGTGTTTGTATTCAGATGTTGTGAATAGGGCTCAGTTATTGGAGCATGATAATGAGTCAACCCAACCAAGAGAGAGCAGCCGGCAAGTCGATAATACCAGTGGTAGAAGTCATCGAAGCGGTGACAACAAACGTGGAGGGAATCAACATGCCAGAAATGGTAATCACTTCGGTGGTAATCATGGCCATGATAATAATAGTTGACATTTCAAGAAGAGGAGATTCAATAATGATAGAAAGACGTCAGCACCAACGCCTGTTGTTAAGGAAGGAGAACGACCACCAGTCGTATGTTACAGATGTGGAGGGGAAGGACACATAAGTCCAAACTACACGATGCAGTCTAAAGCATTTTACAATTGTGGAAAAGAATGTCACCTAGCCTAATTTTGTCGTGCACGAAAGTCAAGTCCAGCTGGGATGGAGGCATCAAAGGGTGTCCCAGACAAGACAAAACCGGTAGTTCAAGGGAGAGCATTTGTCGTAACCTCCCAAAAATGAGGAATCCGAACGAGGTGGTCACAGGTAAGCTAATCATAAACTCTAGTGAAGATTATACTTTATTTGATACCAGTTCTACCCATTCCTTTGTTTCTCCTACTTCCGCTCAACTTTAAATTTGACTCCAAAAAAAGTAAACTTTGACTTATCTGTTGAAACTCCATTGGGAGAAACCTTAATTACATCCACGGTTTATAAGTCTTGTTTGATTCAAATCGGTTACCGCACGTTAACTGTCGATCTTATTTCCTTAAAAATACTTGCATTTGATGTAATTTTAGGGATTAATTGGTTAACTACTCATCATGCTAAAATCGATTGTTTTCGTAAGGTTGTTAGCTCTCATATTCCTAACCAATCTATTATGCAAATTCAAGCAACCAAACTACTAAAATCAATCACTGCCATATCAAGTCATAAAGCTATTCGTTTATTGAAAAACGGATGTCAAGTTTTCTTAGCCCATGTCACGGATTTAAATAAAAATACGTCAGATTTGAATGATATTTCTATTGTTAATAAATTTCCTGATGTATTCCCTGAAGAACTTCCTGGCCTACCCCCAGAGCGTGAAATTGAATTTTGTATCGACCTTGAATCTGATACAAAACCCATTTCTGAAGCCCCATATCGAATGGCTCCTATTGAACTTCAGGAGTTAAAAACCCAACTACAGGAATTGTTAGACATCGGTTTCATTCGACCTAGTAAGTCTCCTTGGGGTGCTCCTGTTTTATTCTTGAAGAACAAAGATGGAAGTACGCGACTTTGTATTAATTATCGGGAGTTGAATCATGTCACCATCAAAAATAGGTACTCGTTGCCTCGTATTGATGACTTGTTTGACCAGTTGTAAGGAGCCAAATTCTTTTCAAAGATTAATCTTCGTTTTGGATATCATCAATTGAAGATTAAAACTAATGACATTCTAAAGACTGCTTTCAGAACTCAGTACGGGCATTATGAATTCCTCGTTATGTCTTTTGGATTGACTAATGCTCCTTCTGCCTTCATGGACATGATGAACCGAGTATTCAAGGAATATTTGGATCACTTTGTGGTCGTCTTTATTGATGACATCCTCATATACTCCAAAACCCGTGAAGACCATGAGCAACACTTGAGGCTGATACTCCAAAAGCTTCGTGAAAACAAGCTATATGCCAAGTTAAAGAAATGTGAGTTCTGACTTGAGGAAGTTGAATTCTTTGGGCACGTGATATCAAATCATGGAATATCTGTTGACCCGACAAAGATTGAAGCAATTTAAAGCTTGGAGAAATCTAAGTCAGTGACCAAAATACGTTACTTTCTCGGCTTAGCTGGTTATTATTGGAGATTCGTAGAAGGGTTTTCTTGAATCGCTACTCCATTAACTCAGCTGACTCGAAAAGATACAAAATTTAGTTGGAGTGACAAATGTGTAAAGAGTTTTTAAGAACTCAAGAGGAGACTCATTTCAGCACCTGTTCTTAAAATACCATCTGGCTCAGAGGGATTTGTCATCTACAGTGATGCTTCAGGCAAAGGGTTAGGATGTGTTCTCATGCAACATGGGAAAGTCATAGCCTATGCCTTGCGACATCTCAAAGAATATGAGAGGAATTATCCTACTCATGATCTAGAGTTGGCAACAGTTGTTTTTACGCTTAAGATTTTGAGGCATTACCTGTATGGAGAGAAGGTGGAGATCTATACGGATCATAAAATCCTCAAATATTTCTTCACTCAAAAGGAACTCAACATGCGGCAATGACGATGAGTTGAGTTGTTGATAGATTATGATTATACCATCCAATACCATCCTGGAAAAGCGAACGTAGTAGCTGATACATTGAGTAGAAGATCATATGTTGGTACGAGTGAAATATTATCAACACAAAGGCCCATTTTATATGACTTGGAAAGGATGAAATAGAGTTAAAGACTCCAGGGACCAATGTGATGATGGAAAATATACGAGTGGAACTGGCTTTAATCGATAAAGTTAAAGATGCTCAAACTACAGACCTGGAGCTGATGCGTATGAAGAAGAAAGGGCCAGAAGGTGCTATTCCAGAAGCAAGAATCTATAAAGAAGGAATACTTCGAGTCAACTCCAGACTTTGTGTTCCTAACAATTCTGACTTAAAGTATAAAATCATGATGGAGGCACACAACACATCGTTTGCAATCAATCCTAAGAGTACCAAAATGTATCGTGATCTTCGACATACATTTTGGTAGAGAAATATGAAGAGAGAGATAACGGGTTTTATCTCAAGGTGTCTAACTTGTCAACAAGTCAAGCTGGAGCATCAAGTGCCAAAAGGTCCATTGCAACCACTTGAAATTCCAGAATGAAAGTGGGATCACATTACCATAGATTTCGTTACTGGTCTTCCAAAGGTTTCTCAAGGCATAGATGCGATTTGGGTCATTGTTAATAGATTGACCAAGTCTGCCCATTTCTTACCTATACGAGAAACTTATACACTTGAACGTCTTGCTAGTATGTATATAAACGAGATTGTAAGATTTCATGGTATGCCAGTATCTATAGTTTCTGATCGAGACCCAAGATTCACTTCAAGATTTTGGGTTAGTTTGTAAAAAGCTATGGGCACGGATTTACGATTTAATTCGGCATATCATCCTCAAATGGATGGGCAGTTGGAAAGGACTATTCAAACTCTTGAATATTTATTAAGACTTCGTGTCCTTGAATTCAAGGGAAGTTGGGACAAGTTCTTACCATTGGTGGAGTTTTCCTACAACAACAGTTATTAAGCAAGTATTGGCATGGCTCCATCTGAGGCATTGTATGGAAGAAAGTGTCATTGTCCAGTATACTGGGATGAAGTAGGTGAAGCAACGTTGTTGGGACCAGATTTGGTACGTATGACTATGAAAAAGATTCAAACGATCTGACAACGTATAAAAACCTCACAAGATCGATAAAAGTGGTATCTTGATCTTCATCGAAAGGACGTGGAATTCAATATTGGAGATTATGTGTTGTTACGTGTGGCTACATGGAAAGGAGTTACAAGATTTGGAAAGAGAGGAAAGCTCAATCCTCGATTCATTAGCCCATTTTTAATCTTCGATCGAGTAGGAACTGTGGCCTATAGACTCGCCTTGCCGCCAAGTATGCCTCGTGTTCATAACATTTTTCAAATATCTATGTTATGTAAATATGTGAAAGACCCGAACCACATTATTGAATTAGAACCAGACGAGATAGAGGAATATTTAACATATGAAGAGGTACCTGTTAAAATCTTAGATAAGAAGGATCATATTCTACGCTATAAAGTTAAACCTAAAGCCAAAGTTTTATGGAGAAACCACGATGGTGAGGAAATGACATGGGAGTTAGAATCTGAAATAAAATCAAGGTATCCTCACCTCTTCGACATACTAGGTATGCACCCTAATTTTGAGGATGAAATTTCATAAGAAAGGGAGGTTGTAAGACCCCAACTTTTATGAATAAAGATTAATTTCTCTTGAAATATATATTAGAATATTATGCTGTGGATATAATATAATGTTATAGTTGTGGCTAATATTTACAAATTTTTTAAATTAAGCAAGTGGTTATATAATATTCGATTGGTCGGGGAATATTCGTTTTAACAAGGAATATTCGTACGACGGCACAATCATTGGTGGACCCAACAACGGAAGTATTTTTGTAGTTAGAAAACGATATAATTATCTTTTTATAAAAATAACGGCGAAAGTTTTACCGTTAAACTGTTGAACTACCCGGTAGTAAAAGTACAGTAATACGCGTGGTTGCATAGTAGCACGCGGTATTGATTATTGATGCTTACGTGAGAAGTCACTTAGTTATACTCAATTATTGCAACAGTAATTGATGCATCATATCTCTCATATTATTGATTCAGATATTATCACAGTATCATCTGCATAATATGTTATATTATTAAATCAAAAATTGAGACAAAAAAGTTATTCATATTATTAAATTGCAATATTTATAATGTCTAGAAGTTCTGTCAAGGAGAGATTTGGTCATCTAATTGCGCGCCAATAAGGAGAAATCCTTATCGGAAAGCCCTCTCTTTCCTGGGAACGACCTGGTTGTTAAATATTGTGAGTTATAATATTAATGATGAATAAGTTCGTGTTGATTAAAGATGAAATTGATAGTTCCATTGTGTTGGAATTATTAGTGTTAGTGGAAATCGACATTTATTTCGATATTAATTGATGTCTGGAAGTTTTACTGAGCAGTCGGGTAATTAATCGGATAAATGAGTAATTAATTGCTATTAATTCACATGATTATAACTATTTGTTCATATGTGTGTACTATTGATTCACATTCTTGTACTATTTGGGGAGGTGATGTTGTGACAACCCGAGAAATTAGACAATTTATGAAAATCATAATTGATTGATTTAAGGTTCAATATTGGGACCTAGACTGGAAATAAGTGTATGGAATTGGCAGTTATGTAATGAAATTCCAAGAATTTCAAAAGTTTTGAACAAGACTTGAATTATGTGATAGACTATAAGTGCATAGTCTAGTAATGAGGTATAAGATTATGGTATAGCAAAAATGTCTACTTATGTAGTATATTTCCTTTGTGTTTTGATTTGATTTTTAACAACTTGAAGTTGTGATCTTGAGGCTTATAACCTTAGATCTTGGTGTTTAAAAGTGTTTAATATGTAGATCCAACTCTTTTGTAGATCAAAAGTTAGATCTATAACATGAAATAGAGAATAGGTTTTTCAAAAGATAGAAAACCTAAAATTTTCTTAACTTTGATTGTGTTTGAAGCTTGTTTAATGAAATAAGAAACTTTGTTTCTAAACTCACAAACCATGTATATACATGTTAATGAGTGTTTTGTGTTTGGTATTATCCATATAGAGTGTTGATTTTTGGTTGGAATCAAAGGAATAGAAAAATGGAATTTTCCGAAAAAGTTAAACTTTTAAAAAGTGTGATCAAGCTTTTGGATCTTTGAAATATATGATGAATATTTGTGATTTATGTTCTTGGAATGCTAGGATATATGTGTTAAGGGTAAAATACCTTTGGAATTACTCAAATAGGTTGAATATTGAACAAGTTATGGGATTTCTCCCAAACTACACAAAGATAAGAAAACTGTTAAAAGGACAGTTTTGTAACAGCCACTTCCGGGCTAAATTCCGGGAGCTTAACATGTCCAAATATGGATTGTCATAGATGAAAACTGTATTTCGGAAAGATAGGAATCCAAAAAAATTGACAGATCATTAATCGGAGTTATAGATTTCATTTTATTTAGGTTTTGGTGAAGGACTCTAAAACTGCCAAATGACAAAAAGTTGCTGCCCAAAATTTTCCGGGAGTTGTTTCGGACATTTATTTAATGAGAAAAATTCTAGGCTTTTGGGAAATGAAAATATAAGGTATTATGTAGCTCGTGTGAAAAAATGAACTGATTCCGAGTTAAAACGACCAAGTTATGACCATTACAATTTTTGTGATTTTCCGACGGAAATCGCTATAAACGGAGTTCTACAACTCCGATTGCCACAAAATTTAAAATGGAGTATCACGTTAACATATATAAGGTTATGCCAAGAGATGGGAATGTTTGGAGTTAAGCACGAGGTAGCTAATTTCTTAAGTTACGCACTAGAATTAATTTTTGAAAAATATCAAAGGAAGTTGGAAAATTATGGAAAAATAATTTTTGTGGATGAAATATGTGTATATATGTTTGGACTAATGATAGAAAAATAATAAACTGATTTGGTATTTTCGTGATACGAATTTAGAATACAGCTTGCTGGATTATATAATTTGTGATTCCAATTTGCTGGATTGAGAAATAGTTTACTGAAATTGAAAATATGTTAAATCCAGTTTGCTGGATTGCAGTTTAGATTGCTGGATTTGGAATTCAGGTTGCTGGATTTGGAATCCAGGTTGCTGAGTTGGTTATTAGATGTTAATGAATACTTATGGAATGAAAAATCGAGTGTTAAATCATATAAATGTAATTCTATGGCGTGGTTAAGTGCTTAGGAAGAGTTTAATTGAACTTAAACTCGAATGTTGACCGACTAGACCGTCGGGATGTTAAAATTGTGTCAGTATCAACTCAAACTTAATAGTCTAATTGATATTAAGTCTTATGTGAATTATAGACTGATATGGTTATGTGGTAATGTGTTTAGGTTATTCTGTGGTTATAAATATAACAATATTATACTGTGATGATATTATTCTAATTATTGGAGATCTATATTATTAATATTAGGTTTTCGGGTAAAGCGTTATTAAATTGTGTTGCGGTAATCAACGGTTCAGGCAAGTTTTCTTTTAATTAACTCTAATAAGAGTAGTTTCTTCAAGCTTATGGTTAATCATTGCTGATTGCCATGAAATTTGTACTCTGTACATCTTGCATGTATAAGTCAGGTATGAAAGGCAGATCACCTTCATTACCAGTTGGTTCAGAAATGTTTGTTCATGTTTAAAACTTGTTCAGTCAAAAATCTGTTCGTGCTAGTTCTCAATTATATTGATGAATTATAGCAAGCTCATTATTCATACTCTTCAATCATGATATATCGTTATATTGTTGTATATAAACTTGCTGGGCAACTTTCATGCTCACCCTTGCTATATCATGATAAAACATTGCAGATAAGGCAAATGTGTTCGGATACAGGAAACAGTTAAAGCTAAGTTCAGCTTGGGATATAAAGTGCGGCTAGTTTGTAATAGCGTATTTTGATAAATGTGTTGTATGATAGAAAATTTATGAATTGTGTTTAAGTTAAGGTTACTCGACCTTGGGGTAATGTGTAAAGTTTAATGTATAAACAATTTATGTTTATATCTTCTGCAAATAGTTATAGAAATAGTATACCGGATCCGCGGTGATTTGGGGCCCGGATTCGGGGATATCACAGGTGCAAGTTTGATAATACTTGCAGGACTAAATTAAAAATGAAAAAAAAAGTTGAAGGTATTGTACTGTAATATTTCGAGTCCCAAAACGTGCAATTATCGAAACTATATTTTTCTATAAATAGAAGCTCATTCTTCCTTCATTTCTCACCAATTCACTTAAGCTTTAGAGCAATTATTATAGAGAGAAAGAAGAAGAGAAGTCTGCTACCTCACTATTCTAATATCCAGTTTCTTCTAAGGTAAGGGGTATTGTTCTTTCTTATTCATGAAGAGAGTTATTTTCTCTCAATACTCGTAGGAGGTTTTATTCAATTCTTTATTATTATGTTGTAATAACATGTCTATGCGAAGTACCGTATATATGGTGAAATTCTTCTATTATTCCATTCTTTAATATTCTGTTGGAATAACCTGTCTGTGCGGTCTATCGCATGCCTAGTGAATTCTGTTGTTATTATATTCTTTATTATTCTGTTGGAATATCCTGTCTGTGCGGATTACGCATGACCTGATTGCGTTCTTTATTATTTTGTTAGAATATCCTGTCTGTGCGGATTACGCATGACTTTGTTTCGTTCTTTATTATTTTGTTGGAATATCCTTTCTGTGCGGATTACGCATGACCTGGTTCCATTCTTTATTATTCTATTAGGAATAACATATATGTGTTGTCTATTGCATGTCTGATGAATTCTTCTATTATTCCATTCTTTATTATTCTATTGGAATAACATGTCTATGTGGATTACCGCATGCATGGTGAATGATCCTTCGTATTCATTCCTTATTAAATTATGGAAATGATCTGTCTCCGTGGATTATCGCATAGCGGGCGAAAATCTATTTGCAGTTTCATACATTCTATTATACTCAGTTGGTTAAAGTTTTGGCTTCTATACTCCATGAAATTAGTAGAATATCCAGGATATTTGCGCTTCATCCAATATCTTTTCATGGAAATATTCTTCTGAGCATTCTTGAATTTTATTCCACAAAGCAATATCATGTTGACAATTTGGACCTAATTGATTTCAGGATAAATTAACTTATAAATCTTTAAAATTTATTCTTGAACTTGTTTTATTGAATTATTATGCCATTGTCATCATCCTCATGCTTATATTGTGATGAAAGTCATCTTTGGCTTACGTGAATAAATGGACTTGGTATGATTATGACCAGGGATCATTCGGTATAGTCATGACCTGTAATGTTATAAATGATGTGGTAAAAGTCCTCAGTGGCCTGTAGTGCATTGATGGACAGTTTTTGGTATGATTATGACCAGGAATTATTCGGTATAGTCGTGACCATTGATAATTTAATGAATATCATTGGCCCGTAGGGTAGGGATGACTCGATGATGTGGTTTATTTATTAAGCTAAGTCTCAACGATAAAAATGGATGAAAACATTTTAAATCATAGAAGATAGTAGATATCATGCTCTGCTTGACTCTTCTAATGGATTGCTTATTCCGCTGCAGTTAAACTTGATATCTATTGTATTTTATCAGTTTAACATTGTCGAAGACTAATGATAATTTATTCTGCATTATCTTAGTCATAATATTTCTTATTAGGCTAGTCGAGCTCACCCTTTTGCTTTCATTGTTCTCTTCAGGAAATGAGAACGTAGCCAGGGACTAGTCGGGGAACAGAGTGATGGTCCGAGATGGTGTATTAGTAGTCCTCACTATTCTATAAAATAGTGTGGCAATAAATATAATTAGGACTCTATTTGAGAGTGGATATTGTCTAGAAGGCAACATTCCTGTTTAAACCCTCAGCTATATTTTGTCGTATATTACATGACGGTTGTATAATTAAGTTTGAATTTGTATTCTGTACCATGTATTTGGCGACTCAAGATGGGTGATGTATACCAATTAGTAGGGCGTCATACATTTAATCAACCTAAAATGCCAAACTCATAAGATTTCATCACCAATAACCAAAACCCTCATCAAAAATCTGTATATACCTCATATAGGATTCTCAAGCCATAAAATTATATTTTCCAATTTTTTTATTTCGCATAACATATTTAATTCATTTACTCATAACTAGTCCATTTTCATGAAAAATATCAAATCAGTACAAACAAATTTTCTTTTCTGGGATTTAGCAGAATATAGTCTCATATTGAACATATATTTTGCTCGAAAATTTTAAAATTCATTTACTATTTTTCATATGGCCAAAACTGCCGAATATTTAGACATTTATCATAAACTGTACTTTTGTCCAAAAATTCTGAAATTTATAGAGTATACTGCTATTATATACATGTACTCCCAATAAAAATTTCACCAATTTTGGAGTTAACCACAAGGAGTTATAAGGGTTTACTTTTAAAATAGTCTTTTTCCATAAAATTCATAACTCCTGATATATACATCCAAAATTACCATTTTTGGATACCATCTAGAAAACTCATCAAATTATCATTTCAAATTTTTCTAGAATTTTTGAAGTTTGGAAAAATTACGAAACATAAAAAACATAAATATTCTTACAATCCCATACCTCAAAAGAGCAGTATTTCTGACTAGAATATCGTATATAACGCTGAAGGAAACTTGCACTGATTAGAAACTCTCAAAGTATCTAAATACTCACAAAAATACGCTCGATGATATATAGAGAGAGAAAACTATGTTTCTGGTATGATTTTCAATTCTAACTTAAGCGCCTATTTATAGGAAAAAGGCTAGAACGCCAAAGGAGACTAAATTAATAAAATATTATTAATTTATTCAAAACTTCCCGCATGCCACTTTTGATCAAAATCTCAGCCACCACAGTGGGGCCCACCCAAAATCAGCACATGTATTAAACACCAACCAAAAATGGGTCCAGCCCAATTTTAATAAAAATTATTTTATTTTCTGAAACTTTAGTAATTCATAATAAATAGCACTTTTATCAGAAAAATACGAATTTTATGTTCATTCCACACAAAATCGAATTCTCTACAACTTTGTAGCTTTAAGTTTTTCCAAATTCCAAACAGAAAATATCTGAAATCCACAAACGGACGATTTTCAACACCTTTTAAAATTCATAACAAATCATACGTTAATTTTTAACGGTTCAAAAATTATGGGCATATACTCAACTTTTATATGTATAACATATCCAAAAATCACAACGATCCAATGGTCGGATTAAAATTATAACTCACGCAATAGAGCTTTAAGAACACTGATTTGATTTTTAATGCCTGCATTCCGATAAAATACTGATAAAATACCTCAACACTAATTCCTTCATTTACAATCACATAAAATATATCCATCATTTATATCCACATAAAATAAATATTTACTTATCATATAAATTAATAAATAATTATTCACAAATAATATTACAGAATCACAATAATGATAACTAGGTCGTTCCCAGGAAAGAGTGGGTTTCCGATAAGGATTTTTCTTACTGGCGCGCAATTAGGTGACTAAACCTCTCCTTGACAGAACTTTCTAGACATTGCCAATAGTGCTATCTAATAATATTGTTCAAATAATATGAATTATTGATCTGATAATGGGAAATAATGTGCAATGACAATTATTACAACAACAATAATATAAAATATTAACGCAATAATTATTGAATCAATAAAATAAAATATTGAACAGTAATTACTGTAATAATTATTGAGTAGTGCCTTCTTACGTAAGAATCAATAATTCAAAAATACTGTGCAATACCGTGTGCTACTATGCAACCATGCGTATTACTGTATTTTAACCACCAGGTAATCCAACAGTGTTAATGGTAACAATTCCGACGGTATTTATAAAAACTCAAACTTGTCATTTTCTTCATCCGACAGTTATTCTGTTATGGGGCCCACAAATGGCTACGCCGTCGTACGAATATTCCCCGACAACAAGAATATTCCACGACCAAACGAATATTCCTCGACAACAATGAGTATTTTATAACCACTTGCGTATTTTATAAACTTTACATATATCACCCTTAACTTTAACTTTTTATCAATTTAACCATTTACTGAATAATAATTATAAAAAAAATTGAATACTTTTATTTCATAAAATTCGGAATCTTACAGATAAAGATCTGGATATGATAACATTTGTTCATATAATATGATTAGAGTTAATATGATTAACATGTAGGATATGAATATACCTATGTGTCTTTTGTATCCATTGAAAGAATTTGTGTGTTAAACCAATTAACTTGATTCACATTAGAATATAGTGAGTTGATTAACTGGGGTGTTCCTTGTAATTCTGCATCTTAAAGATCAGATTTAGGAGGATTTGTTCACGTGTCTTTGGAAGAAGTGCATGAATTTTATACAACATTCTTGGATAATGATTCATATTAATTAATTGATTTAAATGGGAAGTAAATTTGTTTAAATGAAATACCAAGGGAAGTTGTAATCTTAACCTGTTAAATCTGTAGTTATTCTTGTGAAATTCTGATTTTAATTATTAGTTTTGTTAAGTTTAATTTTCAAATCACAAATAATATTTCGTAGTTTAAAATAGGATTAATTGCATTAGAATTAGTAATTGATAAATATTAGTCTATTTCCTCGTGGGAACGATATCCTTGCTTGCTGAATATTACACTTGAACGCGTATGCTTGCATGTTAACATGCTATTAAGAAATTAGGCAACAATTATCAATCTTGCACCACCTCCCCTAATAGTACATGCATGTGAATCAATAGTAAACACATGTGAATAAATAGTTATAAGCATTTGAATTAATAGCAATTAATTGCTCATTTATCCGATTAATTACCCAACTGGTCAATATATCCTCCAGACATCAATTATTATCGAAATAGATGTCGATTTCCACTAACACTAATAATCCCAACGCAATGGAACTATCAATTTCATCTTTAATCAACACGAACTTATTCATCATTAATATTATAACTCACAATATTTAACAACCAGATCATTCCCAGGAAAGAGGGGGCTTTCCGATAAGGATTTCTACCTATTGGCGAGTAATTAGGTTACCAAACCTCTCCTCGACAGAACTTTCTAGACATCGTTAATATTAAAAATAATAATATGAATAACTTTGTCGTCTCAATTATTGATTTAATAATATAAAATATTGATACCGTGACAATAATTGAATCAATAATATGAGAGATATTATGTAGCAATTATTGTAACAATAATTGAGTATAACTGAGTGACTTCTCACGTAAACATCAATAATCAATACCGTGTGCTACAATGTAACCACACGTATTACTGTACTTTTACCACCGGGTAGTTCAACTGTTTAACGGTAAAAATTTTGCCGTTATTTTTATAAAAAGATAATTCCATCATTTTCTAACTACGACAATACTTCCGTTGTGGGGTCCACCAATGATTGTGCCATCGTACGAATATTCCCTGTTTAAACGAATATTCCTAAACCAATCAAATATTTTATAACAACTTACTTATTTTGAAAAATTTATAAATATTACCCACAACTATAACATTATATCATATCCACACCATAAAATTCAAAAATATATTTCGAGAAAAGTTATTCTTTATTCATTAAAGTTGGGGTCTTAGAACCTCCCCTTCTTAAGAACTTTTGCCCTCAAAATTAGGGTACATACCTGGTATGCCGAAGAGGTGAGGATACCTTGACTTTATTTCAAATTCTAATTCCCAGGCTATTTCCTCCACATCGTGCTTTCTCCACAAAACTTTGACTTGAGGTATTATCTTGGAGCGTAAAATATGATCCTTCTTATCCAAGATTTTAATAGGTACCTCTTAATACGTTAAATCTTCCGCTATCTCGTCCGGTTCTAATTTAATAATGTGGTTCGGGTCTTTCACATATTTACGTAACATAGATATGTGAAAAACGTTATGAACATGAGACATACTTTGCGGTAAGACGAGTCTATAGGCCACAGTTCCTACTCGATCGTGGATTATAAATGGGAAAATGAATTGAGGATTGAGCTTTCCTCTCTTTCCAAATCTCGTAACTCATTTCCATAGAGCAACACATAACAACTCATGATCTCCAATATTGAATTCCACATCCTTTAGATGAAGATCGGCATAACTCTTTTGTCAATCTTGTGAGATTTTATACGTTGTCGTATCGTTTGAGTTTTTTCCGTAGTCATACGTACCAACTCCGGTCCCAACAACATTGCTTCACCCACCTCATCCTAGCATACTGGAGAACGACATTTTCTTCAATACAACGCCTCAAATGGAGCCATGCCAATACTTGCTCGATAACTATTGTTGTAGGAAAACTCCATCAATGGTAAGAACTTGTCCCAACTTCCCTTGAAGTCAAGGACACGGAGTCTTAATAAATCTTCAAAAGTTTGAATAGTTCTTTCCAACTGCCCATCCATTTGAGGATGATATGCCGAACTAAATCGTAAATCCGTGCCCATAGCTTTTTGCAAACTAACCCAAAATCTTGAAGTGAATCTTGGGTCTCGATCAGAAACTATAGATACTGGCATACCATGCAATCTTATAATCTCGTTTATATACATACTAGCAAGACGTTCAAGTGTATAAGTTTCTCGTATCAGTAAGAAATGGACAGACTTGGTCAATCTATCAACAATAACCCAAATCGCATCTATGCCTTGAGAAACCTTGGGAAGACTAGTAACGAAATCCATGGTAATGTGCTCCCACTTCCATTCTAGAATTTCAAGTGGTTGCAATGGACCTTTTGGCACTTGATGTAAGACCCCAAATTTTATGAATAAAGAATAATTTTCTCAAAATATATTTTTGAATATTATGTTGTGGATTTGACATAATGTTATAGTTGTGGGTAATATTTACAAATTTTGCAAAGTAATTAAGTGGTTATATAATATTCGATTGGTCAGGTAATATTCGTTTTAATAGGGAATATTCGTACAACAGCACAATCATTGGTGGACCCCACAACAGAAGTATTGTCATAGTTAGAAAATGACATAATTATCTTTTAATAAAAATTATGGTGGAAGTGTTACTGTTAAAACTGTTGAAGTACCCGGTAATAAAAGTACAGTAATACGCATGGTTGCATAGTAGCACACGGTATTGGTTATTGATGCTTACGTGAGAAGTCACTCAGTTATACTCAATTATTGCTACAGTAATTGCTGCATCATATCTTTCATATTATTGATTCAATTATTGTCACAGTATCATCATCCTCATGCTTATATTGTGATGAAAGTCATCTTTGGCTTACGTGCATAGATGGACTTGGTATGATTATGACCAGGGATCATTCGGTATAATCATGACCTGTAATGTTATAAATGATGTGGTAAAAGTCCTCAGTGGCCTATAGTGCATTGATGGACAGTTTTTGATATGAATATGACCAGGGATTATTCGGTATATTAATGACCATTGATGATTTAATGAATATCATTGGCCCGTAGTGCAGGGATGACTCGATGATGTGGTTTATTTATTAAGCTGAGTCTCAACAATAAAAATTGATGGAAACATTTTAAATCATAAGAGATAGTAGATATCATGCTCTACTTGACTCTTCTAATAGATTGCTTATTCCACTGCAGTTAAACTTGATGTCTATTGTATTTTATTAGTTTAATATTGTTGAAGACTAATGATAATTTATTCTGCATTATCTTAGTCATAATATTTCTTACTGGGCTAGTTGAGCTCACCCTTTTGCTTTCATTGTTCTATTCAGGAAATGAGAACGTAGCCGAGAATAGTCAGGGAATGGAGTGATGGTCCGAGATGGTGTATTAGTAGTCCTCACTATTCTATAAAATAGTGTGACAATAAATGTAATGAGGACTCTATTTGAGAGTGGATATTGTCTAGAAGGCAGCATTCAGGTTTAAACTCTCTGTTATGTTGAGTCGTATATTACACGATGATTGTATAATTAAGTTTGTATTTGTATTTTGTACCATATATTTGGCGACTCAAGATGGGTGATGTATACCTATTTTGGGGGCGTCACAGTTGGTATCAAAGCTTAGGGATATGATCCCTGACTGAGATGTGAGACAAGAACTACGAGGGGAGAGACGGGGAATTCTCTGGCTAAGATGTGAGACAAGAACAAAACACGCACCTTGCTTAAAGTCGGGACAATGAGGAGAGGTATGTCCCTCATGGCCGCAAATATAACATATCTTTTTCCCTGGTTCTTATTGGATTTTCCTAAGTCGTGGTCTTTTATCTTTTTTTCCCTTTATTGCTCGGAGCTGCACACGATATGTTGTTTTTGGCTCCCATCTAGTCAATTTGAATTTTAAGCTTATCTTGTTCTTCCATTGTTTCTATTAACGTTTTTCGCAATTGACTGTTTAATAGCCTTACTATTTCCCATAATTTTTCCAGAGAAGAAACTTGGTTCCTAAGATTCTGAACTTCCGTTGATGCTTGATCAGCTCCAACTTCGGTGTCCGAATCACTATATCTTAGTTCCACCATTTTCGAATCTGGTACTACGTTTTCCAAAATAACCACCTCATCTGAGTTATTTTCATTGTGAGTCTCTATTTCAGCTATTGGCTTCGATATTAGCTCGGGAGTACGGATTTGATCCTTCTTCATGTTATAAGCATATAATAAGCCTTTTGCACCTGAAATCTACACACAAATTATCTATATTAGTATATAATATATTCATACAACAAGTAAAAGTTTCATATAATTTATCTTTTATTTTGTTTGACGATGAATTGATTCAATTCATCTCTTTTTAAACTCTATATGAGTTATTTATATTTTCAACGTTTCCCTCTGTTCTAAGGTTATAACCTACGGTCTATCCCACCTAAGGTTTCTAACACTTAAGCTCTAATACCAACCTGTGACACCCCCAAATTCAGGTACTTGAAACCCGAACTCGGTGCTTCACGATACCATTTCTATGAACGGAAAAATACTAATAATAATAACAATAATATAAATATCAAACTTAATTTACATATTCATCAGAGTCAACTCCTAGGTACGCGACCTTTAAACATTCATTACATAATACTTAATAGATATCATTATCTTAATAAAGTCATAATATTACATAGAATACCATAAATCTTATTATATTTACTTTCATTTTCCTTTGTTTCTGCATGAGCCTTCTAGTTGTTCACACTTAGCTAAAAACATTTAAATTAAGCAAGGATGAGCATTTGAGTGCCCAGTAATTAATAGCAATAATAAATATTAGCTGAAAAAAGTAAATGTTTTCTTTGTACGACACTTCTACAACGAAACAACAGTTGTAAAGTAAGTTGAACCAATAATAACAATATATTAATTCTATATCAAATTTTTGAAACTATGTACTGACTATAACTGAAGATTAGTCGACAGACTATGAACATTGTTTTCTATTTTCGAAAAGGTTAAACAGAACTTCATCTGCAAACCGTCATAACTTACGGGCACGGGGGGTGATCAACTCGTTATGCCCTGTATTGATTAATACTACATGCAAGGACGAGATTATCGTTCATCTTATCTGCCTTTGGTGCACAAAATTTTTCCCATGTACAGGATGTTCATACTTAGTCGGGAATTCAAACCAAAATAATTTGATTGGATAATAATAAAGTTTTATCTTGTTCAACAATATTTTTAAGTTTGTGTCTAGCTGAATCAAATAGCTTAGACGGCTTTTAAGTCAACGTATACGTACTAGAAATCAATAAGTATGTATCAACATGTGATTAAATACAATGATTATCCAAGTAAGGACACTTCTATAACCATATTTAGAAATTAACAAACAGAATAAATATCTGGATTGTACAATAGTACTGTATTGATAAACAATGATTGGATAACTTAAGAACTTGTATGAATACAAAAGATTGGATACATAATTGATAATCATAGAGTTAATAATATGGCACAATAATAGTATAATTCTGAAAGTTTCTTACTCATGTCCATTACATGAAGGAAATGCAAAGTTAGGATATTGGCCTGAGCTGCTGTTTACAATAACGCAACTTAGTTTAATCTTTTATATCGAAACCTATTATTAATAAGATTATTCATTCGATTAGAATAATGTATCATAACACATAGTACTGCAATTTACAGTCAGCACATAACCTAATCACATTGTCATATATGTTTAGCAGTCATTGGTTCACAAACAAGCACTTATCTAGTCAAATTATATAAGTCTAGATCAATTTCTGAATTATTTCGGTGTACCGATGGCTTTATCGGGTAATTATCGAGTCTAAAACTCTATTCTATAGTTCAATATTCGATTAGATAATTTAAATATCAGTCATATTATCCTTCATAGCTTTATAATAATTTTTAAATAATTATTATAATTTATCATGATTTTTCAAACACTGAAATCATTTTTAAATGATTTAAATACTAACTAATTTTATTATCATTAATATTTAATTAATATTAAATTATTAATGAAATCATTGTCAAAATATTAAAGTTATTGATAATAACTCAAAATATTTTTAAAACATTTTTATTACCCTTAAATGATTTTTAAAACATTTAAAATCATTTTTAAATAATTATCATTAATGTTTAAGTATTATTGTATTATTTATCAAAATATTAAAAGTCATTAATTATAACTTAAAATATTTTTAATTCATTTATTTCCTTTTTAAAAGATTTTTAATTCAATAAAACCATTTTTAAACTATTTATTTAATATAATTATTAAATAAAACTAATATCATTAATATTGAATTATTAATAAAATTTACCTTTAAATATTAAAATTTATATTTTATAACTTAAAATATTTTTAAACTATTTATTTTCATTTAAAATGAATTTTATAATATTAAAATCATTTTTAGTTAATTTATTTAATATAATTATTAAATAAATCTAATATCATTAATATTAAATAATTAATGAAATTTGGCTCAAAATATTAAAAGTTATATTTTATAACTTAAAATATTATTAAATACCTTTTTATCATTTAAAATGATTTTTAATATAATAAAAAAAATTTAATTAATTTATTTAATGTATTTATTAAATAAATTAAATATTAATATTATTTAAATAAATACCAATATTTATGGAGAATATGTCAAATTATTATAAGTTAATTTTTATAACTTAAAATAATTTTTAAAACTATTTTTGGAATTTTTAATAATTAATTTCTTTTTTAAAATGATTTTTAGAAAATAAATTAATTAAAATAAATAAAACTGTCGCTATAGTCTTTAGCGACAGGATCTGTCGCCTTAGGTGTTCTTGAGGCTCAAGAACATTCATAAGCAGTTTCGCGTGACCTACTTTGACCAGGCATTAAACACTGATTAAGTTGTTTCTGGACAAGCTAATGATTAGAGGTTGTAGTACTAATGTCAGTCTACATGCTCCAACAACAAACATGGCCAACAAGCATAAATCGAAGGAGATCTAAGCCTTCAAAGGGACCGTCAAAGCTGTTCTTCATTTCTGGGTTAACCAAAAATGAAGAACAGTTCGACTGTTCACTTTTGGGCTTCTACAACTTGTTGTTCGTGTAGTGTTTTTGTGATATAAGAGTTTCAGTGTGTATATAATATGTAGGTGAAGAGATCCAATACATAACATCACTGTGACGCCCCCAAAATCAGGTATACATCACCCATCTTGAGTCGCCAGATACATGGTACATAAATCAAATACAACTTAATTATATAAACGTCGTGTAAACAATACGACAAGCCATAGCTGAGAGAATATTGTCATCTAGACAATATCCACACTCAAAGGAGTCCTCATTACATTTATTGTCACACTATTTAACAGAATAGTGAGGACTACTAATGCTATCATCTGGACCGTCACTCCATTCCTCGACTCGTCCCAGCTATATTCTCATTTCCTGAAGAGAACAGTGAAGGAAAGGGTGAGCTTAACTAGCCCAGTAAGAAATATTATGACTAAGATAATGCAGAATAAATTATCATTAGTCTTCAACAATGTTAAACTGATAAAATACAATAGACATCAAGTTTAACTACAGCGGAACAAGCAATCCATTAGAAGAGTCAAGTAGAGAATAAAATCTACTATCTTCTATGATTTAAAAAGTTTTTATCAATTTCTATCGCTGAGACTCAGCTTAATAAATAAATCACATCATCAAGTCATCTCTGCTCTACGGGCCAAGGATATTCATTAAATCATCAATGGTCATGACTATACCGAATAATCCCTAGTCATAATCATACAAAGTCCATCTCTGCACGTAAGCCAAAATATACAATTCAATAGCCAAAAGTCCATCTTTGTAAGTAAGCCAAAGATATACAATTCAATAATCAACAGTCCATCTTCGCATGTATGCCAAAGATAACTTTCATCACCATACAAGCATGAGGATGATGACAATGATATAAGCATTAATCAAACGAAAACAAGGATAATTATTAAAGACTTTAAATTTATCCAAATACTATCAACCACTCACAATCTAATATTATTAATATCATAACAATATTTTAATCAGCTTCTTAAACTTATAAACAATTTTTTTTAATTGTTTTCACATTACCAAATAATGCATTTAATCATTCAAAAATGTCATACTCATAAGATTTTATCACCAATGATTAAATCCCTCATCAAAAATCTGTATATACCTTATATAGGATTTCCAAGCCATAAAATCCTATTTTCCAACTTTGTTACTTCACATAACATATTTAACTCATATGTTCGTAACTAAACCATTTTCATGAAAAATACCAAATCAGTTCCAAAAATATTTCTTTTTTGGGATTTAGCAGAATATAGTCCCATAATGAACATATATTTTTCTTGGAATTTTTTAAAATTCATTTACTATTTTTCAAAAATTAATTTCTAATTAATTCCTTAAGAAATTAGATACCTCAAGTTTAACTCCAAAAATTCCCAAATCATGGCAGGATCTTACACATGTTAACGCGAGCTTCCAATTTAAATTTCATGGTCATCGGAGTTGTAGAACTCCGGTTATAACAATTTTCGTCGGAAAAACTTAAATATTGAAATGCTCATAACTTGCTCATTTTAAGTCGGAATGAGCTCATTTTTGGACAGGATGTTCTTTATACCATATACTTTCATGTCCCAAAAGTCTGAAACTTTTCTCACAAATTAAGTGGCCAAAACAGTCCTTTTAAAATTTTGGACAGTAGCTTTTTCTCAGTTTTTGGTTTTTCGTACTTTGCTAAAACCAGTCCACACAAAAATCTACAATACCTTTTCCAGTTATTCCACTTGTATAAGTTATAAGACTCATAGATCTAACTCTAGAACTTGACCACACTCAAAAATTAAAAATATAATAGGAGATATGGTCAATTGAATTTCATGTTCCATTTTCACCAAAATCTAATTTTTCAACACTTTGTGATTTCTAAGAAACTTTCATATTTTCACATATTAACCAACATAACGTATCATAACACTTACTAATACTACATATACCCATGGTTTTCATTAATCCATTGCTTTTATTATGACTTTCTCCATAATCCAAGTAAACAGATCATTTCTTCAATTTAATAAGGAATAAATACAAAGGATCAATCACCATGCATGTGGTAATCCACATAGACAGGTTATTTCAACAAATAATAAAGAATGGAATAACAGAAGGATTCACCATGCATGCAATAGAGACAACACAGACAGGTTATTCCTAATAGAATAATAAAGAACAGAACCAGGTCAGACGTGATCCGCACTGACAGGATATTCCAACAGAATAATAAAGAACGGAACCAGGTCAGGCGAAATTTGTACCGACACGATATTCCAATAGAATAATAAATAATGGAACCAACTCCGGCGTAAACGCACAGATAGGATATTCTGACAGAATAATAAATAATGGAACCAGGTCCGGCGAAAATGCACAGACAGGATATTCCGACAGAATAATAAAGAACGAAATAATAAAAGAATTTCACCATGTATACAGTACTTTGCATATACAGGTTATTTCAACATAATAATAAACAATGGAATAACAGAAGAATTTCACCATGTATGTTGTACTTCGCATAGACTGGTTATTCTAACAGAATAATAAGGAATGGAATAACAATAGCTCTCTTCATGAATACGAAAAAATAATACTCCTTACCTCAAGAAAAGACTGAATACTCGAATAGTAAGGGAGCAGACTACTCTTCTTCTTTCTCTCTATAATTTCTCTCTATAATAATAGGCTCTAAAGCTTTAGTGAATTGGTGAGAAATAAAGGAAGAATGAGCTTCTATTTATAAAAAATATAGTTTCGATATTTGCACGTTTTGGGGCTCAAAAAATTACAGTACAATACTTCCAACTTTTCTTTCATTTTTAATTTAGTCCTGCAAGTATTATCAAACTTGCACCACCTCCCCTAATAGTAAATCATGTGAATCAATAGTAAAATCGTGTGATTCAATAGTTAAAATCATGTAAAAATACGAATTACGATATAGTACCTCCATCTATACCTCTATGTTTAACTTAGTCATGCGAGTATTATCAATCTTGCACCAACTCCCCTAATAGTATAAGAATGTGATTCAATAGTACACATATGTGAACAAATAGTTATATTAGCATTGGAATTAGTAGCAATTAATTGCTCATTTATCCGATTAATTACCCGATTTATTAATATAACCTCCAGACATCAATTATCATCGGAATAGATGTCGATTTCCACTAACACTAATAATCCCAACACAATGGAACTATCAAATTCATCTTTAATCAACACGAACTTATTCATCATTAATATTATAACTCACAATATTTAACAACCAGGTCGTTCCAAGGAAAGAAGGGGCTTTTTGATAAGGATTTCTCCTTATTGGCGCGCAATTAGGTGACCAGACCTCTCCTTGACAGAACTTCTAGACATTGTAAATATTGAAATTTAATAATATGAATAACTTTGTCGTCTCAATTATTGATTTAACAATATATCATATTATGGAGATAATACTGTGGCAACAATTGAATCAATAATATGAGAGATAAGATGCATCAATTACTGTAACAATAATTGAGTATAATAGAGTGACTTATCACGTAATCACCAATAATCAATACCGGGTGCTATTATGCAACCACGCGTATTACTGTACTTTTACTACCGGGTAGTTCAACAGTATTAACGGTAAAACCTCCGTCGTTATTTTCATAAAATATCTTTGTCATTTTCTAACTACGACAGTACTTCCGTTGTGGGGTCCACCAATCATTATGCCGTCGTACGAATATTTTCTGACAAAAAAAATATTCCCCGGCCAAACGAATATTATATAACAACTTGGGTACTTTGCAAAATTTATAAATATTATCCACAACTATAACATTATATCAAATCCACACCATAATATAAAAAAACATTTCGAGAAAATAAAATATTTATTCATAAAATCGGGGGTCTCACAATCACCAACAAATAAAGAAGATATGGTTCGGTCAAACCATATCAAAGATGACCTTCAAACGTTTTCTGGGTTACCTAGAAAACAGAAGTTGTGATCTTCTTGCCTGGTTTGACCGTCCACCATATGAAACCTGATTATCATTTTGGTGTTCTAATGGATTAATTATATAGTTAAACTAACACACTACAACATGGTTGCAAGAACATAATCAAAACAATAAACAACTGACTGATCATGGCTTGACAAAAGCTTGTCAGGAACTGATTTTAAGTTTTTGGGTTATCTAGAAACTCTTTGGTCAAGCTCGGTCAACGGTGTTTGACCATGATTATCTGACATTCTAAGTATGTTCTGATTCTGCTACAAGTTCTAGATCATAGACCTCATAGCACACTACATGCTCAAACATTAAAAACACAAAAATCATTAACATCCTGAGATCTACAAGACCTGACATTCGGTTATCAGACACAAAATTCAGTTTTTTCCAGATTTTGAAAAATGACAAATTCTACCCAATAGATGTTATGGATCCAACATCTATCAACCCAGGTCATCAATATACACTACATACAACATGTTTAACACAAAAAAAACTAACATCTAACATAAGATCAAATGTCAGATTTAGTTTAGGGTTTATACCTCACTATGAACAAATTCTGATTTCTTGGCTACTGATTTGTTGTGTGTGTTAGTGGGGCTTGATTTGGGGACTGAAACACCTTAGGATTTCGTGGGTTTTACAGATAGAAGGTCTAGATTGAGTATAAGTGTATGAATGAGCAAAAGTGTGCACTTTTCTCTCTCTTCAACTATTTATATATCTTAGATACATAGAATCTAAACTTGCATGGTGTCAAAGGGGATAAGATTGGCTAAGATTTGAGCACATAGGAGATCTAGAGTTGGTGACTTGCCAGGATATGCCAAGATTTACAAGTAAAAAATCTAAGAATGTGATAAAAAGGGTAATTAGGTTATTTTCTTGCAATTTTAATGGTATTCTTGTCCATGGTACTTGAATCTAGGTTTTAATCAATATATTTTAAACCTTAAGGTTTTCCAAATAATTTTTAGTGTTTGAAAAATTAAGTTTAAAGTTTACTAAAATTTTAATTAGAACTTATTAATTAAAATTAGGGTTTTTAATAGAAAATTAGGGTTTTAAAAAATACTTAGGGTTTCTTGATATTATTAGGGTTCCCCAAATTATGAATTAGGATTTCCTAATTAACATTATAATTCACTAAAATAATAATTAGGGTTTTCACTTTAGTAATTAGGGTTTTAAATTGGAAATTAGGGTTTCTAGTTAATAATTAGGGTTTACCTAATTAGCATAATATAATAATTGTCATTAATCACGTGCCACAATTCCTTACTAATCACAAACTCCGGTTTGAGTTTCAAGTTAGGGTTTAACGAATTAATATTAAGGTTTTGACATTATACACCATAATTAACCAACCATTAACAATACGTACATTCAGTACATATTTATAGTACTGAAATAAAAATAATATTATAATATTACTCTCATTCCTTATTCTAAATCTAGAATTAGGGTTTGGATTCCATATTTGATTTATCTTGCATATATAGCATTATTAATTAAGTTAAAATAATTAACTTAACTTATCTGAATAAATTCACATAATAAAATAGTTATTATAATTTTACTAATAATCATTTCATATATTATTTAAATAATATATAAATTTATTTTTATGGAAAATAAGTAATAAATCATTTATACTATAAAATTAATTACTATAAAAATATTGTTTGTAATGATTAATAATTCTTTAAAAATTTATTTGTAATTATTTAAGAAATAAATAAATTTTTATTTATCACAAATATACATACACATTACCTGGCACATATTCCCACCTTTAAAATAAAAAAAAATATATGCAAAATTTCTTATTTATTTATATAGAAAATATCGGGTTATTACATTCACCCTCCCTTATAAAGATTCTATCCCCGGAATCACCGTTTTAAAACTTATATATACAAGGGTACATAGCATACACAGTCATTACAAGTAGATCTCGATCATATTTGATCGAACTGATCTTAAACTATTCAATATAAAGTTTGTCTATCTGATTAAACGATAGTTTGATTTCTAAAAGAACTCAAATTCCTCCTTCAAATTTTTTTTATAAAATAATTTACTATATATAGGAAAATCATGTATAAGAAAATAAATGTTATATGAATAATACCTGGAGTTCCATCACCAGCTGCCACAGTATCCTGGACCGTTATATTGAAGTACCCTTGCGGTTGATTTTGTCGGCTTGCTTGATGACATTGGTCCTGTAATCGCTAGAGTCTCGCTTCGTATCCACGTGTTCATCCTTGGGTTGGGGTAGTTGGGAGAGATATGGCCCTCCTTCCCGCACTTGTAACATACAAACTTACCCTTCAGAGAGTGATTTTTCCCACAGTTCCCACACTGAGCTACCTACTTTTTTACACCTTCCTGTTTCACCTGAATATTCTTAAAATTGTTCCCCTTCCTTTTCTCACCCCTATTTCCACTATTACTTTCCATCTTCATAGCTCCTTCGACCTTGCCCTTATTCCTTTTCTCCTTGTTGTAGAGACTCATGGTCTCACTCCCTTCTTTGGCTATGATAGCCTTTTCCACGAGTGTTGCTAATGTAGAGATCTGCAACACTGCCACCTTATTGTAGAGCCAGGGTTTTAATCCCAACTCAAACCTTCTCGCCTTCCTAGCCTCCGTATCAACTTGATGTAGAGCAAACCTAGCCAACTCATTAAACTTTGCGGTATACTCCACAACTATTATGTTCTCCTACTTTAACTCCAGAAATTTCACCTCCATCCTAGCCTGCATACTAGATGATAGATAGTTTTCAAAAAATAAGGCCATAAACCTAGCCCAAGGAACTACACATTCTCCTGCCCTAGCTTGATTTGCCTCCCACCAAAAGTTAGCCTCCCCTTTTATCATATAGGTGGCAAAACTAGTCTTTTGCCCCTCATCTACCCTAGCAATTATGAACGCCTTCTCTATCGCCTTTACCCAAGTCTGGGCTTCTATAGGGTCAGTTGTTCCCCTGAATTCTGGTAGTCCTACTACTTTAAAGTCTTTGAAATTCGCTAAGTGATTGTCTAGTTGGTTCCCTGTGGCTGGTATTCCCTGCTGCATAGCCTGAGCTACCATGTTTGCGAAGTTGTTCATCGAATCTGGATGTTGTCCTGCAGCGTTGTTGATAGATTTTTTTGCCCTTTGATTTCAAGTTTGACATCTTGGTGGCATAATCTGCTTAAATAAAATCATAAATTTAACTTACATTCTAAACCTTATTATATAAGTTTAATATATCAAACTTATTTCATAAATAAAACATAGATTCATATTCATACAGCTAATTCATAGTACTTTTGTGACGCCCCCAAAATTAGGTATACATCACCCATCTTGAGTTGTCAGATACATGGTACAGAATTCAAATACAACTTACTAATACCACTGTCGTGTATAATACGACAAAATACAACTGTGAGTTTGAATATAATAACTATCCACTAGAGATCATACAAACTCAAAAGGAGTCCTCAATACAATTATTGTTACACTATTTAACAGAATAGTGAGGACTACTAATACTATTCTCTGGTCCATCACTCCGTTCCCCGACTCGTCCCAGCTATATTCTCATTTCCTGAAGAGAACAGTGAAAGAAAGGGTGAGCTCAACTAGCCCAGTAAGAAATATTATGACTAAGATAATGCAGAATAAATTATCATTAGCCTTCAACAGTGTTAAACTGATAAAATACAATAAATATCAAGTTTAACTGCAGCGGAACCAGCAATCCATTAAAAGAGTCAAGTAGAAAATAAAAACTACTATCTTTTATGATTTAAAAGGTTTTTCATCATCGTTATGGCTGAGACTCAGCTTAATAAATATTCCACATCATCGAATCACCCCCGCACTACGGCCAAGGATATTCTTTAGTATCACGACCACAATTATTCATGCACTACGACCAAGAATATTTGTGTATTCATTAGTGGTCATGATCATGCCAACAACTATCCATCAATGCACTACGGGCCAATGAGGATTTTTAATTTTTACATCATTTGTAATATTACGGTCATGATTACACCGAATAATCCCTGGTCATAATCACACCAAGTCCATCTATGCACTACAGGCCACAGATGACTTTCAACAAAATATAAACATGAGGATGATGACAATGATATAAGAATTCAATAAAACAAGTTCAAGAATTATTTTATCCAGGAATTATTAACGTCCAAATTGTCAACACGATACTGTTTTGTGGTGTAAAATTCAAGAATGATCAGAAGAATATTTTCATGAAAGGATACTGGATGAAGCGCAAATATCAAGGATATTCTACTAATTTCATGGAGTATAGAAGTTAAAGTTTTGACCAACTGAGTATAATAAAGAATGAAATAACAAAAGAAATCACCATGCATGCGATAGACCGCACAGGCAGGTTATTCCAACAAAATAATAAATAACGGAACCAGGTCAGGTGAAATTCACACCGACAGGATGTCCCAACAGAATAATAATAAAGACGGAACCAGATCCGGTGTAAAACACACAGATAGGATATTCCAACAGAATAATAAGGAATGGAACCAGGTCCGGTGTAAAACACACAGACAGGATATTCCAACAGAATAATAGAAGAATGTCACCAAGTATAGGGTAAACCGTGTATACAGGTTATTCCGATAGAATAATAAGAAATGGAATAACATAAGGATTTCACCAAGTATAGGGTACACCGCGTATACAGGTTATTCCGATAGAATAATAAGAAATGGAATAACATAAGGATTTCACCAAGTATAGGGTACACCGCGTATACAGGTCATGTATAGGGTATGCCACTTTTACAGGTTATTCCAACAGAATAACAAAGAATGAAATAACATAAGTTCTCTTCAAGAAGAAAGAATAACACCCCTTACCGTATTAGGAGATTGAATACTGCAGTAGTGTAGTAACCGAATACTCTTCTTCTTTCTCTATTACTCTCTCTATACTTTCTCTCTCTATAGCTTGAACGAATTCGTGAAAAATAATGAAGCCCTAGGCCTCTATTTATAGAAGATTTATTACTATTTACGAAAGTATTTACTATTTACGAAGGTAATTACTATTGACGTAGGTAATTACTATTTACTAAGGTAATTATTATTTACTAAGGTAATTATTATTTACAAAGGTAATTACTATTTACGAAAGAGACTCTTAGATGATGACATATGGCCCCCCATAAATAATTAAACTTACCACAAACGTCTAATAATAGACTCTTTATATACATCAAGGATTGAATAAAAATTACCAGAAATCATTTTATTTTTAATCAACAAATATTTAATCTTTCAACAATTATTAATCAATTATAACTTGTCGTCTCAATTATTGTTTAAATAATATAACATATTATACAGATGATACTGTGACAATAATTGAATCAATAATATAAGAGATATGATGCAGCAATTACTGTAGCAATAATTGAGTATAGCTGAGTGACTTCTCACGTAAGCATCAATAATCAATACCGTGTGCTACTATGCAACAACGCGTATTACTGTACTTTTACTACCGAGTAGTTCAACAGTTTTAACGGTAACACCTCCGCCGTTATTTTATAGAAAGATAATTTTGTCGTTTTTCTAACTACAACAATACTTCCGTTGTGGGGTCCACCAATGATTGTGCCGTCGTACGAATATTCCCCGACAAAAAGAATATTCCCCGACCAAACGAATATTTTATAACAACTTGCGTACTTTGCAAAATTTATAAATATTACCCACAACTATATATTTTATCAAATTTATTCCATAATATTCAAAAATAATAATTATGAAAATTCATCTTTATTTATAAAAACTGGGGTCTTACAACCTCCCCTTCTTATGAAATTCCGCCCTGGAAATTAGGGTACGTACCTGGTATGTCAAAGAGGTAAGGATACCTTGATTTCATTTCAGATTCTAACTCCCAAGTCATTTCCTCAACATCGTGGTTCCTCCACAAAACTTTGACTTGAGGTATAACCTTGGAGCGTAGAATATGTTCCTTCTTATCCAAGATTTGAACAGGAATCTCTTCATACGTCAAATCTTCCGCTATTTCGTCCGGTTCTAACTCAATAATGTGGTTCGGGTCTTTCACATATTTACGTAACATGGATATGTGAAAAACGTTATGAACACGAGACATACTTGGCGGTAAAGCGACTCTATAGGCCACCGTTCCTATTCGATCTCCATTCTTGTTGTCACCGCTTCGATGACCACTCTCGCTGGTATTATAATTTTGCCGGATGCTCTCTTTTAGTTGAGTTGACTCGTTATCGTACTCCACTAACTGAGCCCTATTTACAACATCTGAATACAAACACAGTTTATGAGAAATAAGATGTTGACGTATCTCTGGCTTCAAACCTCTTAAAAACATTCGCGCCATTCTCTATTCATTATCCACTAAGTGGGACGCAAACCGTGATAATTCTGCAAATTGAGCTTAGTATTGCGACACGTTCATATTATTTTGTTCCAACTTAATAAACTCCACCTCCTTCATGTGGCGAATACTTTCGGGAAAGTATTTGTCATTGAACAGCTCCTGGAACTTCTCCCAAGATATCTTTAGTACAGCAGGTTGAGTACGTTTTACCGATTCCCACCAATAATCTGCCTCTCCGCGCAACATAAAGGCGGCAAAGGGAACCTTTTGCTCCTCGGAGCATCCCAAGACATCAAATATCTTGGTCATCTGCTTTATCCATGTTTCCGCCATAAGTGGTTTTGGCTCTCCCTTAAACTCCGGTGGTCCCAGCTCCTTGAACTGTTTAGCGGTGACCGCCCGAGAGTTTCCCGTGTTTCCATCTACGTTTTGGATAGGAGTCACTCTCGCCTGCTGTTGCATGAATTGCATAAAACCTCTGAACATTTGACCATTTGTCATTTGGTCAGTATTGTTGTTTGCATGAGGATTTTCGCCTTCCTGATGCACATTATCCTGATTATTGATATGTGGTGAATCAACGATCGCATGTGCTCCATTGCTATTCTCAACATTCTCAGATGTCATTTTCAGATACTGCCACAAAACAAAAGGTTAATTGACATGTAATATATTATCCCTATATTCTGACCGACCAATAAAATAGCACATAAACTTAGGTAGGTCATACTAGCGAAGGAATTCCCCGTCTCTCCCCTCCTAGTTCTAGTCTCACATCTTAGCCAGGGATCATATCCCTAAGCTCTGATACCAACTGTGACGCCCCCAAAATTAGGTATACATCACCCATCTTGAGTCGTCAGATACATGGTACAGAATTCAAATACAACTTACTAATACCACTGTCGTGTATAATACGACAAAATACAACTGTGAGTTTGAATACAATAACTATCCACTAGAGATCATACAAACTCAAAAGGAGTCCTCAATACAATTACTGTTACACTATTTAACAGAATAGTGAGGACTACTAATACTATTCTCTGGTCCATCACTCCGTTCCCCGACTCGTCCCAGCTATATTCTCATTTCCTGAAGAGAACAGTGAAAGAAAGGGTGAGCTCAACTAGCCCAGTAAGAAATATTATGACTAAGATAATGCAGAATAAATTATCATTAGCCTTCAACAGTGTTAAACTGATAAAATACAATAAATATCAAGTTTAACTGCAGCGGAACCAGCAATCCATTAAAAGAGTCAAGTAGAAAATAAAAACTACTATCTTTTATGATTTAAAAGGTTTTTCATCATCGTTATGGCTGAGACTCAGCTTAATAAATATTCCACATCATCGAATCACCCCCGCACTACGGCCAAGGATATTCTTTAGTATCACGACCACAATTATTCATGCACTACGGCCAAGAATATTTGTGTATTCATTAGTGGTCATGATCATGCCAACAACTGTCCATCAATGCACTACGGGCCAATGAGGATTTTTAATTTTTACATCATTTGTAATATTACGGTCATGATTACACCGAATAATCCCTGGTCATAATCACACCAAGTCCATCTATGCACTACAGGCCATATATGACTTTCAACAAAATATAAACATGAGGATGATGACAATGATATAAGAATTCAATAAAACAAGTTCAAGAATTATTTTATCCAGGAATTATTAACGTCCAAATTGTCAACACGATACTGTTTTGTGGTGTAAAATTCAAGAATGATCAGAAGAATATTTTCATGAAAGGATACTGGATGAAGCGCAAATATCAAGGATATTCTACTAATTTCATGGAGTATAGAAGTTAAAGTTTTAACCAACTGAGTATAATAAAGAATGAAATAACAAAAGAAATCACCATGCATGCGATAGATCGCACAGGCAGGTTATTCCAACAAAATAATAAATAACGGAACCAGGTCAGGTGAAATTCACACCGACAGGATGTCCCAACAGAATAATAATAAAGACGGAACCAGATCCGGTGTAAAACACACAGATAGGATATTCCAACAGAATAATAAGGAATGGAACCAGGTCCGGTGTAAAACACACAGACAGGATATTCCAACAGAATAATAGAAGAATGTCACCAAGTATAGGGTAAACCGCGTATACAGGTTATTCCGATAGAATAATAAGAAATGGAATAACATAAGGATTTCACCAAGTATAGGGTACACCGCGTATACAGGTCATGTATAGGGTATGCCACTTTTACAGGTTATTCCAACAGAATAACAAAGAATGGAATAACATAAGTTCTCTTCAAGAAGAAAGAATAACACCCCTTACCGTATTAGGAGATTGAATACTGCAGTAGTGTAGTAACTGAATACTCTTCTTCTTTCTCTATTACTCTCTCTATACTTTCTCTCTCTATAGCTTGAACGAATTCGTGAAAAATTATGAAGCCCTAGGCCTCTATTTATAGAAGATTTATTACTATTTACGAAAGTATTTACTATTTACGAAGGTAATTACTATTGACGAAGGTAATTACTATTTACTAAGGTAATTATTATTTACTAAGGTAATTATTATTTACAAAGGTAATTACTATTTACGAAAGAGACTCTTAGATGATGACATATGGCCCCCCATAAATAATTAAACTTACCACAAACGTCTAATAATAGACTCTTTATATACATCAAGGATTGAATAAAAATTACCAGAAATCATTTTATTTTTAATCAACAAATATTTAATCTTTCAACAATTATTAATCAGTTATAACTTGTCGTCTCAATTATTGTTTAAATAATATAACATATTATACAGATGATACTGTGACAATAATTGAATCAATAATATAAGAGATATGATGCAGCAATTACTGTAGCAATAATTGAGTATAGCTGAGTGACTTCTCACGTAAGCATCAATAATCAATACCGTGTGCTACTATGCAACAACGCGTATTACTGTACTTTTATTACCGAGTAGTTCAACAGTTTTAACTGTAACACCTCTGCCGTTATTTTATAGAAAGATAATTTTGTCGTTTTTCTAACTACAACAATACTTCCGTTGTGGGGTCCACCAATGATTGTGCCGTCGTACGAATATTCCCCGACAAAGAGAATATTCCCCGACCAAACGAATATTTTATAACAACTTGCGTACTTTGCAAAATTTATAAATATTACCCACAACTATATATTTTATCAAATTTATTCCATAATATTCAAAAATAATAATTATGAAAATTCATCTTTATTTATAAAAACTGGGGTCTTACAACTTTTACATAACACATACTGTTATCCCTTAGCGACAACAAAAGTCGGGATTTACTGATATAACTTATACAGAAGTTGAGAATATTACATTACACACTCACAATATTAAACATACATATTCAACTACTAATCCTAATTATTGCCTACACATTTTTCTTGATTCAGGACAATATTTCACCCAATGACCTTCCAACCCACAAACAAAACATGCACCTTGCTTAAAGTCGGGACAATGAGGAGAGGTATGTCCCTCATAGCCGTAAATATAACATATCTTTTTCCCCTGATTCTTATTAGATTTTAATAAGTCGTGGTCTTTTATCTTTTTTCCCCCTTATTGCTCGGAGCTGCACACGATATGTTGCTTTTGGCTCCCATCTGGTCAATTTGGATTTTAAGCTTATCTTGTTCTTCCATTGTTTCTATTAGTACTTTTCGCAACTGACTGTTTAATAGCCTTTCTATTTCCCATAATTTTTCCAGAGAAGAAATCTGGCTCATAAGATTATGAACTTCCGTTGATGCTTGATCAGCTCCAACTTCGGTGTCCGAATCACTATCTGTTAGTTCCACCATTTTCAGATCTGGTACTATGTTTTCCAAAATAACCACCTCATCCGAGTTATTTTCATTGTGAGCCTCTATTTCAGCTATTGGACTTCGATATTAGCTCGGGTGTATGGATTTGATCCTTCTTCATGCTATAAGCATATAATAAGCCTTTTCCACTTGACATCTACACACAAATTATCTAGATTAGTATATAATATATTCATACAACAAGTAAAAGTTTAATATAATTTATCTTTTATTTTGTTTGACGATGAATTCATTCGATTCATCTCTTTTTCAACTCTATATAAGTTATTTGTATTTTCAATGTTTCTCTCTGTTCTAAGGTTATAGCCTACGGTCTATCACACCTAAGGTTTCAAACACTTAAGCTCTGATACCAACCTGTGACGCCCCCAAATTCAGGTACTTGAAAACTAAACTCGGTGCTTCACGATACCATTTTTAGTAGCGGAAAAATACTAATAATAATAACAATAATATAAATATCAAACTTAATTTACATATTCATCAGAGTCTACTCCTAGGTACGCGACCTTTAAACATTCATTACATGATACTTAATAGATATCATTATCTTAAAAAGTCATAATATTACACAGAATTCCACAAATCTTATTATGTTTGCTTTCCTTTTCTTTTATTTTTGCATGAGCCTTCTAGTTGTTCACACTTAGCTGAAAACATTTAAATTAAGCAAGGATGTGCATTTGAGTGCCCAGCAAGTAATAGCAATAATAAATATTAGCTTAAAAAAGTAAATGTTTTCTTTGTACGACACTTCTACAACAAAACAACAGTTGTGAAGTAAGCTAAACCAATAATAACAATATATTAATTCTATATCAAATTTTTGAAACTACGTACTGACTATAACTGGAGATTAGTCGACAGACTATGAACATTAATTTCTATTTTGGAAAAGGTTAAACAGAACTTCATCTGCAAACCGTCATAACTTACGGGCATGGGGAGTGATCAGCCCGTTATGCCCTGTATTGATCAATACTACATGTAAGAACAAGATTATCATCCATCTTATCCGCCTTTTGCGCATAAAATTTTTCCCATGTACGGGATGTTCATACTTAGTCGGGAATCCGAACCAAAATAATTTGATTCGATAATAATAAAGTTCTATCTTGTTCAACAATATTTTTAAGTTTGTGTCTAGCTGAATCAAATAGCTTAGACAACTTTTAAGTCAACGTATACATACTAGTAATCAATAAGCATGTATCAACATGTGATTAAATACAATAATTATCCAAGTGAGGACACTTGTATAACCATATTTAGAAATTAACGAACAGAATAAATATCTGGATTGTACAATAGTACTGTATTGATAAACAATGATTGGATAACTTAAGAACTTGTATGAATACAAAATATTGGATACATAATTGATAATCATAGAGTTAATAATCTGGCACAATAATAGTATAATTCTGAAACTTTCTTACTCATGTCCATTGCATAAAGGAAATACAAAGTTAGGATACTTGCCTGAGTTGATGCTTACAATAACGCAACTTAGTTTAATCTTTTATATCGAAACCTTTCATTAATAAGATCATTCGTTCGATTAGAATAATGTATCATAACACATAGTACTACTATTTGCAGTTCACACATAACCTAATCACATTATCATATATGTTTAGCAGTCATTGGTTCACAAACAAACATTTATCTAGTCAAATTATATAAGTCTAGATCAATTTTTGAAATATTTTGGTGTACCGACGACTTTATCGGGTAATTATCGAGTCCAAAACTCTATTCTATAGTTCAATATTCGATTAGATAATTTAAATATCAGTCATATTATCCTTCATAGCCTTATAGTAATTTTTAAATAATTATTACAATTTATCATTATTTTTCAAACACTGAAATCATTTTTAAATGATTTAAAAACTAACTAATTCTATTATCATTAATATTTAATTAATATTAAATTATTAATGAAATCATTGTCAAAATATTAAAGTTATTTATAATAACTAAAAATACTTTTAAAACATTTTTATTACCCTTAAATGATTTTTAAAACATTTAAAATCATTTTTAAATAATTATCATTAATGTTTAAGTATTAATGTATTATTATCAAAATATTAAAAGTCCTTAATTATAACTTAAAATATTTTTAATTCATTTATTTCCTTTTTAAATGATTTTTAATTCAATAAAACCATTTTTAAACTATTTACACTACAAGAAAAGGGTCTATCAGTGACTGCATATCAGTGACCGCAGTCGGTCACAGATACCTATCAGCGACCGAATGCAGTCGCTGATAGTCATCGCATAAAATCTGGTCGCTGATGTGCAGATCAGCAACCACTAGTAGCGACAGATATATCTGTGACCGCTAGTAGCGACCGATATATCTGTGACCACTAGTAGCGACCGATATATCTGTGACCACTAGTAGCGACCGAATTCGTCATTTCGGTCGCTAAGCTGAGTCAGCATGGCTCAGGGCCAATAGCTGACGTGGTCCATGTGTCAGGGACTGCAATCAGCGACCGTGTGCGATCGCTGATACCCTCAAATGTTTAGCAGACGCGAATGAATATCAGCGACCGCATGCGGTCGTTGATGTGAAAAAATTGAAAACCAGATTTTTGTTGTTTAGTAGAATTCCCAAAAAAACTGTACCTGTTTTGTACCTGCTTTATCCCAACACACATACACAACAATATAAACATCTTGCACAACAATATAAACATCAATCGTCCACTGACACATACACCAAAGTAGTATATAAACTATATAAACCTTTAAACCGATATGAATTGAATAAATATAAACAAATCTAATGTTTAAGTAACATGAATGAATATAAAAGAACAAAATTCTCAAAGAACTACAAAACAGGGTTGTATCGATCGTCAAGCATCAGCGTCTTGATTAGCTTCTCCTTGATCACCCTGTAATTAACAAAATAGTAAAATAAGTTACAAATATATACTAACTATGTTAATATTGGTATATTATGACAATATATACAACAAATTGATTTTATACCTCGTCATCATCCCCATGTTGTGATGTTGTTGCTACCGCTACTGTTTTAGCTAACTCCTCAGGACTAAGAGCCCCCAGATGCCCGCCCAGTATCTTCAGAAAATCTCGATCTCGACATATAGCTCTCACACAGTCAACCGGAGTATGAACAGCTAGATGACTTGATGACTGTGAAGACTGGGTAGCAGAGCTGCCTGAGCCACTAAAAGATGGGCGTCGTCGTTGTCCTTGACCTTTAATGTAGTTCTTCTTCACAACAGATGCCCTTTCCCAAAACTCTTGATCAATAGGCGGACGTGGAGTGCCTTCAGGATAGTGCTCATTAAATAAATGCTTATAAGTATCTTGTCATCATGTTAACAATTAAATAGTTAAAAATAAATTCTGTAAGTATTGATAAACAAGATCAAATTGTTAAAACTTATTACCGCTATATGGATAGCATCAGGCAGACCATCACGGGTGGCCACGTACACATCTAGCTAATGGATAAGCTAACCTTGAGACTCAGACTCCTATATAAAAAGTAGCACAATATTACTAAGTATTCCATAGTTATTCTAATCTTTTCAAGAATTAACATTTTAAACTTAGTGGTTTCTTAGATTAATCTACATCATTGGACGAGGATGAACATGCCAGATTAATTGGGATGTCATTTTAGATATAAAAATCATTTGCTCATGTGGACGCCTTCCTTTTATCAAGTGATTTTCTTTTTTAACTTTGTTCTGTTGTGCTTGTGAACTTGGGACATAATTCTGGTTTTCTTCTCATATATCCCATCATGATCCACAATGGGTTTCTAATTGTCGTGTTCCTTGGTAGCATGGTCATAAACGGTGGTATGAGTTTGATGACAGTTGTGTTTTCCATTTTGGTGAGGAGTAGATAAAGACGTCAACCGCCTATGTACTTTTCTACAGGAGTGTGTGACTTGTGATATATAAGATTTCAATATACCTCACTAGAAAGCTAGATAATTTAGACATTACCATACCTTTGTCTATTCACGGGCTTCTCCACTGAAGGCGCATTTCATTTTTTCTGCATTGATTTCAGAATTGGAGAAAACCCATGGCAGAGTTAACGGGGAACAACTTTTTAATATTTACACTCATCAAGTCAGTTTCCATCAGCCTCCCCTAAAAAGCTGTAGTGCCCAATCTTTTGCATTTAAATGTATTAGTGAATCTCTAAACTTACCACTTTCTCCTCCAAATGTTTCATAGTTGTGTACACAATACTCCATCCTTTATCATTTTTGATGAAGTAGTTATACTTCAATTGATAATTTTATAAAATGGCATAATGTCTATTTAGTACAACTCAATTTTACTACGTCACAACTACTAAATGCCCACTCAATTTATTTAGGGATAATAAACATGGAAGAGAATTATATTTATAAAATTTTGCAAATGGAAGGAAGAGAAATTGTTTTTAATATGCTGGTTTTGATTATGGATGTTTCACTTTAGATCATTCATCTGTTTTTTAGTAACGCTAAACTTTGTGATTCTAGTATGACGACATATGCTTGGCAAACATGGAGGGAGGGGTACCAAACAGGCATGACATCACACGAGTGAACATAATTTAATAAGCTTTTGTGCTTCAGTATGCTAAAGAACGAAATCAAAAATGGGCAGTTAAAATGCTGCACAGAAACCCTCAGCGAGCATAAAGTAAATAATTATGATGAAGGCCACTGGTTCCAAAATATATTACTGTTTATTGCAATAAATGGTCCATATTCAAACAAATTACTTGAGGATTCATCTTTTTATTGATACAGCAAGAAAAAATTATGCTGTCAAATCAATTTCATTTAAACCACAATCTATATACAGCCAATCTATATATATAGATAATATATACACCAAATCTATATACCACAATCTATATACACCCAATCTATATACATAGATAATATATACACCAAATCTATATCAAATTCAGAAAAAAAAGAAAAAAAGAAAAATAGAGAAGTTAGGGGGTTACCTGTGGCGGCGGAGATGGCAGTGGCCAGTGGCGGTGGTGGCGGCAGCGATGGCAGTGGGCAGTGGGCAGTGGGCAGTGGCGCCGGCGATGGCAGTGAGCAAGCTCCTTCTTCCCTTCTTCTCTTCTCCCCCTTTCAGCCATCTTCTCTCTATTCTGAGCTCCCTCCTTTGTTTTCCTTCCGTGTGCTATGTTGAGTGAATACCTGGTACTGATAAAATTAAGTTTGATCAGCGACCGCATGTGGTTGCTAATTTTAATTGGTCGCACAAAACCTTGGTATGACGCCCCCAAAATAGGTATACAACACCCATTCTGAGTCGCCAAATATATGGTACAGAAAGCGAACTACAACTTCAATAATACAATTGTCGTGCAAAATAAGACAACACATACTGTGAGTTTAAATACAAATATTGTCTTCTAGACAATATCAACACTCAAATAAGTTCTCAATACAATTATTCACACACTATTTTATAGAAATAGTGAGGACGGCTAAAACATCTTTCTAGAACCATCACTCCATACTCCGACTCAATCCTGCTATGTTCTCACCTCCTGAGAAGTAAAATGGAACATAAAAGAAAAGGGTGAGCTCAACTAGCCAGTAAAGAATATTATAACTAATATAATATACAACAAATTATCATTAGTCTTCAACAGAGAAAAATCTGATAGAATACAATAGAAAACAAATTTTAGATCAACAACAGCAGCGAAAACAGCAATCCATTAGAAGAGTCACGTAGAGAATGAATTCTACTATCTTTTAAGATTTAAAAGTTCATCATCAATATTTTATCCCTGTAACAATAATCAGTATACATCTTTAATCAAATATTCATCTTTGCACTACAGGCCAAAGATATTCATTTGTATCACCAGTTGGTCTTGTTCATCTCAACACCTATTCATATTTGCACTACGGGCCAAAAATATTCATCAGTTAATCATTCATCTTTGCACTACATGCCAAAGATATTCAGTAATATCATCATTTAAGACCGAGGATGATGAAAAATACTTTAAAGAAAACGAATCCAGTAAGATAGAAGGACAAATATTAGGGATTCGTATAACAGTTTAACCAAGATCAATAATACTTCATAATAATCAATTGTGAAGCATAATTCAAAAATAAAGATAAAAACATGGATACAATCAAAGATAGTAACCATAATAGACATCTTGGACAAAAAGGAAAATTTCATTTTTCGATGAATAGTGTCGTATTCGTGAATAGTGTCGTATACGTGAATAGTAACCCCAACACAAAAAGTTCCAAATTTGATTAAAAGGTTCAAACCAATATTTTGGCATAATGATATTGAAGAAAATAATATTATTTAAGAAAAAAAATTAACATCCCTTACCTCAAAGAAACAATATTTCGGAATGAAATTTTGGATATGATGCTGAATGAAACTTGTACTGAACAGCAACTCTCAAAGTATCTAAATACTCATAAAATACGCTCGATAATATAAAGAGAGAAAGAGAGAAAACTTGTTTCTGGTATGATTTTTCATTCTAACTTAGCCCTCTATTTATAGGAAAATGTTAGCACGCCGAAGCAGACTTAACCTGCTACCTAATGGCTTTACCTGCTACTATTGCCACCCACCACATTTGAAATTCAATTGAGCACATTTCTCACCAACCAATTCTAGTATTTTCCAAAATGTTTTATCATTTAAATAATAATCAGAAACTTTAATAATTCATAGAAAATAGCTCGTTTATCAGGAAAATACGAATTTTATGTCCATTCCACACGAAATCGAATTCTCTACAACTTTACAGAAGAAAGTTTTTTCCAAATTCCAAACAAAAAATATCCGAAATCCACAAACGGGTGATTTTTAATACCTCCAATCTGACAAAATAGTGATAAAATATCTCAGCATTAATTCTTTCATTAATAACCATATAAAATAAATAACTCCATCATTTATATCCACATCAAATAAATATTTCCTTATCATATAAATCAATAATTAATTATTCCCAAATAATATTACAGAATCACAATTATGACAACCAGGACGTTCGCAGGAAAGAGGAGGCTTTCCAATAAGGATTTCTCCTTACTAGCGCGCAATTAGGTGACCAAACCTCTCTTTGACAGAATTTTCTAGACATTGCCAATAATGCTATCTAATAATATTATTTAAATAATATGTATTATTGATCTGATAATGAGAAATACTGTGCAGTGACAATTATTGAAACAACAATAATATAAACTATCAACGAAACAATTATTGAATCAATCAAATAAAATATTGAAAAGTAACTACTGTAACAATTATTGAGTAGTGCCTTCTTACGTAAGAATCAATAATTCAACTATACTTTGCAATACCGTGTGCTACTGTACAACTACACGTATTACTGTATTTTAACCACCAGGTATTCCAACAGTGTTCACGGTAACCATTACGCCATTAATTATAAAAACTCATACTTTGTCAGTTTCTTCATCCAACAATTATCCTATTATGGGGCCCCCGAATGACTACGACGTCGTACGGATATTCTCAACAAAAAAAATATTCCACGACCAAACGAATATTCTCCGACAAAAGGAATATTTTATAACCACTTGCTTATTTAGTAAAATTTGCACATTTCACCCATAACCAAAGCATTATATCAAATTAACCCTTATTAATTTAGAATAATGAATAGAGGAAAAAATCAATTTTATTTATAATAAGTTGGGGTCTTACATTTGGCACCAACATTTTCTGCCAAATTTTTGGAGGCAAAATTATGATAGCGATCGATCAGCGACCGCAGGTGGTCGCTGATATACAATAGCGACTAGATTAACTCACGGTCGCAGATGTCGGTCGCTAATACAAATATCAGCGACCGCATATGCGGTCGCTGATAGTATTGGTGGCTGTTAGGCCTTTTTCTTGTAGTGTTATTTAATATAATTATTAAATAAAACTAATATAATTACTATTAAATTATTAATGAAATTTAACTTTAAATATTAAAATTTATATTTTATAACTTAAAATAATTTTAAACTATTTATTTTCATTTAAAATAATTTTTATAATATTAAAATCATTTTTAATTAATTAATTTAATATAATTATTAAATAAATCAAATATTATTAATATTAAATAATTAATAAAATTTGTCTCAAAATATTAAAAGTTATATTTTATAACTTAAAATATTATTAAATACCTTTTTATCATTTAAAATAATTTTTAATGTAATAAAATCATTTTTAATTTATTTATTTAATGCATTTATTAAATAAATTAAATATTAATATTATTTAAATAAATACCAATATTTATGGAAAATATGTCAAATTATTAAAAGTTAATTTTTATAACTTAAAATAATTTTTAAAACTATTTTTGGAATTTTTAATAATTAATTTCTATTTTTAAATGATTTTTAGAAAATAAATTAATTAAATAAATAAAAATGTCGTTATAGTCTTTAGCGAAAAAAATCTGTCGCCTTAGGTGTTCTTGAGGCTCTAGAACATTCATAAGCAGTTTCGGGTGACCTACTTTGACTAAGTATTAAACACTTATTAAGTTGTTTCTGGACAAGCTAATGATTAGAGGTTGTAGTACTAATGTCAGACTACATGCTCCAACAACAAACATGGCCAACAAGCGTAAATCGAAGGAGATCTAAGCCTTCAAATGGACCGTCGGAGCTGTTCTTCATTTCTGGGTTGCCCAAAAATCAAGAACAGTTCGACTGTTCACTTTTTGGGATTCTACAACTTATTGTTCGACAGTCAGGCGTGATCCGCACCGACAGGATATTCCAATAGAATAATAAAGAACAGAACCAGGTCAAGCGAAATTCGCACCGACAGGATATTCCAACAGAATAATAAATAATGGAACTAGGTCCGGCGTAAACGCACAGACAGGATATTCCGACAGAATAATAAATAATGGAACCAAGCCGGCGAAAATGCAATGACAGGATATTCCGACAGAATAATAAGAACTGAATAATAGAAAAATTTCCCCATTTATACAGTACTTTGCATATACATGTTATTCCAACATAATAATAAAGAATGGAATAATAGAAGAATTTCACCATGTATGCGGTACTTCGCATAGACAGGTTACTCAAACAGAATAATAAGGAATGGAATAACAATAGCTCTCTTCATGAATACGAAAAAATAATACCACTTACCTCAAAAGAAGATCGGATACTTGAATAGTGAGGTAGCAAACTACTCTTCTTCTTTCTCTCTATAATTTCTCTCTATAATAATGGCTCTAAAGCTTTAGTGAATTGGTGAAAAATGAAGGAAGAATGAGTTTCTATTTATAGAAAAATATAGTTTCGATAATTGCACGTTTTGGGCCTCAAAAAATTACAGTACAATACCTCCAACATTTGTTTCATTTTTAATTTAGTCCTGCAAGTATTATCAAACTTGCATCACCTCCCCTAATAGTAAATCACGTGAATCAATAGTAAAATCATGTTAATCAATAGTTATAATCATGTGAAAATACGAATTACGGTATAGTACCTCCATCTATACCTCCATCTTTAACTTAGTCATGCAAGTATTATCAATCTTGCACCAACTCCCCTAATAGTATAAGAATGTGATTCAATAGTACACACATGTGAACAAATAGTTATATAAGCATGTGAATTAGTAGCAATTAATTGCTCATTTATCCGATTAATTACCCGATTTATCAATATAACACCTAGACATCAATTATCATCGGAATAGATGTCGATTTCCACTAACACTAATAATCCTTACACAATGGAACTATCAAATTCATCTTTAATCAACACGAACTTATTCATAATTAATATTATAACTCATAATATTTAACAACAAGATCGTTCCCAGGAAAGAGGGGGCATTCAGATAAGGATTTCTCCTTATTGGCGTGCAATTAGGTGACCAAACTTCTCCTTGACAGAACTTCTAGACATTGTAAATATTGTAATTTAAAAATATGAATAACTTTGTCGTCTAAATTATTGATTGAACAATATATCATATTATGCAGATAATACTGTGACAACAATTGAATCAATAATATGAGAGATATGATGCAGCAATTACTGTAACAATAATTGAGTATAACTGAGTTACTTATCACGTAATCACGAATAATCAATATCGGGTGCTACTATGCAACCACGCGTATTACTGTACTTTTACTACCGGATAGTTCAACAGTATTAACGGTAAAACCTCCGCCGTTATTTTCATAAAATATCATTGTCATTTTCTAACTACAACAGTACTTCCGTTGTGGGGTCCACCAATGATTATGCCCTCATACGAATATTCTCCGACAAAAAGAATATTCCCCGACCAAATGAATATTATATAACAACTTGGGTACTTTGCAAAATTTATAAATATTACCCACAACTATAGCATTATATCAAATCCACACCATAATATAAAAAATATTTTGAGAAAATTAAATATTTATTTATAAAATCTGGGGTCTCACAATCACCAACAAATAAAGAAGATATGGTTCGGTCAAACCATGTCAGAGATCACCTTCAAACGTTTTATGGGTTACCTAAAAAACTGAAGTTGTGATCTTCTTGCCTAGTTTGACCGTCCACCATATGAAACCTGATTATCATTTTGGTGTTCTAATGGCTTTATTATATAGTTAAACTAACACACTACAACATGGTTGCAAGAACATAATCAAAAAAATAAACAACTGACAGATCATGGCTTGACAAAAGCTTGTCACGAACAGATTTTGAGTTTCTGGGTTATCCAGAAACTCTTTGGTCAAGCTTGGTCAACGGTGTTTGACCATGATTATCTGACATTCTAGATCACAGACCTCATAACACACTATATGTTCAAACATTAAAAACACAAAAATCATTAACATCCAGAGATCTACAAGACCTGACATTCGGTTGTCAGACACAAAATTCAATTTTTCTGGATTTTTGAAAAATGACAAATTCGAGTCTATAGATGTTATGGATCCAACATCTATCAACCCAAGTCATCAATATACACTACATACAATATGTTTTACACAAAAAAAACTAACATCTTACATAAGATCAGAAGTCAGATTTAGTTTAGGGTATATACCTCACTGTGAACAAATTCTAATTTCTTGGCTACTGATTTGTTATGTGTGCTAGTGGGGCTTGATTTGGGGACTGAAACACCTTAGGATTGTGTGGGATTTACAGAGAGAATGTCTAGGTTGAGTATAAGTGTATGAATGAGCAAAAATGTGCACTTTTCTCTCTCTTAACCTATTTATATATCTTAGATGCATTGAATCTAAACTTGCAAGGTGTCAAAGGGGATATGATTGGCTGAGATTTGAGCACATAGGAGATCTAGAGTTTGTGACTTGCCAGGATATGGCAAGATTTACAAGTAACAATTCTAAGAATGTGACAAAAAGGGTAATTAGGTCATTTTCTTGCAATTTTAATGGTATTCTTGTCCATGGTACTTAAATCTAGGTTTTAATCAATATATTTTAAACCTTAAGGTTTTCCAAATAATTTTTAGTGTTTGAAAAATTAAGTTTAAAGTTTAATAAAATTTTAATTAGAACTTACTAATTAAAATTAGGGTTTTTAAAAATACTTAGGGTTTCTTGATATTATTAGGGTTCCCCAAATTATGAATTAGGATTTTCTAATTAACATTATAATTTACGAAAATAATAATTAGGGTTTCCACTTTAGCAATTAGGAATTTAAATTGGAAATTAGGATTTTTAATTTACAATTAGGGTTTCTAGTCAATAATTAGGGTTTACCTAATTAGCATAATATAATAATTTTTATTAATCATGTACCATAATTCCTTACCAATCACAAACTCCGGTTTGAATTTCAAGTTAGGGTTTAACGAATTAATATTTAGGTTTTGACATTATACACCATAATTGACCAACAATTAACAATATGTACATTCAATACATATTTATAGTACTGAATTAAAAATAATATTATAATATTATTCTCATTCCTTATTCTAAATCCAAAATTAGGGTTTGGATTCCATATCTGATTTCTCTTGCATATATAATATTATTAATTAAGTTAAAATAATTAACTTAACTAATCTAAATAAATTCACATAATAAAATAGTTTTGATAATAATACTAATAATCATTTCATATATTATTTAAATAATATATAAATTTATTTTCATGGAAAATAAGTAATAAATCATTTATACTATAAAATTAATTACTATAAAAATATTGTTTATAATGATTAATAATTCTTTAAAAATTTATTTGTAATTATTTAGGAAATAAATAAATTTTTATTTATCACAAATATACATACACATTACTTGGCACATATTTCCACCTTTAAAATAAAAAAAATTGTATGCAAAATTTCTTATTTATTTATATAGAAAATATCGGGTTATTACAGTATTGATGGTATGATCGTAATCTTTCAACAGCTCAAGCCATCGTCGTTGCCGCATGTTGAGTTCTTTTTGAGAGAAGAAATATTTGAGGCTTTTATGATCCGTATAGATCTCCACCTTCTCTCCATACAGGTAATGCCTCCGAATTTTAAGTGTAAAAATGACAGTTGCCAACTCTAGATCATGAGTAGGATAATTCCTCTCATATTGTTTGAGTTGTCGTGAGGCATAGGTTATGACTTTCTCATGTTACATGAGAACACATTTTAAACCTTTGCCTGAAGCATCGCTGTATATGACAAATCCCTCCGAACCAGATAGTATTGCCAGAACAGGTACTGAAATGAGTCTCCTGTTGAGTTCTTTAAAACTCTTCTCACATTCCTCGCTCCAACCGAATTTTGTATCTTTACGAGTTAGCTGAGATAATGGAGTAGCGATTTGAGAAAATCCTTCCACGAATCTCCTATAATGACCAGTTAAGCCCAGAAAGCTACGTACTTCGATCACTGACATAAGTTGCTCCCAACTTTGAATCTTTGTCGAGTCAACAGATATTCCATGATTTGATATCACGTGCCCAAGGAATACTACTTCCTCAAGCCAGAACTCGCATTTCTTCAACTTGGCAAATAACTTGTTTTCACGAAGATTTTGGAGTATCAGCCTCAAGTGTTGATCATGATCTTCACGGCTTTTGGAGTAAATGAGGATGTCATCAATAAAGACAATCACAAAGTGATCTAAATATTCCTTAAATACTCGGTTCATCGTATTCATGAAGGCAACAGGAGCATTAGTCAATCCAAAAGACATGACTAGGAATTCGTAATGCCCGTACCGAGTTCTGAAAGCAATATTTGGAATATCATCAGTTTTAATCTTTAATTGATGATATCCGAAACAAAGATCGAAATTTGAAAAGAATTTGGTGCCTTGCAACTTGTCAAATTGATCATCAATACATGGTAACGAGTACCTATTTTTGATGGTGACATGATTCAACTCCTGATAATCAATACAAAGTCGCATACTTCCATCTTTCTTCTTCACGAATAGAACAGGAGCACCCCAAGGAGACGTACTAGGACGAATAAAACTGTAACAATCCAGAATTTTAAATTATAATTTTTAAATATTTATTGAATTATATAAATATTTAATGGATGTGTTTATTGTTGAATAAATATTTGTCTAATTTGATTTGATTTGATTTGGTTAATTATTTGTTAAATAAATAATTAATGAGTTAAGGAAAATAATTATCATGAGATAATATTCTAATTAAAATTAATAATTAAGTTAGAGAACTTATAATGATTAAATGAATTATTATAATGATATTTTAGTTTGAATTTATAATTAAAATGATGTGTTAATTTATTAAATAAAATTATAATTATAAAAAAATTATAATTTCGTTGTATTGATTTATGTGGTAAACTAATTTAATAAATTGTTATTAGAATTAATTAAATTGAATATTAAAATTTAATTAAATAAAGTGTGACCATAAACTATGTTGTAAATGAGTTATTAAAATAACTTAAAACAGATCAATTCAGTTTTGCCAAACAAGGCTTAATGCATATTAAGTCTTTAATTTAAATATATTTTACAAAGCAATGCATAAGGATTTAATTGATTAAATTTTAAAGTAGTTGGTCAAACAAGCCTTATGGCTTTTGATTTTTAAAAATAAGATAAATGATATCAGTTATACATATATTTATATTATATAATTAATACCTATATTATTACCTATACGTTATATTTTTTAGTACGTAAGTTAGAGTTAGATAGGAAGAACTCAGAAGAAGAAAAAGAAGAGAATAAAAGTTGCAGAGAAAGAAAATTGAGAGAGAGTTGGGAGAAGGCTAGAGAATTTAAGAGAGAAATTGGGGAAAAGAAAGCTGTCAAAGAATAGCCATCATCTTCTAAAACTAAGGTATCATCTTACTCTTTTATTTTTTTTAAAAAAGTTATAATCTTATTCTCTTCCAAAATACTCTGCAAAATCTTTGTAGATGTTAAGTTATTTGTTATATATAGTTTTATATGATAAATTGGTGGTTAAAAAGTTGTTTGCATAACTTTATAGATGAATTAATTCATGTTATATAATTATTTGTGAATAAAACCATATACAGTGAATTGGTATGAATATATGTGATTATGGCTTAGTTTAAAGAAAATTGAGGTTTAATTAGTTGTTTAATATATATATATATTGACTATTGATTTTTAAAGAGGATGAAGAAACTAAAACATAGTAGGTTGAATTAACTATTTTTGTTGAAAAATAATATCACAATGATGATTTTCACTGAAACATTCAAAAAGTGAAGTTTTAACAAAAAATAGTAAAAATTAAAGGTTATAATCTTGATGTTTATGTTATTTAGGTGGTTAGGAACGTGTTAGAAAATATTAGATTATGTTTCTGTAAATATATTACACCTTGGGAGGTTGGTATGGTTGTTAGAAAGGAGTTTGTAGGCCTAATTTGGCTTTCTGTAGTGTTCTAGATCAAAAATCACAAAAACGCATAAGGGACCCCCGCCCCGGCGGGGGTAGTCTGCCTAACCGAATTTTGGAAAAAAAAATTGACCGGACATGTTTTACTAAAATGAGCATAACTTTTTCATACAAACTCCGATTGATGTGATTCAAGATGATCCGGAACGAGGACGAGTAGAACTATAGCTTTTATTCTTTATGTTTTTCAATTTTAAATCATTATTAAGGGTTAAAATGGCTATCGTTAGGACTATTATATATTTGGAGGCAATCGGAGGGCGTCGGGATGCACGAATGCAAGTGCAATCCTTTGTGTATTAGTATAACCTAATTATAACATGTTGGACATGTAATAGGATATTGTATCAAGTTGTTAATGTGTATATGGTGTAATGACATGGTCACTTAAGTTGTTATAATAAAGCTAAAAAGTAATGTTCATGAAAAGATGTGATGTTATTTAAACTTAAACTTAGTTAGTGAACTATATTAAAAGTGAGAAAGAAACTCATGAAGCTAATATTAGTGTAACTAATGTGTATTGTTAATACATATGGTATGTGTAGGACTTGTGGTGAACCTGAGTAGTGATTGTTTAACCTACGCACGAGTCAAGTTTTCCTAACTCTAAACTTTCTTTGAGCAAGTTTTCTAACTCTAAGCTTTCTTTGTGCAAGTTTCTTAACCCTAATTATATCATGAAAGCTCCTAAACCTTATCTCTTGATATTGAGCCAATCTTTAACTTGTTATTTAGCATGCAAATTTTTACATTCTGATACACTAATGTTGAGCAAGTTTTATCATTCAACTTACTATTTGTTATGCATGCTTAAGACTCAACTCTAAATAAGGTTTTAACCTGAGCTTAACATTGTTCAAGCAAGGTATGTTACGTTATTCAATATTATTGCTCTTAGATTATTCCTAAAGCATGACCTTAGTATACAATGTTGATTCACTTCAGAATTATTCGATAGAATAATGTTATTACAGTTTTATTCAACTAATCCTTAGTTGATGTTCATAAACTCTAAATCACCTTGAAAATTATCCAAACCAAACTTACTTTGGTACGGACTCGTATTCTAAATGCTGAGATGAAAAACCCTGTTATAGGGGATAACTTACGCATAGCATTAAAATGTTTGTGCACAATACATTGTACGAAGGGCTGATCCCCCTAAGTACGAGGAGTCCTTATAGTCTTACGACTGTTAAAGTTTAAGTTGAAAGAATACTTATAACTATGGACATAGTTCAAGGTCTTTTGACTCTCAGTTATATATTTCAGATTTTGTTCTTGATTATTATAATTGATGAAATACCTTATTCATTTTCTATTGAGCCTATTCATTTGGCAATTGATATGATATTTATTCATTGTCATTTTAAGTGAGCTTTGTTTGATCACTCTTGGTTATATAAACATTACAACTAAAGTCGAGAAGGTTGATGAACCTACAACCAGTAGAGGGAAAGGGAAGATAAGCAAGTTTTGAAGACATGTAAAATTGTTGACTATTATTTTGTTGAACTTTATTTTCATTTGATGATGTATTTATTTAATTTTCCGCATATGATGTTTGTAATTAAAGGTTAGATAACCTGGGAGACTTTGTTGGATTTATTGATGCAACCCTTTAATGGGAAGGTTTATTATTAAACTTTATTATGTTTGGGTAGTTAGATATGCATGTTTTTATCAAGTAAACACCAAATCTAGTGCAAATGAAGTACCCGAATTTGGGGGTGTCACAGAAATCGATGTCTAACAATTCCTACAGTTGAGTTTTTAACTTCTGAAATTCAATAGGAGCCATTCGATATGGGACTTTGGAAATGAGTTTTGTACCGGGTTCAAGGTCGATACAAAATTAAATTTCACGCTCTGGGGATAGGGCAGGAAGTTCTTCAGGGAATACGTCAGGAAATTTATTAACAATAGAAATATCATTCAAAACTGACGTATTTTTATTTAAATCTGTGACATGGGCTAAAAAAGCTTGACATCCATTTTTTAGTAAACGAATAGCTTTATGGCTTGAAATAACAGTGATTGACTTTAATGGTTTGGTTGCTTGAATTCGCATAATAGGTTGGTTAGGAATATGAAAGCTAACAACCTTACAAAAATAATCAATTTTTGCATGATGAGCAGTTAACCAATCAATCCCTAGAATTAAATCAAATGCAAGTATTTTCAATGAAGTATAATCGACAGGTAACGTGCGGTTACCGATTTGAATCAAACAGAACTTATAAACAGTGGATGTAATGAATGTTTCTCCCAACAGAGTTTCTACAGATTAGTCAAAGTCTAATTTCTCTGGACTTAAATTTAAACGTTGAGCGCAAGTAGGAGAAATAAAAGAATGGGTAGAACCGGTATCAAATAAGGTATAGACTTTTCTAGAGTTTAAGATTAGCTTACCCGTGATCACCTCGTTTGGATTCCTCTTGCTTTTTGGGAGGTTACGACAAATGCTTTCCCTTGAACTACCAGTTTTGTCTTCTCTGGAATGGCCTTTGATGCCTACATCCCAGCTGGACTTGACTTTGGTGAACAAAAATATCAAGTTAGGTGACCTTTTTTCCACAATTGTAACACGTTTTGGACTGCATCGCGCAGTTTGGACTGATGTGTCCCTCCCTTCCGTATTTGAAGCATACGATCGGTGGTCGTTGTGACGCCCCCAAAATAGGTATACATCACCCATCTTGAGTCGCCAGAAAATACACTACTGACAACTTCATTTATACAACTGTTATGCAAAATACGAGGACAGGTATACTGTGAGTTTTAATACAAATGTATGTAACTCTCATGGTGCCTCGACCAAAATCTTACAATGGTACTTTACACAAAAGTACAGTTAAAAACTGTTTTAGAAATTAAAATCTTTGGGAAGTGCTCAAGGAAATCTTCATACATATGAGGCCATGAATCTAAGTTATGATAGATATCATATGTCCAGAGAATTATCCTTGGTTGACCCAATAGACCCCAAAGAAAAACGAGAAGATTACTATCATGTTCCTTCCAATGGTGAGTCTTCTCTTGACATATAACTATCTCCACTGTCTCCAAGTGAAAATTATATTTCAAATAAACTCCAAGATCATATAGGTAGTGCTCGTAGATATACTCAGCAAGTGGATGTGCACAATCTTGTCTTATGATAACACGAGGTTGTATGTCATTAGATATCTTGTATGATAGTGGCAAAATACCCTTCCAAAGTATGGTTCACCTCACCCTATTCGGTTCACCAAAATTAAATATCAAATGACGTATACAATACGACACACTTATCTAAAGTTCTCAATAAAATTATTTCCATACTTTTTAAGTAGAACCTCAACAACTATAGACCACCATTCTATTCCCTTATTATCCCTGCTCGACTCGGCAACACTTTTATTACCTGAAAGGAATTGTGAAGAAAAAGGGTGAACACAACTAGCCCAGTAAAGAATATAATAACTAAAGATATTTAAATTATCAATAGCTTTCGTCAATAATAAATCAGAGATTTAGAACATATGGTAGATGATAAAACTTTTCAACTATAGTTGCAGCGGAACGAGCAATCCATTAAAAGAGTCAAATAGACCATCAGGACTATTATCTTCTCCATGTTAAAAGTCCGCCAATAATGTTTTATCCCTGTAACATCAATCAATAATTCTTGTCCACAATCATATGAATAAGTCATAATCATAATTGTGATTCTGAATTTCTTTTCGCACCTAGGACGAAGATAATTTTATCACCTATCTTCCCCTGAAACATCAAAAATCATGGTTATACCAAATCACAATTCCTGCTCATAATCATACTAATAAATTCATCTTTTCACTATGACCAAAGATATACAACAGTATAACCAATAACCAACAATTCATCTTTGCACTACAGGCCAAAGATATACAACTGTAAAACCAATAACCAATTGTCCATCTTTGCACTACAGGCCAAAGATATACAACTGTAAAACCAATAATGCTGAGACTCAGCTTAATAGTATCATGACCACGAATTATCCATGCACTACGGGCCAAGGATATTCGTGTTTTCAATTACGGTCATGATTATACCAAATAATCCCTGGTCATAATCATACCAAGTCCATCTATACACTACGGGCTAAAGATGACTTTTACCACATCATTTATAACATTACGGTCATGATTATACTGAATACTCCCGGGTCATAATCATACCAAGTCCATCTATGCATGTAAGTCATAGATGACTTTCAACACAATATAAGCATGAGGATCATGATAACGATATAAAGAATTAATCAAATGAGATAAAGGATAAATATTAAACATTTATAATATAAATTATCCAAGGTTCAAGAATATCCCAATGTTATCAATCACTTAATAATCTCATAATCTAATATCATTAATATTATAACAATATTTTAATTATTTCTTAAACTTATAAATAATTTATTTTAATTGTTTACACTTTACCAAATAATGCATTTAATCATTCAAAAATGCCATACTCATAAGATTTCATAACCAATGATCAAATCCCTTATCAAAAATCTGCATATACCCTATATAGGATTCTCAAGCCATAAAATCCTATTTACCAATTTTCAACTTCACATAACATATTTAACTCATATACTCATAACTAGTGTATTTTCATGAAAAATACCAAATCAGTCCCAAAAATATTTCTTTTTTGGGATTTAGCAGAATATAGTCCCATATTGAACATATATTTTTTTCGGAATTTTTAAAATTCATTTACTATTTTTCATAAATCAATTTCTAATTAATTCCTTAAAAAATTAGCTACCTCGAGTTTAACTCCAGAAATTCCCAATCTTGGAAGGATCTTACTCATTTTAACGTGATCTTCCAGTTTAAATTTCATGGTCATCGAAGTTATAGAACTCCGGTTATAGCGTTTTTCGTCGGAAAAATCTAAATATTGAAATGGTCATAACTTGCTCATTTTAAGTCGGAATTAGTTCATTTCTGGACAGGAGGTACTTTATACCATATATTTTCATGTCCCAAAAGGCCGGAATTTTTCTCACAAATTAAGTGGCCGAAACCGCCCTTTTAAACTTCTGGGCAGTAGCCTTTTTGTAATTTGTAACTTTTGAATCCTTTGCTAAAATCAGTCCACGCGAAAATCTACAACACATTTTACAGTGATTCCACTGGGATAAGTTAAAAAACTCATAGATCTAACTCTAAAAACTCGACCACACTCAAAAATTCGAAATATAATAGGAGATATGATCAATTGAATTTCATATTCCATTTTCACCAATATCTGATTTTCAACCATCTATGATTTCTAAGAAACTTTCATGTTTTCACATAATAACCAACATAACTTATCATAACACTTACTAATACTACATATACCCATGATTTTCATCAGTCCAATGCTTTTATTATGACTTTCATCATAATCCACGTAAATAGATCATTTCCACAATTTAATAAGGAATGAATACAAAGGATCATTCACCATGCATGTGGTAATCCACATAGACAGGTTATTCCAACAGAATAATAAAGAATGGAATAACTGAAGAATTCACCATGCACGCGATAGATCGCATAGACAGGTTATTCTCAACAGAATAATAAAGAACGGAACCAGGTCAGGCGTAATTAGAACCGACAGGATATTTTAACAGAATAATAAATAATGGAACCAGGTCATGGGTAAATGCACAGACAGGATGTTCCAACAGAATAATAAAGAATGGAATAACAGAAGAATTTCACCATGTATGCGGTACTTCGCATAGACAGGTTATTCCAACATAATGATAAAGAATGGAATAACAGAAGAATTTCACCAAGTATAGGGTAGACCGCAGTGTACAGGTTATTCCAACAGAATAAAAAAATGGAATAACAGAAGTTCTTTTCATGAATACGAAAGAAATAATACCCCTTACCTTAGAACAAACTGGATATAAGAGTAGTGAAGTAGTAGAATACTTTTCTACTTTCTCTCTATAGTTTCTCTCTCTAGATTTTCAGTGAATTCGTAAGAAATAATGAAAGATGAGCTTCTATTTATAGGAGAATGGACTGAATATTAACTAATTCATGAACGGTTCAGATTGATTTACTTTTAAACGGACGGTCCAGATTGGTTTACTATAAAATATTCTAATAAAATAAAATCTTTTAAATAAAATTTAATATATTCTATTTATAATCTAATAAAATGAATAACTTTATAAAAGTATTCTGTTTTATATAAAAAGATTTTACTATACAAACACTATACATGCACTATGCATGATAAAATATAATATATTCTAATTATTGTCTAAGAAAATAAATAACTTTATAAAAGTATTCTGTTTTATATAAAAAGATTTTACTATACAAAATATTATGCATAATAGAATATAATATATTCTATTTATAGTCTAATAAAACGAATAACTTTATAAAAGTATTCTGTTTTATATAAAAAGCTTTTCTATTTTATTACATTAATAATACTAATAAAACAAAACTTCATCATCATTATTATAATTCACATTATTAATCGACCAGGTCGTTCCCAGGAAAGAGGGGGCTTTCCAATAAGGATTTCTCCATATTGGGGCGCAATTAGGTGACCAAACCTCTCCTTGGCAGAACTTCTAGACATCGTTAATATTGTAAATAATAATATTAATAACTTTATCATCTCAATTATTGATTTAATAATATATAAAATATTGACAATAATTGAATCAAACTGAGTGACTTCTCACGTAAGCATTAATAATCAATATCGTGTGCTACTATGCAACCACGCGTATTTTACCACCGATTATTTTATGACAATTTGCTTACTTTGAAAAATTTTCAAATGTCACCCTTAAATTTAAACTTTTATCAATTTAACTATTTACCAAAATAGAAAAATTGAATACTTTTATTTCATAAAATTCGGGGTCTCACAATCGTTCTCCTTCTTTATCAACGGGTGCTGGTGCTGACGTCTTTCCATCATTGTTGAATCTCCTCTATTTGAAATTTTCACTCCTATTGTCTTGGCCATAATTACCACCGAAGTGGTTACCATTTCTGGCATGTTGATTACCTCCATGTTTATTGTCATCACTTCGATGACTGCTACCACTGGTATTATCGACTTTTCGGCTGCTCTCTCTTGGTTGGGTTGACTCATTATCGTGCTCTAATAACTGAGCTATATTTAAAACATCTGAATACAAACACAGTTTGTGAGAGATAAGATATTGACGTATCTTGGGTTTCAAACCTCTTAGAAACATCCGCGCCATTCTCTCCTCATTATCAACCAAGTGTGATGCAAACTAGGATAACTCGGCAAACCTAGCTTCATACTGTGACACAGTCATATTGTTTTGCTCTAGTTTGATGAACTTTACCTCCTTCATGTGACAAATACTTTAGGGAAAGTACTTGTCGTTGAACAGTTCTTAGAACTTCTCTCAAGACATCTTTAGTGCGGCAGGCTGAGTACGCTTTACAGATTCCCACCAAAAATTTGCCTATCCTCGCAACATGAAGGTGGTAAAGGAAACCTTTTGTTCCTCAGAGCATCCTAAGACATCAAATATCTTGGTGATCTGCTTTATCCACGTCTCTGCCTTAAGTGGTTTTGGCTCTCCCAAAAACTCCGGTGGTCCCAGCTCCTTGAACTACTTAGCGGTGATCGTCCGAGAGTTTCCAATGTTTCCACCTATATTTTGAACAGGTGTCATTCTCGTCTGATGTTGCATGAATTTCATAAAGCCTCTTAAAATCCCATCATTCATCATTTGGCCAGTGTTGTTGTTTTCTTGAGGATTATTTCCTTCTTGATGCACATTATCATGGGTATTGATCGTTGGTGACTCAACGGTCTCCTGTGCTTCATTGATGATCTCAACATTTTCAGATGTCATTTTCAAACACTAACACAAGACAAGAGTTAATTGACATGTCATATATTATCCCTATACTCTGACCGACCAATTAAATACTAAATAAACTTAGGTAGGTCATACTAGCGAAGTAATTCCCCGTCTCTCCCCTCCTAGTTCTTGTCTCACATTTCAGTCAGTGATCATATCCCTAACCTTTGATACCAACACTGACTGCCCCCAAAATAGGTATACATCACCCATCTTGGGTCGCCAAATACATGGTACTGAATACAAATACAAACTTAATTATAAAACATGAGCTGAGAGTTTTTACACGAATATTATCTTCTAGACAATATTCAAAATCAAATGGAGTCCTCATTATATTTATTGTCACACTATTTTATAGAATAGTGAGGACTACTATAACACCATCTCGGGCCATCACTTCGTTCCCCAACTACTCTCAGTTGCGTTCTCATTTCCTGAAGATAACAATGAAAGCAAAAGGGTGACCTCAACTAGCCTAGTAAGAAATATTATGACCAAGATAATGCAGAATAAATTATCATTAGCCTTCAACAGTGTTAAACTGATAAAATACAAAAAACATCAAGTTTAACTGCAGCGGATCAAGCAATTCATTAGAAGAGTTAAGTTGAGCATGATATCTACTATCTTCTATGATTTAAAAAGTTTTTCATCAACTTTATCGCTGAGACTCAGCTTAATAAATAAACCACATCATCGAATCATCCCTGCACTACGGGCAATGATATTCATGTAATCATCAATGGTCATGATTATACCGAATAATCCTTAGTCATAATCATACCAACAACTGTCCATCAATGCACTACGCGTCAATGAGGACTTTTACCACATCATTTGTAACATTACAGGTCATGATTATACCGAATAATCCCTATTCATAATCATACCAATCAATAGTCCATCTATGCACGTAAGCCACAGATGACTTTCATCATAATATAAGCATAAGGATGATGACAATGATATAAGAATTCAATTAAAAGAAATCAAAAGATAAATTTTAAAAATTTATAATTTACTTTATCCAGAATGCCGTAATGTTCAAATTGCCAACATGATACTGCTTTGTGGAGTAAAATTCAAGAATGATATTATATCAAAAATTATTTGGACCGAAAAGAAATCAATTTTTGTCATGAATAGTACTCCGGATGAATAGTACCTGGTGAATAGTACCCCATGAATAGTACTTCAGGAATAGTACCCCATGAATAGTACTTTATGAATAGTACTCGTGAATAGTACTTCATAAATAGTACTTTATGAATAGTACCTTATAAATGAATAGTACTCACGGATAGTACTCCGGCATGAAAAGCTTAAAATTTAATAAGAATGTGCAGAAAATATCCTTGTGAAACGATACTAGATGAAGCACAAATTTCAAGGATATTCTACTGATTTTATGGAGTATAGAAGAAAAACATTAACAAAATGAGGAATACAAGATGAAATAATATTACTCACATACTACAGAGTATAGAAGAAAATATTATTCCTTATGAATACTGAACAAAAATAATATCCCTTACCTCAGAAGAAGACTGGATACTGGAATAGTGAGGTAGCAGACTTCTCTTCTTCTATCTGTCTATAGCTTCTCTCTCTATAATTGCTCTTGTGAGTCTTAGTGAATTGGTGAGAATAAAAAAAGAATAAGCTTCTATTTATAGGAAAATATAGTTTCAATAATTGCACGTTTTGGGGCTCGAAATATTACAGTATAATACCTTCATCTTTTCCTTCATTTTTAATTTAGTCATGCAAGTATTATCAAACTTGCACCTACCTCCCCTAATAGTACATCATGTGAATCAATAGTATATTTATGTGAATCAATAGTTCTATACATATGAAGAAAAAAAAGTTACATTATAGTACCTTCATCTATACGTCCATTTTTAATTTAGTTATGCAAGTATTATCAATCTTGCACCACCTCTCCTAATAGTACATGCATGTGAATAAATCAGTACACACATGTGAAAAAATAATTATAAGCATTTGAATTAATAGAAATTAATTGCTCATTTATCTGATTAATTATGCAATTGGTCAATATATCCTCCAAACATCAATTATTATCGAAATAGATGTCAATTTTCACTAACACTAATAATCCCAACACAATGGAACTGTCAATTTCATTTTTAATCAACATGAACTTATTCATCATTAAAATTATAACTCACAATATTTAATGTGACGCCCCCAAAACAGGTATACATCACCCGTCTTAAGTCGCCAAATACATGGTACAAAATTCAAATACAACTTAATTATACAACAGTCGTGTAAAATACGACAAAACATAATCTAAGAGTTTCAATAAGAATATTGTCATTTAGACAATATCCACACTCAATGGAGTCCTCATTACATTTATTATCACACTATTTAACAGAATAGTGAGGACTACTAATGCTATCATCTGGACCAGTCACTCTGTTCCCTGACTCATCCGAGCTATATTCTCATTTCCTGAAGAGAAAAGTGAAAAAAAGGGTGAGCACAACTAGCCCAGTAATAAATATTATGACTAAGATAGTGCAGAATAAATTATCATTAGCCTTCAATAGTATAATAACTGATAGAATATAATAGACAACAAGTTTTAGATCAACAACTACATCGGAATAAGAAATCCATTAGAAGAGTCAAGTAGAGCATAAAATCTACTATCTTCCATGATTTAAAAAGTTTTTCATCAACTTTATCGCTGAGACTCAGCTTAATAAATAAAATAAAATCATCCATGCACCACGGCTAAGGATATTCATGTAATCATCAATGGTCATGATTATACTGAATAATCCCTAGTCATAATCATACCAACAACTGTTCATCAATGAACTACAGGCCAATGAGAACTTTCACCACATCCTTCGTCACGTTACGGTCATGATTATACCGAATAAATCATGGTCATAATCATATCAAGTCCATCTATGCACGTAAGCTAAAGATGACTTTCATCACAATATAAGCATGAGGATGACAATGACATAATAATTCAATAAAACAAGTTCAAGGATAAATTTTAAAGATTTATAAATTAATTTATCTAGGAACCAATAACGTCCAAATTGTCAACATGATACTGCTTTGTGGAGTAAAATTCAAGAATGCTCAGAAGAATATTTCCATGAAAAGATACTGGATGAAGCACAAATATCCAGGATATTCTACTAATTTCATGAAGTATAAAGGCCAAAATTTTAACCAAATGAGTATATTAGAATATATGAAACTGCAAATGGATTTTCGTCCCTCCATGCGGTAATCCACGTAGACAGATCATTTCAATAGAATAATAAAGAATGGAATAACAGAAGAATTCACCATGCATGCGATAGACCGCACAAACAGGTTATTCCTAACAGAATAATAAAGAATGGTATAAGGTCATGCGTAATCGACACAAACAGAATATTCCAATAGAATAATAAAGAATAGAACCAGGTCATGCATAATCCGCACAGACATGATATTCTAATAGAATATTAAAGAATGGAACCAGGTCATGCATAATCTGCACAGACAAGATATTCCAACAGAATAATAAAGAATGGAATAACAACAGAATTCACCAGGCATGCGATAGATCGCACAGACATGTTATTCCAACAGAATAATAAAGAATGGAATAACAGAAGAATTTTACCATGTATGCGGTACTTCGCATAGACGGGTTATTCTAACATAATAATAAAGAATGGAATAACAACCCTTACGAGTAGTGAAAGAAAATAACTCTCTTCATGAATACGAAAGAAATAATACCCCTTATCTTAGAAGAAAACTGGATACTAGAATAGTGAGGTATCAGACTTCTCTTCTTCTTTCTCTCTATAATTTCTCTATAATAATTGCTCTTGTGAGACTTAGTGAATTGGTGAGAAATGAAGGAAGAATGAGCTTCTATTTATAGGAAAATATAGTTTTAATAATTGCACATTTTGGGGCTCAAAATATTATAGTATAATACCTCCCTCTTTTTCTTCATTTTTAATTTAGTCCTGCAAGTATTACCAAACTTGCACCACCTCCCCTAATAGTAAATCATGTGAATCAATAGTAAATAATGTGACTCAATAGTTCTAAACATGTGAAAAAATTAATTATAGTATAGTACGCATGGACTATACCTCCATTTTTAATTTAGTCATGCAAGTATTATCAATCTTGCACCTAACTCCCCTAATAGTAAATCATGTGAATCAATAGTACACACATGTAAACACATAGTTATTAGTATGTGAATTAATAGCAATTAATTGCTCATTTATTCGGTTAATTACCCGATTGGACAATATAACCTCCAGACATCAATTATTATCGAAATAAATATCAATTTTCGCTAACACTAATAATCCCAACACAATGGAACTATCAATTTAATCTTTAATCAACACGAACTTATTCATCATTAATATTATAACTCACAATATTTAACAACCAGGTTGTTCCCAGGAATTGGGGGGCTTTCCGATAACAATTTCTCCCTATTACCGCGCAATTAGATTATCTAACTTCTCCTTGATAGAACATCTATACATTGTCAATATTGCAAATAATAATATGAATAACTTTGTCATCTCAATTATTGATTTATTAATATATATTATGCAGATGATACTGCGACAATAATTGAATCAATAATATGAGAGATATGATGTAGCAATTATTGTAGCAATAATTGAGTATAACTGAGTGACTTCTCACGTAAGCATCGATAATCAATACCGTGTGCTACTATGCAACCACGCGCATTACTGTACTTTTACTACCGGGTAGTTCAACAGTTTTAACGGTAACACTTTCGCCGTTATTTTTATAAAAAGATAATTCTGTCGTTTTCTTACTACGACAATACTTCTGTTGTGGGGTACACCAATGATTTTGGCGTCATACAGATATTCACCGACAAAAAGAATATTCCCCGACCAAACGAATATTTTACAACAACTTGCTTACTTTGCAAAAAATTTCACATATCACCCTTAACTTTAACCTTTTAGTAATTTAACCATTTACGAAATAAAATAATAATTATAAGAAAATTGAATACATTCATTTTATAAAATTCGGGGTCTTACAATCTCCCCTCCTTATGAAATTTTGCCCTCAAAATTTACGTAAGTACCTGGTATGCCGAAGAGATGACAATACTTTGCTTTCTTTTTGGATTGTACCTTCCCGGTTATTTCCTCTCTATCATGATTTTCTCATTTCTCATCTCCTGTATTTCAGATATCATTCTAGAATATAGTTTCAAAATAAGGGTTAATTGACATATCACATATTATCCCTATACTCTGACCGACCAATTAAATATCAAATGAACTTAGGTAGGTCTTACTAGAGAAGAAATTACATGTCTCTCCCCTCCTAGTTCTAGTCTCACGTCGCAGCCAGGGATAATATCCCTAAGCTTTGATAACAATTATGACTCCCCCAAAATAGGTATACATCACCCATCTTAAGTCGCCAAATACATCATACAAAATTCAAATACAACTTAATTATACAACAGTCGAGTAAAATACGACAAAACATAATCTAAGAGTTTCAATAAGAATATTGTCATCTAGACAATATCCATACTCAATGGAGTCCTCATTACATTTATTATCATACTATTTAATAGAATAGTGAGGACTACTAATGCTATCATATGGACCGTCACTCCATTCCCCGACTCGTCTCAGCTATATTCTCATTTCCTGAAGAGAACAATGAAAAAAAGGGTGAGCTCAACTAGCCCAGTAAGAAATATTATGACTAAGATAATGCAGAATAAATTATCCTTAGCCTTCAACAGTATAACAACTGATAGAATATAATAGACAACAAGTTTTAGATCAACAACTGCAGCGGAATAAGCAATCTATTAGAAGAATCAAGTAGAGCATAAAATCTACTATCTTCTATGATTTAAAAAGTTTTTCATCAACTTTATCGCTGAGACTCAACTTAATAAATAAAATCAAATCATCCCTGCACCACGACCAAGGATATTCATGTAATAATCAATGGTCATGACTATACCGAATAATCCCAAGTCATAATCATACCAACAATTGTCCATCAATGAACTACATGCCAATGAGGACTTTCACCACATCATTCGTCACATTACGGTCATGATTATACCGAATAATCCTTGGTCATAATCATACCAAGTCCATCTATGCACGTAAGCCAAATATGACTTTCATCACAATATAAGCATGAGGATGATGACAATGACATAATAATTTAATAAAATAAGTTCAAGGATAAATTTTAAAGATTTATAAATTAATTTATCAAGGAACCAATAACGTCCAATTGTCAATATGATACTACTTTGTGGAGTAATATTCAAGAATGCTCAGGAAGAATATTTCCATGAAAAGATACTGGATGAAGCACAAATATCCAGGATATTCTACTAATTTCATAAAGTATAGAAGCCAAAACTTTAACCAACTGAGTATAATAGAATATATGAAACTGCAAATGGATTTTTGCCCACCATGTGGTAATCCACGTAGACAGATCATTTCAACATAATAATAAAGAATGGAATAACAGAAGAATTCACCATGCATGCGATAGACCGCACAAACAGGTTATTCCCAACAGAATAATAAAGAATGGTATCAGGTCTGGCGTAATCGGCACAAACAGGATATTCCAACAGAATAATAAAGAATAGAATTAGGTCATGCATAATCCGCACAGATAGGATATTCCAATAGAATATTAAAGAATGGAACCAGGTCATGCGTAATCCGCACAGACAAGATATTCTAACAGAATAAATAAGAATGGAATAACAACAGAATTCACCAGGCATGCTATAGACCGCACAAACAGGTTATTCCAACAGAATAATAAAGAATGGAATAACATAAGAATTTCACCATGTTTGTGGTACTTCACATAAACAGGTTATTCCAACATAATAATAAAGAACGGAATAACAACCCTTACAAGTAGTGAAAGAAAATAATTCTCTTCATGAATACGAAAGAAATAATACACCTTACCTTAGAAGAAAACTGGATACTGGAATGTGAGGTAGCAGACTTCTCTTCTTCTTTCTCTCTATAATTTCTATATAATAATTGCTCTTATGAGACTTAGTGAATTGGTGAGAAATGAAGGAAGAATGAGCTTCTATTTATAGAAAAATATAGTTTTAATAATTGCATATTTTGGGGCTCAAAATATTATAGTACAATACCTCCCTCTCTTTTTCATTTTTAATTTAGTCCTGCAAGTATTACCAAACTTGCACCACTTCCCCTAATAGTAAATCATGTGAATCAATAGTAAATCATGTGACTCAATAGTTCTAAACGTGTGAAAAATTAATTATAGTATAGTACTTTCAACTATACCTCCATTTTCAATTTAGTCATGCAAGTATTATCAATCTTGCACCAACTCCCCTAATAGTAAATCATGTGAAACAATAGTACACAAATGTGAACACATAGTTATAAGCTTGTGAATTAATAGCAATTAATTGCTCATTTTTTAGGTTAATTACCCGATTGGTCAATATAACCTCCAGATATCAATTATTATCGAAATAAATGTCGATTTCCACTAATACTAATAATCCCAACAGAATGGAACTATCAATTTCATCTTTAATCAACACGAACTTATTCATCATTAATATTATAACTCATAATATTTAACAACCAGGTCGTTCCTAGGAAAGAGGGGCTTTCCGATAAGGATTTCTCCCCATTGGCATGCAATTAGATTATCTAACATCTCATTGACAGAAGTTCTAGACATTGTCAATATTGAAAATAATAATATGAATAACTTTGTCGTCTCAATTATTGATTTAATAATATATATTATGTAGCTGATACTGTGACAATAATTGAATCAATAATATGAGAGATATGATGTAGCAATTACTGTAGCAATAATTGAGTATAACTGACTGACTTCTCACAGTAAGCATCAATAATCAATACCGTGTGCTACTATGCAACCACACGTATTACTATACTTTTACTACCGGGTAGTTCAACGGTTTTAACTGTAACACTTTCGCCGTTATTTTTATAAAAAGATAATTCTGTCGTTTTCTTACTACGGTAATATTTCCGCTGTGGGGTCCACGAATGATTGTGCCGTCCTACGAATATTCCCCGACAAAAAGAATATTCCCCTACCAAACGAATATTTTACAACAACTTGCTTACTTTGCAAAAAAAATACATATCACCCTTAACTTTAACCTTTTATTAATTTAACCATTTACGAAATAAAATAATAATTATAAGAAAATTGAATACTTTCATTTCAAAAATTTGGGGTCTTACATTTAACAACCAGATCATTCACAGGAAAGAGGGGGCTTTCCGATAAGGATTTCTCTCTATTGGCGCGCAATTAGGTGACCAAACCTTTCCTCGACAGAATTTTCTAGACATCGTCAATATTGTAAATAATAATATGAATAACTTTGTCATCTCAATTATTGATTTAATAATATAAAATATTGATACTGTGATAAAAATTGAATTAATAATATGAGAGATATTATGCAGTAATTACTGTAGCAAGAATTGAGTATAACTGAGTGACTTCTCACGCAAGCATCAATAATCAATAATGTGTGTTACTATGCAACCACGCGTATTACTCTACTTTTACCATCGAGTAGTTCAACAGTTTAACGGTAAAACTTTCGCCGTTATTTTTATAAAAAGATAATTCTGTCATTTTTTAACTACGGCAATACTTCCGTTGTGGGGTCGACTAATGATTGTGTCGTCATACGAATATTCCCTGTTAAAATAAATATTCCCCGACCAATCGAATATTTTATAACAACTTGCTTACTTTGCAAAATTTATAAATATTACCCACAACTATAACATTATATCATATCCACACCATAATATTCAAAAATATATTTCAAGAAAAATTATTCTTTATTCATAAAAGTTGGAGTCTTACAACAGCATTGCATTGTATAGTTTGTTAGTTTTGTTTCGTGCTCGAGGACTAGAACAGTCTAAGTTTGGGGGATTTTTGATGATTGGGCAATATACCCATGAATTGGATATACGTGGGCTTAAATTATTGTATTATCGAGTCTTTTAGAAGTATTTTTGTTATGTTTATTTATTATTTTGTAGATTGAGGAGGTGTAGGGGCAAATTGGGGATTTGAGCTGTTTAATGGCAATTTTGTCAATAAATCAAAGAGTAGCGCTGGGGCGCTCTAACAGAACTAATGTTCAGCGCCGGGGCGCTAAAACCCGGCCTCGGTTGACTGAGTTGCACGCATGGACTAACGGTTTGACATGGATTTGGGACTTAATTGAGATGTTGATTTGGAATAGGATTGTGGTTAGATGAAGAAGAATAGATAAAGGCTAATTTCTTGAAATAAAAGGCATCATCAACCATAATTGGGCACTCTAAAAAAGGAATCACTTGAAGATTGAAGATAAAAGCTTGGGAGATTTTCTTTAGAGTTTCTTCTTCTCCTTATTTTCAAATTGTGTAATTCCTTATGGATGTTTTTCATGAGATTGTTGGTTTTAATTTCTATTATGAACTAATTCTTTTATTAAGACTACCAATTGAACCTTTTATGCATATGAATTAATTATTTATTTATTCTAATTATTTATTATGTCTTGTGCTTATTGATTAATTATTTGGCCAGTAATTACCTTGTTACTCTAGAAGAATTCGGGAGAGTAGATCTAGGGTTAGAATTGGACATGATAACATGTATGCTTGATTATTTGCATGAGACGAATAATTAGGGTCGTGAATTGAATAGGAATATATGTTCACTGCATGTAACAAATTGGGAATTGGAATTTAATGAGTTTTATTTATTTATTTTGCATAGGAATATCACAAGATTAATTGGATTGAATAAAAGTTAATTGATCACTTAGAAAAGGGATTTTAACACTTAGAATTCATGTTAACAATTCAGTAGGCATAATGATTGGATTAATTGGATAATTGGTTTATAGTTCATAATTGGGGATATTAGAGTCTTAACCCTATTTATTTGAATTCATTCGTCGAGTCTTAGTATTTATTTAGTTGATTTAATTTTACAGTAACCTATTTTTAATTAATTAATTTAGTTTTCGTATTTTAAAAAATCACACTTTACGGTTGTTTAAATAAAATTGAATGTGTATAGTACTAGTAGTTGGAATTTATTGATTGGAATTCTCTATGGGATCGACACTTTATTTTATCACTTTATTACATGCTGATTGTGTACACTTGCACATATAATTGATTGTGAAATCGAGCAACAAGTTTTTTACATCGTTACCGGGGAATTTATTTGATGATTGGGTAATATACCCATGAATTGGATATACGTGGGCTTAAATTGTTGTATTCTCGAGTCTTTTAGTAGGATTTTTACTGTGATTATTTTTATATTGCAGATTGAGGAGATGCAGGGGCAAATTGGGGATTTGAGCTGTTTAATGGCAATTTTTTAAATAACTCAAAGAGTAGCGCCAGGGCGCTCTAACAGAACTAATGTTCAGCGCCGGGGCTCTGAAGCCTGGCCTTGGTTGACTGAGTTGCACGCATGGACTAACGGTTTGACTTGGATTTGGGACTTAATTGAGATGTTGATTTGGAATAGGATTGTGGTTAGATGAAGAAGAGTACATAAAGGCTAATTTGCTGAAATAAAAGGCATCATCAACCATAATTAGGCACTAAAAAAAGGAATCACTTGAAGTTTGAAGATAAAAGCTTGGAAGGTTTTCTTTAGAGTTTATTCTTCTCCTTATTTTCAAATTGTGTAATTCCTTAAGGATGTTTTTCATGAGATTCTTGGTTTTAATTTCTATTATGAACTAATTCTTTTATTAAGACTACCAATTGAACCTTTTATGCATATGAATTAATTATTTATTTATTCTAATTATTAATGTCAAGGTGAATTATTCATTATGTTTTCTGCTTATTGATTAATTATTTGGCCATAATTACCTTATTACTCTAGAAGGATACGGGAGTGGAGATCTACGGTTAGAATTGGACATGATAACATGTATGCTTGATTATTTGCATGAGACGAATAATTAGGGTCATGAATTGAATTGGAATATCTGTTCACTACATGTAACAAATTGGGAATTGGAATTTAATGAGTTTAATTTAATTATTTTTACATAGGAATATCGCAAGATTAATTTGATTGAATAAAAGTTAATTGATCACTTAGAAAAGGGCTTTTAACACTTAGAATTTCTGTTAACAATTCAGTAGGCATAATGATTGGATTAATTAGATAATTGGTTTATAGTTCATAGTTGGGGATATTGGAGTTTTAACCCTATTTATCTAAATTCATTTGTCGAGTCTTAGTATTTATTTAGTTGATTTAATTTTAGAGTAACCTATTTTTAATTAATTAATTTAGTTTTCTTATTTCGAAAAATCACACTTTACGGTTGTTTAAATAAAATTGAATTAGTATAGTGCTAGTAGTTAGGAATTTATTGATTGGAATTCTCTGTGGGATCGACACTTTATTTTATCACATTATTACTTGCTGACTGTGTACACTTGCACATATAATTGATTATGAAATCGAGCAACAAGTTTTTGGCGTCGTTACCGGGGAATTCTTTATTAATATTAATTCAATATTAGTTATAATCAATTCAGTCTTAATTTAAACGTTATTTATTTTTCTTCTAGTGTTTACAGGAATTCTTTGTGATTGTATGCACACTATATCAAGGGAAAAAGGAACTTTTTCCTTATACAGACGATATCGAAAGGAAGTTCCAGAAATTACAGTTGACTAGTGAGGTACTACTACCTATGGAAGAAGATCTGGAAGCACAAGAAATACTAGTAAACATGGCGGGGAAGAACAAAAATTGCTTAGGGATTATGCCATTGCGACAGTTACAGATATACAGTCGAGTATTCGGAGGCCAGCAAATAATGCAAACAGTTTTGAGATCAAACCGAGAACGATTCAGATGCTTCAAAATGCAGTACAGTTTGGGGGTAGTTCGACGGATGATCCAAACGAGCACATCTTGAGTTTCTTGGAAATCTGCGACACCTTCAAGTTCAATAATGTCTCGGACGATGCTTTAAGGTTGAGGTTATTTCCGTTTACATTGAAAGACAAAGCTCGGAGTTGGTTATATTCCTTGCCGCCTGGTTCGATCACAGCTTGGGACGACTTAGCTCAAAAATTCTTAACTAAGTTTTTCCCACCAGCAAAGTCGGCAAAACTACGAAACGATATTCATACTTTTGCACAGTTCAACTCTGAAACATTATATGAGGTCTGGGAAAGATTTAAGGATATGCTCCATAAATGCCCACATCACAGAATTCAACAGTGGATGCGGGTTGGGATATTTTTTGATGGTTTGCATACGTCCACAAGAGCCAGTATTGATGCAACAGCAGGTGGAGCAATTATGGCTAAGAACTTTTATGAGGCTTACCAACTGTTAGAAATGATGGCCAACAATAACTATCAGTGGCCAATGACTAGATTTAATCCTCCAAAAACACCGAGAAAGTTTGAATTGGATGCAGTGACAGGGTTGGCAGCACAGGTTTCGACTTTAACTAAGAAGATTGAAACATGGGGTCCACCATCCACACATCAAGTAGCAATGGTTTATGAGTTATGTGCTGGGAGTCATGCTACAGACCAATGTGCCATCAACTCTGAATCAGCTCAGTTCATGGGAAGTTATTGTGATGCCCCCAAAATAGGTATACATCACCCATCTTCAGTCGCCAAATACATGGTACAAAATTCAAATACAACTTAATTATACAACAGTAGTGTAAAATACGACAAAACACATGTTGTGTGTTTTAATACAAAATTGTCATCTAGACAATATCCACACTCAATTGAGTCCTCATTACATTTATTACAATATTATTTAACAGAATAGTGAGGACTACTAATGCTATTATCTGGACCATCACTCTGTTCCCCGACTAGTCCCGCTATGTTCTCATTTCCTGAAGAGAACAATGAAAGTAAAAGGGTGAGCTAACTAGCCTAGTATGAAATATTATGACTAAGATAATACAGAATAAATTATTGTTAGCCTTCAACGGTGTTAAACTAATATAATATAACAAACATCAAGTTTAACTGCAGCGGAACAAGCAATCCATTAAAAGAGTCAAGTAGAGAATAAAATCTACTATCTTTTATGATTTAAAAGGTTTTTTGTCACTTTTATTGCTAGGACTCATCTTAATAAATAATCCACATCATCCCTGCACTATGGCCAAGGATATTCATTAGTATCACAACCACAAATAATCTATGCACTATTGGCCAAGGATATTCGTGTATTCATCAATGGTCATGATCATGCCAACAACTGTCCATCAATATACTACTTGCCAATGAGGACTTTTACCACATCATTTGTAACATTATGGCCATGATTATACCGATTAATCCCTGGTCATAATCATACCAAGTCCATCTATGCACTACAAGCCACAGATGACTTTCAACATAATATAAACATGAGATTGATAACAATGATATAAGAATTTACTAAAACAAGTTCAAGAAATAATTTATTTAGGAACTAATAACGTCCAAATTGTCAACATGATACTTCTTTGTAGAGTAAAATTCAAGAATGCATAGAAGAATATTTCCATGAAAAGATACTGCATGAAACGCAAATATCAAGGATATTCTACTAATTTCATGGAGTATAGAAGTCTAAACTTTAACCAACTGAGTATAATAAAGAATGGAATAACAAAGGAAATCACCAGGCATACGATAGATCGCACAAATAGGTTATTCCAACAAAATAATAAATAACGGAACCAGGTCATGCGTAAACGCATAGACAGGATGTTCCAACAGAATAATAAATAACGGAACTAGGTCATGCGTAAATGCACAGACAGGATGTTCCAACAGAATAATAAAGAATGGAATAATAGAAGAATTTCACCATGTATGCGGTACTTCATATAGACAGGTTATTCCAACACAATGATAAAGAATGGAATAACAGAAGAATTTCACCAAGTATAGGGTAGACCGCGTATACGGGTTATTCCAACAGAATAAAAAAATGGAATAACAGAAGTTCTCTTCATGAATACGAAAGAAATAATACTCCTTACCTTAGAACAAACTGGATATAGGAGTAATGAAGTAGCAAAATACTTTTCTTCTTTCTCTCTATAGTTTCTCTCTCTAGAGTTTCAGTGAATTCGTAAGAATTAATGAAGGAATGAGCTTCTAATTATAGGAGAACGGACTGAATAGTAACTAATTCCTGAACGGTCCAAATTGATTTACTTTTAAACGGACGGTCCAGATTGGTTTAGTATAAAATATTCTAATAAAACAAAATCTTTTAAATAAATATAATATATTCTATTTATAATCTAATAAAACGAATAACTTTATAAAAGTATTCTGTTTTATATAAAAAGATTTTACTATACAAAACACTATGCATAATAGAATATAATATATTTTATTTATAGTCTAATAAAACGAATAACTTTATAAAAGTATTCTGTTTTATATAAAATTCTTTTTTGTTTTATTACATTAATAATACTAATAAAACAAAACTTCATCATCATTATTATAATTCACACTATTAATAGATCAGGTCGTTCCCAGGAAAGAGGGGGCTTTCCAATAAGAATTTCTCCCTGTTGGTGTGCAATTAGGTGACCAAACCTCTCCTTGGCAGAACTTCTAGACATCGTTAATATTGCAAATAATAATATTAATAACTTCGTCGTCTCAATTATTGATCTAATAATATATAAAATATTGACAATAATTGAATCAATTAACGTGAGATACTATGTAACAATTACTGAAGCAATAATTGAACAAAACTGAGTGACTTCTCACATAAGCATCAATAATCAAAATCGTGTGCTACTATGCAACCACGCGTATTCCTGTACTTTTAACACCAGGTGTTTCAACAGTTAACGATAAAACTTTCGCTGTTATTTTCATAAAATATTTTTGTCATTTTCTTAATTTGACAATAATTCCGTTGTGGGGTCCACCAATGATTGTGCCGCCGTACGAATATTTCTTGTTAAAGCGAATATTCCCCGACCAATCAAATATTATATAATAACTTACGTACTTTGCAAAATTTATAACTAATACCCACAACTATGACATTATATCAAATTCATTCCATAATATTCAAAAATGATAATTATAGAAATTTCATCTTTATTCATAAAAGTTGGGGTCTTATAGTTATAATCGATCAGTCCAACCTAATTCGAATAAAAACACATATAACCCAGGTTGGAGAAATCACCCGGGGTTTTCTTGGAGCAATAATCAAGCTCAAGCACCGAGACAGCAAAATTCACCCGGATTTCAAAATCAGACTCAGCAACAATCAGAAAGGAAGACAAGTCTGGAAGATGCTTTGGAAAAATTTATTGTAGCTACAGACAAAAGGATCAGTGAGCAAGACAAGTTATTGAGTCAAGTAGATATGAATGTGAAAAGTCAAGCTGTTTCGATCAAAAATCTGGAAAATCAGATGGGGCAGATAGTACATACGTTGAATAGCCGTCCACATGGAACACTCCCCAGTGATACCGAGATAAATTCAGGTAGAGGTGAACATTGCAAGGGTGTGTCTTTACGTAGTGGAAAGGAATTGCAAGAGACACTCAAGGACAAGGAAAAGTTGGATAATGCAACCGTGGAAAAATAGGAAGTCTCAAAAATTGGAAAACGACATGATGAGGAATTAGAGCAGAAAGCACCTAAACAAACCCTCATAATGCCTCTTATACCATATCCGCAAAGGTTTCAGAAATCTAAGTTAGATAAGCAGTTTTCAAGATTTTTGGATATTTTCAAAAAATTGCATATCAACATACCATTTGCAGAAGCCTTGGAATAAGTGTCGAGTTACGCCAAATTCATGAAGGAGGTCTTATCGAAGAAGAAAAAATTGGGTGAGTTTGAAACAGTGGAATTAACCGAAGAGTGCAGCGCAATTATCCAGAATAAATTACCCCCGAAGCTAAAAGATCCAACTAGTTTTACTATCCCATGTCAAATTGGTAATCAGATTTTGGGAAGAGCATTGTGTGATTTGGGAGCCAGTATAAATTTGATGCCACTATCCGTCTATAGCCAGTTTGGACTTCAGGCGCCTAAACCAACAAATATCAATTTACAGTTGGCGGACCGGTCATTTACATATCCACGAGGTATTGTTGAAGACGTTTTAGTAAAAGTGGATAAATTCATCTTCCCGATGGATTTCTTTATCTTGGATTGTGAAGTAGATGGGGAAATTCCAATCATTCTCGGGCGACCATTTTTAGCAATGGGGAGAACGTTGATTGACATACAAAAAGGTGAATTGACGATGCGAGTTAAAGACCAAAAGGTCACCTTTTAATGTATTTAAGTCAATGACTTATCCGAAAGAAAAAGGTGAATGTTTGCGGGTGGATGTCATGGATGAATTAGTTAATCACAAGTTCAATGGAAATTATTCGGAGGACCCATTAGAATCTATTTTGTTCGGGATGGACGACAATGATATAAAGGATGATATGGAGTATATCAAATGGCTAGATGCATTACCGACTGCCAAGAAGGTTCAATAATCATTCGACACTCTTGATCGGCCTGAAACGGAAGGGAAATATTCAAACCATCGATAGAAGAGCCACCGATGTTGGAATTAAAACCTCTACCATCTCATCTACAGTATGCATATTTGGGAAAAGATGCTACCCTCCCAGTTATTGTTTTGATAAATTTGACTGATAAGTAAAAAGAGAAACTGTTAAGGGTATTTCGAGAGTTCAAAACAGCAATCAGATGGACTATAGAGGATATTCGAGGAATTAGTCCATCATTTTGTATGCATAAGATTTTTTTGGAAGAGGGAGCAAAACCAACCATTGAGCCGCAAAGAAGATTAAACCCCATTATGAAGGATGTGGTGAAAAAAGAGATCATAAAGTGGTTGGATGCTGGAATTATTTATCCAATCTTGAATAGTTCATGGGTAAGTCCTGTACAGTGCATACCGTAGAAAGGGGAAATGATGGTAGTGAAAAATGAAGCTAATGAACTTATCCCTACTAGAACAGTTACAGGCTGGAGAGTATGCATGGATTATCGCAAACTGAATAAAGCCACACGCAAGGATCACTTCCCCTTGTCGTTTATTGATCAGATGTTAGACAAGTTAGCGGGTCATCAGTTCTACTGTCTTTTGGATGGATATTTCGGATATAATCAAATTACCATAGCACCGGAAGATCAAGAAAAAACCACATTCACATGCCCTTACGACACGTTTGCATTCCAGCGTATGTCTTTTGGCTTATGTAATGCTTCGGCAACTTTTCAAAGATGCATGATGGCCATCTTCTCAGATATGGTAGAACAAAACTTGGAAGTATTCATGGATGACTTCTCCGTGTTCGGTGATAGTTTCGACTTATGTTTAAAAATTTTGGTCTTAGTGTTGAAGCGCTGTGTGGAGACTAACCTAGTTCTTAACTGGGAAAAATGTCACTTCATGGTGCAAGAGGGGATAATTTTGGGGCATAAGGTTTCTGTAGCAGGGCTAGAGGTGGATAAAGAAAAAATTGAGACGATTGAGAAACTACCTCCTCCATTATCTGTGAAGGGAATACGAAGCTTCTTGGGACATGCGGGTTTCTACAGACGCTTCATTAAAGACTTCTCAAAAATTTCAAAACCCTTATGTTCCCTCCTGGAGAAAGATGTGCCGTTCAAGATGGATAAGTCATGCATCGATGCTTTTGAAGTATTGAAGAAGAAATTGGTTTCAACTCCAATTATAGTGGCTCTCGATTGGTCCTTACTATTTAAATTGATGTACGACGCCTGTGACTACGCGGTTGGAGCAGTATTGGGACAACATCGTGATAAAAAATTCACACAATTTACTACTCCAGCAAGACTATGACGGATGCTCAGTTGAATTACATGACCACCGAAAAAGAATTACTTGAGATTGTGTTTGCCTTCGATAAGTTTAGAGCATATCTCATAGGGACCAAGGTAATGGTCTACACTAATCATTCAGTTATTAAGTATTTTATTGAGAAGAAAGATGCCAAGCCGCGATTAATATGGTGGGTACTTTTGCTACAAGAATTTGACTTGGAGTTCCGAGATATAAAAGGTACCGAGAACCAGGTGGTGGATCATCTTTCTCATATAGAAAACGCAAAAGTTCAGCAAAAAGACAAAGTCATGATTAATGAATGGATTCCTGATGAAAAACTTATTCGAGTAACAATGACTATACCTTGGTACGCAAATTTCGTGAATTATCTGGTTAGTCATATGTTACCTCCGAAATTGAACTCGCAACAAGGGAAAAAGTTCCTCTACGATGTCCAACAATACTTTTGGGAAGAACCATTTCTGTTTAAAGCTTGTGCAGACCAAATGATTAGACGTTGTGTGCCACAAGAGGAGATGGAAAGCATATTAGGTCAGTATCACTCATCAGATTATAGAGGTCACTATGCGGAGCAGCCAAGGTATTACAGTCGAGTTTTTTCTGGCCTTCCCTATTCAAAGACGCATATCTCTATGTGCTAAAATGTGATCGGTGTCAACGAGTAAGCAATATCTCAAAACGCAATGAAATGTTGCTTAATACTATTTTGGAGGTGGAGATATTTAACGTGTGGGGAATTGACTTTATGGGACACTTCTCATCCTCGTTTAATAATCAATATATTCTATTGGCAGTAGACTATGTTTCTAAATGGGTAGAGGTCGCAGCCTTACCCACTAATGATGCCCAGGTAGTACTACGGTTCTTGAAGAAAAATATTTTCACACGATTTGGGACGCTGAGGGTGATAATCAGTGATGAGGGAACTCACTTCTGTAATAAGTAGTTCACTAAGTTGCTTATAAAGTATGTGGTCCATCATAAAATTGTCGCCGCGTATCATCCCCAATCTAATGGTCAAGAGGAAGTCTCGAATCGGGAAGTTAAGCAAATCTTGGAGAATGTAGTCAACCCGTCACGTAAAGATTGGTCCATGCAACTAGATGATGCCTTATGTTCATATTGAATAGCTTACAAGAACCCTATCGGCATGTCACCCTACCGGATGGTCTTCAGAAAAGTGTGTCATCTCCTGGTCGAATTAGAACATAATGCATACTGGGCCATTCAAAAACTGAACTTTGACCTACAAGCAGTGGGTGAGAAAAGGTTACTTCAATTAAATGAAATGGATGAATTCTGGCTTAATGCCTATGAGAACGCCAAGCTGTACAGGGAAAAAGTTAAATCCTGGAATGATAAGAGAATCATTGATCGAAAGTTTGAAGTGGGCCAACAAGTCTTTCTTTTCAACTCTAGATTACGTTTATTTCCCGGTAAATTAAAATCTCGCTAGTTCAGCCCTTTCGTGTTTGTATCTGTCGCTCTGTACGGAAATGTTAAAGTCGAGGAACCGAATTTAAAGCGAATATTCAAGGTGATCGGCTAACGGCTCAAGAATTATTGGAGTGGGCCCATCGAACAACAATCTACGGCTATGTACCTCTCCGATCCAATGGCCAATTGACAAACACAGCAAAGTCAGCCTGACGACTATAAACCAAGTGCTATAGGGAGGCAACCCCAAGAGTTTTAGTTTATTTTGTTTAAGTTCACTCAAAATTTGTTATTTTATTTTATTTTATTTTGTTCTTTAGTTGTTAGTGTCAGGAAAAAACATGTGAATGATATTCCTATTTATATATGATTTGATTATGAATATGCAAGAATGGCTACATCAAGAAAAGCTGTAAAGTCCTCTAATAGATTATAGAAATATATGTACAAGGACTTAGAAGGAATTGATCAAATATGTTAGGTATATCCTACATAATCAATACAGCTCTGTAAAATCCTTAAAAAGAAATGATGTACAAGGACTATAAACATAGAAAGATCAAACATGTTAGGTTGATCTTATGATGTAATAGATAGGCTTGTCTGATCGTCGAGCACTGCACCAGAAATCGTTGTCTGCTAGGAGAGTCAAGGATACCTCAAGAGCTATCGAAGCAGAATCGTAGTCTACAAGATTGTAGAACTCAAAGTTCGTAGACTTCCAGGAGAGACGAAGAAGGATCGTAGTGTGTCGAGTAAAGCTTCCTCGGAGACGTAGTCTACCGAGGAAGTCATGTTCAGAATCGTAGAGACAGTCTGCCAACGAGCCGACCGAGCATCTGCCAAAGACAAGTCAAGAATCGTAGACTACACTCAGAGTCGTAGAGTCTACTAACGGCCAAGTCAAGGATCATAGACTACACTCAGAATCGTAGAGTCTACTGATCGTATAAAAGGAAGAAATTGTAGTAGAGCAAGATCAGATGAAGACAACAAGCACAACGACAGAAATCGTAGTGTCAAGATCTAATCTCGGAGTCGTAGTGTCTGCACAGCTGAAGCTGAATCGTAGAGTGCAGAACTAAGACCTCAACAGATGTGTTCACAAAGCCAAAGAAGAATCGTAGAGCAAACACGATTTTGAATAATTGAGCACTCCCAGAATATCCAAAGGAATGAAGCCTCTGGTTGGTACTACAAAGATACATCTCACCTAAAGGAAGCCAGAGAGCACTCAACGAATAGCATGCAATCTATAGAAGATCCAAGCATCAACTTAATCAGCATCCAGATTGAGTTGTGAAGCCATTCAAGATGAAGTCTTCCACAAGATGATCATAAGAAGACTTCAATAGCTGACTAAGGAAAGTTAGCCTGTTTAGTTGTTGTCAAGTAGAAATATGACAATGATCTTGGAATTAACCAGGATCGTAGTGTTTGCCAAACGAAGAAGGAACTGATGGAGTATATACAAAGATACTGGTCTGCCTCTGAAGAACAACGCTAAAGTGATTAAGCATTGGGTCAGCCCATTGATGATAAGTGAATGGGAGATCACAAGGAGAAAGCGAGCTAGACACGCCACAAATCCAAAGTCTTGTTATTCAGAAGGGGCCAGAGCAAGGAGTCAAGCCATCAGTATCTGAGAACAGTTAAGGCAAACAAACGTGTTGAAGCACTGCACGAAAGAAGGAAGAGTTATTTTTCACTAGAGATCAAGTGAACACTCTTCAAGATCGTTGTGACGCCCCCAAAATAGGTATACAACACCTATTCTGGGTCGCCAAATACATGGTACAGAATACAAATACAATCTTTAATATACAACAAGAGAGCTGTGAGTTTTAATATAAATACTGTCTCTTAGACAATATCCACTCTAAGAATAAGTCCTCATTATATTTATTGTCACACTATTTAAAAGAATAGTGAGGACTATTAATACTCTCATCTGGACCATCACTTCGTTCCCCGACTAGTCCCAGCTACGTTCTCATTTCCTGAAGAGAACAGTGAAAGAAAGGGTGAGCTCAACTAGCCCAGTAAGAAATATTATGACTAAGATAATGCAAAATAAATTATCATTAGTCTTCAACAATGTTAAACTGATAAAATACAATAGACATCAAGTTTAACTGCAGCGGAACAAGCAATCCATTAAAAGAGTCAAGTAGAGAATAAAATCTACTATCTTTTATGATTTAAAAGGTTTTTCATCATTTTTATCGCTGGGACTCAGCTTAATAAATAATCCACATCATCCCTGCACTACGGCCAAGGATATTCATTAGTATCACAACCACAAATTATCCATACACTACGGGCCAAGGATATTCGTGTATTCATCAATGGTCGTGATCATGCCAACAACTGTCCATCAATGCACTACGGGCCAATGAGGACTTTTACCACATCATTTGTAACATTACGGTCATGATTATACCGAATAATCCCTGATCATAATCATACCAAGTCCATCTATGCACTAAAGGCCACAGATGACTTTCAATAAAATATAAACATGAGGATGATGACAATGATATAGGAATTCAATAAAATAAGTTCAAGAATTAATTTATCCTAGAACCAATAACGTCCAAATTGTCAATATGATACTTCTTTGTAGAGTAAAATTCAAGAATGCTCAGAAGAATATTTCCATGAAAAGATACTGGATTAAGCGCAAATATCAAGGATATTCCACTAATTTCATGGAGTATAGAAGTCAAAACTTTAACCAACTGAGTATATTAAAGAATGGAATAACAAAAGAAATCACCATGCATGCGGTACTTCTTATAGACAGGTTATTCCAACAGAATAATAAATAACGGAACCAGGTCATGTGAAATTCGCACCGACAGGATGTTCCAACAGAATAATAAAAACGGAACAAGGTCCGATGTAAAACGCACAAACAGGATATTCCAACAGAATAATAAAGACGGAACCAGGTCCGGCATAAAATGCACAGATAGGATATTTCAACGGAATGATAAAGAATGGAATAACAGAAGTTCTCTTCATGAATACAAAAGAAATAATACCCCTTACCATAAAAGAAGAGTATTTCGACTGGTAGGGCAAGGATGTTTTTGAAGAAAACTTGCACTACGCTCAAAACTTCTTAAAACTCTAAAGAAATACGCTCAAGATTATAGAAGAGAATTCTCTGAAATTTCTGGTGTGATTTCAATTCTAACTAAGAATTCTATTTATAGGAGAATAGAAAGGATACTATTTGGAAAATCACGGATGCAACAGTAATTATTCAGACGAAGTTCACGGTTTCAACATAACAATACTTTCTTTTCAAAGTGCTGACCAATAAGAAAACCCAACACATGCCAATTAGAAACTTAAACCAATTAGAATGAACCCTTAATCAATAATATGGCATGATGGAAAAGTTTGGCAAAATAAAGTTCAAGCTTTGAAAAAATCCACCAACAACCTGCCAAATAAAGCTAGCAATTGTCATTCTTTGAAAATAATTAAGGTCCCCCCCCCCCTTATCAACATCAACAATATATATATATATATATATATATATATATATATATATATATATATATATATATATATATATACGGTCATGATCAAGAGCACTCTCCTTAAATAGCACTCCGCCTTAAATAGCACTCTACAATCAAAACGACGTAGTTTTTGGAGGACGCGGTGGCATTTTTGTAAATACAATGCCACCGCGTATTTACAAAAATGCCACCGCGTCCTCCAAAAACTATGTCGTTTTGATTGTAGAGTGCTATTTAAGGCGGAGTGCTATTTAAGGAGAGTGCTCTTGATCCTCTATATATATATATATATATATATATATATATATATATATATATATATATATATATATATATATATATATATATTCCTACCATTTCAATTCCTTTTTTTTCTTACCACCCGTGGTATTCCCCCACCCTCTACCAAAACATGTCCTTTTCAACATATATATATTATACATATCTCACATTATTTGAAAAAATGGGTAAGCGGGGGTCCGAATAATACGCCAATATTTATAATACTTCATAAAAATTCCCTCAATATTTTTAACAACATTTATCATCATTATTATAATTCACAATATTAATCGACAAATCATTCCCAGGAAAGATGGGGCTTTCTAATAAGGATTTCTCCCTATTGGCGCGTAATTAGGTGACCAAACCTCTCCTTGACAGAACTTCTAGACATCGTTAATATTGCAAATAATAATATTAATAACTTTGTCGTCTCAATTATTGATTTAATAATATATAAAATATTGACAATAATTGAATCAAATAACGTGAGATACTATGCAACAATTACTGTAACAATAATTAAACAAAACTGAGTGACTTCTCACGTAAGCATCAATAATCAATATTGTGTGATACAATGCAACCACGCGTATTACTGTATTTTTAACACTGGGTGTTTCAATAGTTAACGGTAAAACTTCCTGCCGTTATTTTCATAAAAATATTTTTGTCATTTTCTCAATCCGACAATAATTCAGTTGTGGGGTCCACCAATGATTGAGCCGTCGTACGAATATTCCCTGACCAATCGAATATTATATAACAACTTGCGTACTTTGCAAAATTTATAAATATTACCCACAACTATAACATTATATGAAATTTATTCCCTAATATTCAAAAATGATATTTATAGAAAATTCATCTTGATTCATAAAAGGTGGGGTCTTATAATCGTAGTGTTGACTCTACATGTCAATAAGCATCAGTCAATGAGACACTACGATCAGGTCCAAGAAGAAGTGCATCAGAATCGTAAAGTTCGAATAACTGATGATTGAAGCATTGCCAATGGTTCAATCTGAAGGTTGGCATTCGGACAAAAGCTTATTGAGAGCATCGATGCAAGGACAACCTCTGATCAAGAAATCAAAAAGGGGAAATAAAGTCGTCGACCTACCCGAGACATCAAAGTAACATATTTGACGGGGTAGGTGAAACAGTAGACTGCAGTGTCAGAAAGTCAGAAAAAGATGTCATGTCACATCTGCAGTATGCACCAAATAACTCGAGATATGTGAAGCCATTTGAATAGTTTTCAATGTCTACTTTCCAACAATAAGATTAGAAATCATTAAAAATCAATAGAGCCTCAAAGATCAAAAGATGCTGATGACTGCTATGTTGCAAAATCATTGAGTTGTTTGAATGGTATTGTTGACTCTACGAGTTCTACCAAAGATCAACAGAACAAGTCTCAGTGACAGTGAGACTACCAAAGTGGAATTAAAGCAGCTTTGAAGAAGAACTTAAACAGATTAGAGCTTCACTCAATAAAGATGAGAATGGCATTGAAGATGGCAGCCAAGCTGAGAGCCGAGAAGGCCAAAGAGATAGCATTCAAAAAAGTGGCAAAGTACAAAGAAGATTAGGAGAGCCACTCTACGAATCACCATGAACCTAAAGCTAAAACTAAACAAGTGCAGAACCATGTCTGCAAAACATTCAAGAAGGGTTCAGGGATTACTAAGTGCCAGATGAAGTCTACCAAAAGCTCGGGAACTTAGAAAATCCAGATGGTGATGGTGCACAGCTGACATCAGATGAAAATAAGCAGAAAAGAGTAAAGATCGGCTGCACCAAAGAAGATGTGGTTCAGACTCGAAGCAGAATGCAAAGAGGAACACATCAAGCTACTAAGTACAGAAGATGTTCAGAGCTTAAAGACATCATAGCAGCTCAGCACCAACAACATCAACAACTACAACAATAAGAAGCTAGGGCCTGAGGGGTCCTTGTCCGGAGGGACTAAATGAAGCTTCCAAGCCTGCTGGGCTTGAAGAGTTCTTAGGGAACTAGAGAAGTTCCAAGGCTGCTGGCCTTGAAGAGTTCTTAGTGAACTGAAGTCCCAAGGCTGCTGGCCTTGAAGGAATCTTAGTGATTCAGGGTGCTGTCCTTCCTAATGGAAATCCTGCTAGTTGAAAGCAGAAGAGTGGATTAGGAGCTTGAGTCTCTGAACCACTTAAAATCCCTTGTGTCTTTTACTTTATGTCATTTACCTTATGAACATTAACTGATATACCTGCTATGTATGTGTTAACTACTTAATACTAAATTAACTCTACGAACAATGTATGATTGATTATGAATATATTAACGAAGGGGATCTTTTACTTAATCTGTTGTGCTTGAAAAGATTCTTATGCTTGTCATATGCTACTTAATAAGGAATACAAAATAAACGAGAAAAAGTACTTGAAATTCAAGGGATCTATTCAACCCCCCCCCCCCCTTCTAGATCTATATTGTGCCTACTATGAACTAACAATTAGTATCAAAGCAGGTTCTCATGCTATATTCAAAAGCTAATCGCTTTGAGTCTGATCCTAGGTACAAACATTATTCTAAACTTAGTTTAGTAGTTAGTCACTTGTTGTATGCAGATGAGCTCACACGTTGGATATATTGTGTATAGGTAAATGTGTATATACACCTGAAGCTGTTCAGATTGGTCCATACTCTCGACTGCCATATCAACAAGATCAATCCTTGCTTGCAGTCAATCTTGTTGCCTGAAGATCAGGATAGAAAGCTCAAATGACATCAACAGAAAAGAGTCAAACATCCACCAGTCTGAAAAGATGAAAAGGCCATACATGCTAAGAAATGTTTTTATTCAGAGAAGATAAAAGAACTTCTCAAACATGTATCTGGCCAACCAGCAGCTGGATGTAAGTCTTGCAAACTCAAGGAAGTCAAAGAACTAAAGATGCTGATAGTCTCTTATCTTTCATCTTCAAGACCATGACTGATTGATTGAAGATCAACTGGACCAACTAGCTGTCAGAAGCAAATGAGAAAGCATGCACATCAATGCCTAAACTCAGTATATCTAAGATAAATGACTGTTGAGAAACTGACCGCAAAAAGGTACGATTCTTCACTAATATAGATATGATCATCGTAATTGCACCTCACTTATGAACTATAACAGTTTTCCTTCAAGTATTCATAATCTACCTAAAAAGGTGAAGAGAAAAATACACTGATGATGGAAACTCAAATGTCTATAAACTTTCTCTCCATCCAAGTTTTAGGTTGACGATGACAACTTAAAAGAGACCTGAAATGGTTTTAAGGGCATCACAAGTCGAATGGAAGTAAAGTAATTTTTGTTGATGGGTTAATGAACATCCTATGGTCTAAGTGTTCAATGACACACAGAGTATGATCAGTTCTACATGAGGATCTTGAAGATTCATAAAAATTGTTCACCTCTATGAATCAACCAGATACTAATAAATCGTAGAGTTGATTCTCACTCTGTGAACATTTAAACCCTGAGAACATAATCTAGCAAAAGATGAAACCATTAAAGAAAATGAGTGTGTTATTAAAATGGCAGATTTCATACTCACTCACCACCATGCATCTCAAGATATATTATCTAAATTAATTATATGCATGAATTCAACTGATGGTGTGGTCAATATGATGATTATCCAAATATATGACGAACAGGGGTTTAGTAAACTAACCTAGTAGGACCCATTTAACCATGGGTACCAAAAATAGAAATGTGTAACATGCAGGTACTTGGTCTATCTAACCACGCTAAGGAATTCTAAAGAAAAGGACTTCAAACAAGAAGATTCAACCAGCAGAAGGCTTAAGACTGTTCAGAAATATTTCTGATAAAACACTTATATGTTAAAGCCTGTCCTTGAAGACCTACTGAGCCAATCTAAATGAAGCTCATATAGCTGCTAATCTTTATGCGGAAGTAGGCCATTTAACCAAAGATAAAAAGGGTCATATATGCTCAATCATGTGAAGCACATCATATGAGAAGAATCCTCAAGGAAGTTCATATCAGAGGATCATCGAGCATCAATCATGAGGAAATCATTATAAAAGCAGAACTCAGCAAGCACAAAATGATAAGGAAGACTACGTTCGAAGTGCTGTTAAAGGATCGTAGAATGATTAACCCTGAAGATGTTCATCTCTACGATACAAGAATATTTAATGACTTCAACTAGAATTAGATATGCATGATTACCTTCCTCTACACATGAAGAAAAGGAAATCACACCACACTAAAAAGACAGCATCAACTATGGGGGAGCAGTGATCTGCTAAGGGACAACAGCACTGAGATATTCTATGAAGCACTATACCAGCTATAGAGTCCCAAAACTTTGTGGCTGAAGAACCAAATGAAGATCCATAGTCAGTAGGAACGTCTTAAAACGTACTACTGATAACCTATGCAGCCGCCCAACTCAAAATCGTGGAGTACCTACGATCAAACACCTTATCGTAGTGTAAATACAGGAGGACACCACGATTACAGCAAATGCAACTGTCTAATGTTGATAGAGGACCTCCCCACCAAAAAAAGGTCAAATGAGATATCAGTGCAAATCACTTCAAAAAGCAATTCATCTGGAAAGCGCCTCAGGGACAAACCTGACCCTTAGCTCATTCTAATTGGCTGGCCCTTCCTAAGCTACCTTAACCTAGACGGATTGCTTAGCCAAGTTCATCTCAAGGACTAAGACAGTCAACGATCGCAGATTAGAGTTTGAGAGAACTCAATGATCGTGATGTAACCTCAACGATCGTAGTGCAACCTCAGCAATCATAAAAACAAACTCGACGATTGCAGTTTACAAAAGGCTAATCTAACTCATGAGGAGCTTAGAAGAACATGACAATTGCTCAAATATTCTGATTATTAGAGATGAGTTCGAATGATGGTTGGGAGGATATCTTCCTGAAAAGAAGTGCCCAAGGCTTCATGAAGCACAATTGTGGCTGAGCCATGCAGGTTCAAAATGAGAAAAAATATCAAAACCACTCACTGCAACATCTCTCAAGAGTTTATTGTTGAGTCAACAAAATGAAAACGTAGAGTCCATAGCTGTCTTATCATGCTACACTTCAAACCCAAGAAGTCAACGGTCAATCCACGTAAATCAAACGTCTATTCTTCTAAAAGAGACATCTAACTGAAAAGTTAATGGGAGTCACAGCTCGTTACTGGGCATCGTGCAACCAATGGCTAGTTAACACATCATAGCATATGCAGTGTAAGAAGGAACTGCCATAAAGACAAATTCAAAATCTGCAAACAGTTACCAAAACCCATTGAACCTCTCTCCCTCCCATTTTTAAACCCTAGAATCCTCTTCGAAGCCAACCCAATCAAACTTCCAGAGCCCAAATCACATTCAGCTAAATCTCTCCGAATCAGATACCATATACCTTAAACTCCTCAAATGGCAGAATAGAAAGTTATAACTTGTATTCAACTCGGCTTTTCAAAGTTTGAAGAATCAGAGACGAAGTTCAAGGACATACTTGAACTCGTAAAGAAAGATGGATTCTCTGAGTGCTTGGAGGCCAACACTCCAGTTTATACAGAGCTAGTAAAACAGTTCTACTCAAATGATTCAACAAACTTTAGGCTTCTGACCACTAAGGTGAAAGGATCAAGTCTGAAAATAAGAGCATCAGACATCAATCAATGTCTAGGGTTTCCCAATTAAGGTCTGATAAACCTGGATAAAGTCAACATTAAAGAAGGCAAGAGGCTAATGCGGTACCAAAGAAACCCTAGCCTAAAGGATATGAAGAAAAAGGAATTTCCTGAGGAATTTGAGTTCCTTGCTGAAATAGTGGGAAAATGTATATTGTGCAAGGATACTGCACACGACACTGTACTCGACTAGCAGTTGAAGATTATGTCTACAATAGTTCTAAAGAAGTAAATTAATTTTGGAGCCATCCTGTTCGATTAAATCTCCAAATGGATAGAAAAGTCTGAGTTGAAAAAGTCCACAGAAAAACCACTTACAAAGGTATTTCATGGAAGACTGTTGAGTATTGTGATGAAGAAGAAGCTAGGAAGCAAGATCAAGGATGATGAGGGAGAACCTCTGAATGTGCACAAAGTAATGTCTCCACAATTATTTGTGAATTGGAAGAAAAACCCAAAGGAAAATAGGAGGCTAACACAAACTGGAAGTAGCAGAAATGTTTCTACAAAGAAGAGAAATGTAAAGGAGGTGAAAAGATCTGAGTCTAATGACTCTGCATCAGTTGCTGCCACACCGGTAAAGAAGAAGCCTAAGAATGTGAAGAATGCAGAGGCTTCATCAAGACATGTCTCCACTGACAAGAAGAAAGCAGTATAAATCAATAGAGCCTCAAAGATCAAAAGATGCTGATAACTGCTATGTTGCAGAATCATTGAGTTATTTAAATGTTATTATTAACTCTACGAGTTCCACCAAAGATGAACAGAGCAAGTCTCAGTGACAGTGAGACTACCAAAGTGGAAGTGAAGTAGCTTTGAAGAAGGACTTAAACAGATTAGAGCTTCACTCAACAAAGATGAGAATGCCATTGAAGATGGCATCCAAGCTGAGATCCGAGAAGGCCAAAGAGATAGCATTCAGAAAAATGGAAAAATACAAAGAAGATCAAGAGAGCCACTCTCCTGAATCACCATGAACCTAAATCTGAAACTGAACAAGTGCAGAACCATGTCTGCAAAACATTCAAGAAGGGTTCAGGGACTGCTAAGTGTCAGATGAAGTCTACCAAAAGCTCAGGGACTTAGCAAATCCAGGTGGTGATGTGCACAGCTGACATCAGATGAAAATAAGCAGAAAAGAATAAAGATCAGCTGCATTAAAAAAGATATGGTTCAGACTCAAAGCAGAATGCAAAGAGGACCATATCAAGATGCTATGTACAAAAGATGTTCAGAGCTTAAAGACATCTTAGCAGCTCAGCACCAACAACATCAACAACTACAACAACAAGAAGCCAGGGCCTGAGGGGTCCTTATCCGGAGGGACTAAATGAAGCTTCCAAGCCTACTGGGCTTAAAGAGTTCCTAGGGAACTAGAGAAGTTCCAAGGCTGCTGGCCTTGAAGAGTTCTTAGTGAACTGAAGTCCCAAGGCTGCTGGCCTTAAAGGAATCTTAGTGATTTAGGGTGCTGCCCTTCCTTAGTGGAAATCCTGCTAGTTGAAAGTAGAAGAATGGATTAGGAGCTTGAGCCTCTGAACCACTTAAAATCCCTTGTGTCTTTTACTTTATGTCATTTACCTTATGAACATTAACTGCTATACCTGCTATATGTGTTAACTGCTTACTACTAAATTAACTCTACGAACAATGTATGATTGATTATGAATATTTTAATGAAGGGGATCTTTAACTTATTCCGTTGTGCTTGAAAATATTCTTATGTTTGTCATATGCTACTTAATGAGCAATACAAAATAAATGAGAAAAAGTACTTGAAATTCAAAGGATCTATTCAATCCCCCTTCTAGATCTATATTGCGCCTACTGGGAACTAACAGTTAGTATATACTCTGGCATAATAATCTTTATACATTCCTTACTTGTTTCCATATAAGTTAAAAATTGAGCAATATACCACAGAAGAAGAACAGTGGTCAGCGCCCCGGCGCTTAATATCAATAGGGGGCCAGTGCCCCGGCACATCAGCACAGAATGCCCAGCAAGCCTTCAGCGCCCCGGCACCCAACATAAGCAAGTCCTCAGTGCCCCGACGCTAAGCTGATCCAAAGTTTATGTCCATCAGCACCCTAGTGTTAGGGGTTTACACAGAATACTGATGCTCAGTGCCCCGGCACTCCATTCAAGCACTAGCTCAGCGCCCTCGGCACTAGGGGCTACACCCAGACACTGACGACTAGCGCCCCGGCGCTCCTTGTAAGGTAAAACCTAGCGCCCTAGCGCTGGGATCAGGTTGGAGAGTCCGAATTCTATTTTAAAACCCTTTATGGTTATAATTCCCACTCCCACTCAAATTATATAACCCACGTAGGCACGTCTAACCTTCAGTTATTTTTCTAATAATTGTTCATTCTCATCACGTAAATAGATTACTTGCACTTTTGGGATTCACTCGCTTCATCTTTCTACTTGTTCAATTTATTCTTATAAGATCCAAGGTATATTTTCTAACCCTTCTCAATCTATGATCTTTGCCTTCTTCATTCTTATGCATCTAGTCTTTTCATGTGTTGTACGGTAGGGCACATATGCCCATGGATTTTTGAATGATTTTTTTTTGTGCATACTACAGCATATAAGTCCGAACAATAGAATTGATTGACCACTAGGTGTTTGATATATTACTTCAGTGAAGTAAATTTGTATATTCCACCCTCATGGCATGCCACCCATTACTATTACTTGAACAATCATTCTCTCATACTTGCATCAGATTCGATCAATATCTTACAAACGCTTGTTTTGATTTCCCAAGCACCCTTAATCCTTCATTGGGTTCACCCATTCATGGTGTTCTAAGTCAATCAGGAGATACACCCACATTTTAAATGCACATCATGCACCGTAGTTATTTCTTTTAGCAATAATTGTAAGTGTTAAGTGTATGCATGTGTGTTGTATACCATTGCAGAGGTGGTTCCCATGGACACTAATAGACAGCTTCGAATGATACCATGTTTGTGTTATATAATGCTATGGTTTAACCCAATGTTAACAGGTGTGTTTTTTCTCTTTCAGATTACTCACATGGCTTTTAAGTGTCAACGAGGAGATGGTTCTGGATCCGCTTTAGCACCTCAAAAATTTGATAGTCGCCGGTTTGTTAGTGTCGTAGCTCAAGAACGCTATAACCGTATGGCTACCCACTCACTAGTCCCCGAACGCGGTTTAAGGCCCGATCAATCAAAGGATGGGGACATGGCGGTCATGATTGCTGAGAGGAATTGGTTTACACTCGCCGCAAAACCCGAACCGGCAGTGATTGCAGTTGTTAAAGAGTTCTACGCCAACGTTTCAGAGCATTCACATTATGGAGTGTATGTGCAAGGCAAAATCGTTGAATTCGATAAAGAGGACATTAACGGGTGTTATTAGCTGCCATTAGAGGGACAACATAATGAGTATGCCAGTCTTGTGAGTCAAGGACCAGACTATGAAACCAGAATACGCGAGCTTTGTCAACCAGGCACAACATGGACATTGCATGAATATGGAAGCATGACATTTCCTCTTTCGCACCTCAGTTTATATGGAAAGGCTTGGTATGCCTTTATATATGCCAAACTCATGCCATGCACACATGTGAGCCATGTCACCAAGGAGAGGGTTGTGCTGTTGTATTCCATAATTCAAGGCTTAAAAATTAATGTCGGCCTCGTCATTCAGCAATCAATTCTGCGTGCTGCACGAGAAGGTACCACGGGAGGTTTACCCCATCCATCTCTCATTTGCGTGTTATGTGCAAAATTTGGGGTCAAATGGAAGTCGGATGAGATGATTCAAACCCCAATGTCGGTGTTGGACCATAAGTTGATCAGCAGGTATAGAGTATGGACTAAGTGGGGCGAACCATCCCCAGGGATTGGTTTTATAATTCCCCAAGTTGAATCTTCACCACCTACTGCCCCACCCACATATGGTCCTTCCTCTGCTGCGCACCGTGGTGTTGTTCCTGAGGCCGTCCAGCGTGAAATTGATAGTTGGTTCTACAATCTCTAATCCCAGAATGTCCGCCTGTTTGAACATTAAGATGCGATATACAAATTTTTAGTCGACCAATTCGCCGCCCAAAATGCTATGTACGCTCAATTGTACCCGGGAGTCAATCTTAGCCATTTCCCTACTTCTCATATTTTGCATGTGTTTCCCCCTTCTGATCAAGAGATGAGCGAGGATGATGATGCTGCACCCGAGGAATAAGCTCGTCGGGGAAGTCCTCTGTTTTATATTGTTATATTTTTCGCATGATGACATTGCTCTTTTTAAGTTTGGGGGTAGTTTAGTTTTTCTGTGCATTCTTAGGTACCATGTTTAAAGTAGCTTGTGGATATCATGTGTTTACTTTTTCGTTAAGTGTTACATTTAGGATTTCACATTAATTCCAGCTGTTTAATAGATACGTATATTTGGGGCCAATGATGAAATTGAAATTTCATGAACAAGTCTAGTAAGGATTGTTAAGATGGTGATGTGATTTTCTTGACATGATTTAAATCTTTATCTATTTGAAACTGATATTATCATGATAGCACATGTTAAGAAACGACCATGTTGGCTGATTAAGTCTAAATAGATATATAATGGATTTCTAAAGGATAATGCCATTTGAATGAAAGATTAACAAGAATAGGCAGTGAGGGCTAAAGTTAGACATGAATTTAAGTTTGGGGGAAATATTTGGAGTATATAAGCTTTAAAAAAAGAAGAAAAAAAATATAAATTGTGGTTAGTTTATTTCGGGGCCTTTGTTACTTGAGCAAGTAAGCCCGAGAGAGTGTCTCTACACCTAGCGCCCTAAGGTCTTATATGGCCTGGGAGTCATTAGTCGAAAGATCGCTAAGGGGTAGAACTGTTAGCCTAATAGAATGAGACATTGCACAGTCACGGAAAAATAAAAAAATTAATAAAACGGGAAAAGTGCAAAAAGCCCTTGTTAAAAAATATAATAAAAAAATAAAGCATAAGTATTCCATTTTGACCCTTGGACTTTGGTAACTATTTGATTTTAGTTGATTCTAATTTATTTGAGGAGTTCTCAAGTTTACATTATATGATGCCTTTTAAGAAATCTATTATGTTTCATATTTTGCTTTTCATCGGTTAGCATGGTTGTTGAACACACACACACGATTTCAGTAATACCATGTTTAGATTTGCTGATTGTTGGGATATTATTGATCTGTCTTGATATGAGGTACTAGCGTGTTATTATGATTTTTCTGAGGCCTAATGAATATATGGTGTTCTATTCGATTGCTAGAATTACAAACATGTAGATAGTTTTAGGTGCATTAGCATGGTTTGTTTAGTTTTTCGTGTTGTCTTGGTTTTTTTGCTTGAGGACAAGCAACGATTTAAGTTTGGGGGTATTTGATGATTGGGTAATATACCCATGAATTGGATATATGTGGGTTTAAATTGTTGTATTCTCGAGTCTTTTAGAAGTATTTTTACTGTGTTTATTTAATATTTTACAGATTGAGGAGATGCAGGGGCAAATTGGGGATTTGAGTTGTTTAATGAAAATTTTGTAAATAAATCAAAGAGTAGCGTTGGGGCGCTCTAACAGAACTAATGTTCAGCACCAGGGTACTGAAGCCCGACCTTGGTTGACTAAGTTGCAAGCATGGACTAACGGTTTGACTTGGATTTGAGACATAATTGAGATGTTGATTTGGAATAGGATTGTGGTTAGATAAAGAAGAGTAGATAAAGGTTAATTTACTGAAATAAAAGGCATCATCAACCATAATTGGGCACTAAAAAAGGAATCACTTGAAGATTGAAGATAAAAGCTTGGGAGATTTTCTTTAGAGTTTCTTCTTCTCCTTATTTTCAAATTGTGTAATTCCTTAAGGATGTTTTTCATGAGATTGTTGGTTTTAATTTCTATTATGAACTAATTCTTTTATTAAGACTACCAATTGAACCTTTTATGCATATGAATTAATTATTTATTTATTCTAATTATTTATGTCAAGGTGAATTGTTTATTATGTCTTGTGCTTATTGATTAATTATTTGACCAGTAATTACCTTGTTAATCTATAAGGATTCGGGAGAGGAGATCTAGGGTTAGAATTGGACATGATAACATGTATGCTTGATTATTTTCATGAGACGAATAATTAGGGTCATGAATTAAATAGGAAAATTTGTTCACTACATGTAACAAATTGGGAATTGGAATTTAATGAGTTTAATTTAATTATTTTGCAAAGGAATATCGCAAGATTAATTGGATTGAATAAAAGTTAATTGATCACTTGGAAAAGGGCTTTTAACACTTAGAATTTCTGTTAACAATTCAGTAGGCATAATGATTGGATTAATTGGATAATTGGTTTATAGTTCATAATTGGGGATATTGGAGTCTTAACCCTATTTATCTGAATTCATTCGCCGAGTCTTAGTATTTATTTAGTTGATTTAATTTTAGAGTAACCTATTTTTAATTAATTAATTTAGTTTTCTTATTTTGAAAAATCACACTTTACGGTTGTTTAAATAAAATTGAATTGGTATAGTGCTAGTAGTTGGAATTTATTGATTGGAATTCTCTGTGGGATCGACACTTTATTTTATCACTTTATTGCTTGCTGACTGTGTACACTTGCACATATAATTGATTGTGAAATCGAGCAACAATCTTGATAAGTGGATTTTATACCCATGAATCGGTTCTTAATTCAAGCTTAATCGGTGTTAATTCCTTGATTTTATTGTTTGTTTTTACTTGTTTAGCTTTTTTGTGTTTAGGATTGGTAGAGTGGCTATTGGACAAAACAGGTGGATTTGTGGTAAAACTTGGCAATTGTGGAGCTTAAAGAAGTCAACTAGCAGAAGCCACCCTCGCCGAGGCGGGCTCTTTTATGCCTAACTCCCCCGCCAGGCCGAGGGGTCTTTGTCTCAGTTAGCAATCTACTAGCCCACCGGGGCAGGCTGAATACAAGCTTACACCACCACCCCCCCCCCCCCCCGGAACGGGGGTACGGGGATGTGAAGACTCCTGGTTTTTTTTAATGCTACAATAACGTGAGCTTAAGTGTTTGGGATGGCTTGGGAATCATATTGGCATGGATTTGTAATCAGAATACATGTCTTAGCAATATAATTGACAACAAACAACAAGATGGATGGCATGCAAGGCAATTAACATTGATAGAAGATAGATTTTGGAGCAAGCATTAGAGTGAAGATTTTTGAAGGATTTTTCATATCAATTGCAATTTGGGCTATAGAAAAGGGTCGTTCTAGATTTATTCTTTTCTTTTAGTTTTATATTTGTAATTGAGAGGATGTTTTATTTAATTAATTCAGTTTTTATTTCACTGGTGATGAACTAAATTACTTTTTAGGCTTATGACGGATCTTCAAGTGGAACGATGATTATGTAACTTTGATTTTCAGTTTAATAAGCTATTCCTCAGTTTATCTATATTAATTTTTACTTGAATTTATGAATTACTTTATCACCAATTCTTTGTGGACTTGTATGGATTCGAGAGAGGAAATACGAGTCTAGACTTAGTTAATATAGCGTGTGTTCTTGAATTCTATGAATGAATGGAATCTTGATAAATGTTAGGGTGGAGATATGCTTAACATCGCATGTAATCAGATAGAGAACTTGGACTTAAACCTTCTTTGATTATAATTCGCATAGAGATATAGTGAGTTATTTAATTAAGGTGTTTAACTTAATTCTATCTAATTTGTGGATTTTAGTTGATATGGTGTTAGTGCATCGAGAGGTGGCTAATTCTACTGAAGTGTTCTTGATTAATAAACTGGGATAGTGATTTAAATTGGAATGAAGGAAAATAATTAGAGTGAAGCTTAGGGTGATGTTGTAAGCCTAATTCTCCAATACTTGTTTGAAATTTCAATTTTTAAGAATTGTGATTGTTTTGTGATCTTAGTATTTTTCATAACTTTAGTTTTTAATAATTTTAATCATTAATTTGGATAGTTTAATATAATTGGGATTAATAAGAAGCTGGTAATTATGAGGATTAAATTCATACTAATTTCTCTGTGGGAACAATACTCTACTTATCATTATATTACTTGTTGACCGCGTATACTTGCGTGTTGTGCGTATATATATTTTACCCAACAAGTTTTTGGCGCCAGGAGCTTGGACCAACTCTACGATTCTGAGTGAGGCCCTCCAAAGCAGACTACGATTCTGTAGTTACTTTCTCGATACTCTATGATTCTGCCTTGGCTTCTGCAATCCCTCGGTTAGCTCAACAGACTACGATTTTATCTTGATAGTCTCTGAGTTCCTTGTCTCTCCTGGAAGACTTCAAATGTTGGTGCAATGCTCGACGATAAGACAGGTCTATCTATTGCATCATATAAGATTAACCTAACAAGCTTGATCTTTCTATATTTAGTCATTGTACATCATATTCTCTTTAAGGACTTTACAAAGCTATTTTGTTCATGTAGAATCAACCTAATATATTTGATCATTTCAGTTTAAGTCCTTGTACATATATTCCTATTATCTATTCAAGGACTTTACATCTTATTTAAATGCAGACATATTTGCATATTCATTCATTAAGATCATAATCAAATCTTATATAAATAGGAATAGCATTCTCATGCTTATTCCTAACATAATGTTTGATATAGTTATGAAAAAAAGTGTTACTGAACCAAAAAGAAATTAACTCACTAGCTGATGAAGACGACCCTCCTTGGGAGCCATCACCCGATCCATCGCGGCAGCCACCACAGCCACCTCCACCGCTATGTCTATACATAATTATACTACTGAAATAACAGACTTAAATTACATTAATTAAATTTCATTTCAATAATTCTAATAATTTATTTTAGTTGTATAATATTTACAAAACACCAATTAGTGAAGAAGTAGTACGTCGTCAAACCTGTCAGAATCAAAATTATTTTTCATCCTCTAATTTTGTCTCTTCCTATTTTGTATCAATTTTTTCCTCAGTATCATCTTCTACCATCACATACGGACTGACAACCACATCTTCCTCCACTTTGTCAACATCGGGTACGTCAATGACAACATCTACCAACACATCACCATCATATAGCAATACGTGCCTGAGATTACTAACTTGTTCTTGCAATGGATCATCCATTCCAGATAGATTAGTACCATCAAATGACCGCGTCTTCGTTGTCACGAATGTATACCAGGGCGTAGTACACTTGAGTTACTTGACTGGATAACACAAATACATCATCAGACTATAACTTGGATTTTATATCTATTTTGACGATTCTATTATGATCAACTTTAACACCCTTTGTAGTATCAAACTAGCGACACTTAAAACGTAATAACCTTTTTGGCCCCTGGATAATTGAGCACAACAACTTCCTCTAATCTTCCATAGTAATTGGACTCAGAATCTCCTTAACAACTTCCCAACACGATAACGCCAGAGTTTACTGATGTCAATTCATTCACGTCATCAACCTTGAATCTATACCCATTCACGATGCAGCCTGGAAATGAACTAATAAGTTTGTACTGGCCTAAAATGACATCTCTAAAATGCTCATAAGCGTTCTCTTCTTCAACTCTTCTCTTAAACCACTGTTGATAATTTTCATTAGTGAATGCTTCCATATGTGATGTAGTCAACCCAGGATTAGAAACATGCGCTTCCAATTCGAATGAACTGCGTACAATAATATGGTAATTGTTTAATTGTTAATTAAGGTTTGATAACTCATTTTCAACTTGTAATAAAACATACTTGATGTACGACGATACTTCAGGCATATTTAGAAGCAAGTATGTAGATACAATCTTTAAATCTTTATCGGTTAAGTAAGTCTTCATCTCATGTCCAAATGGTTTAGCCGAATAAGTGAATACAAAAAACTCATCAGCATGACCAGACGGATCGACGACCTCATTCCGACTAAATTGGTTGTGCTTCTTTGCGACTAAATCATCAAAGTACAATGAGCAGAAGTTGACAAGCTCTTCCTCCGTATAGCGTTCAGCAATAGAACCCTCTACACGAGCTTTGTTTTTAACTTTCTGCTTTAATCGACGCATATACCTGAAATATGACAGTATCTGATAAGTTAATTATAAAGATGATGAATATTGCACAATGTATGTGACATTACCACTCAAAAGGATACATCCATCGATATTGCACCCGTCCTCCAAGCTTAAGTTCATATGGCAGATAAATAGGCAAATGCTCCATGCTGTCAAAGAACCTTGGTAGTAAGATCATTTCGAGCTTGCACATTATCAACACTATATTTTTCTCCATCTGCTCCACATCATTATACCTTATAACAGTTGAGCAAATATCCCGAAAGAAATTTGAAAGTGCGGTAAAGGTATCATTAATATTCATGGGTAACACCTCACGAAATGCTATTGGCGTCAATTTCTATATGAATACATGACAGTCGTGACTTTTGAACCCAGTAATTTTCAAATTCTCAACCTTAGTACAACGAGATATGTTAGAAGTATATCCATCTGGGAGCTTCAATGTGCTAAGCCACTTGCAACTATTTTTAACATGTTATTTGGTAAGACAAAATGGAGCTTTTGATTTTGAGTTGTTAGGTTGGAGCCATAATTCCAGCCTGATATTCATTTCTTCCAAGTCTTTACGTGCTTTATCATTGTCTTTTGTTTTACCACTCGTATCTAGTACGGTGTAAAACAAGTTCTCAAATACATTCTTTTCTGTATGTATAACATCTATACAATAACGAAGTTCTAGTGTGACCCAGTATGGTAACTCAAACCAAATCGGTGAGTGTGTCTAGTTATGACTTTTCCCATATCATATTGCTCTAAACTTACCATGCTCCTTCCTATGTGGTGGAAATGTTAGATTATTTAGCTATCCCAATAGGTCGCTTCCTGATAAATGACCATGCCCCTTCTTCTCTGTCTTTCTATTGAACTGTGTAGACATCTTTCTATAACTGTGCTCAGTGGACAAGAATCTACGAGCAGTTCCAAAAAAACTAGTTTTTCGGCCATGACGTAGTTGAGTGCCTTGCACATCCCCCATACAGATTAGACATGAAAACTTACCATGAGTCGACCAACCACTAATCATCCCTAGTGCCGGAAAGTTAGTGATAGTCCACACCAAGGCTGCCTTCATCACAAAATTCTGCCTGACAGATTTATCAAAAGTATGAACACATGTTTCCCACAGCATCTTAAGTTCATCGACTAACGGCCTAAGGTACACGTTAATGTCTTTTGTAGGACTCTTATCCCCCGGTATAAGTAATGTGAAGCCCCCAAACCAGGTCCACACAACCCATTCTGAGTCACAAATACATGGTACAGAAAATAACTATAACTTTATTATTACAATTGTTGTGCAAAATACGACAACATATATGCTGTGAGTTTAAATACAAATATTGTCTTCTACACAATATCCAAATTCAAATAAGTCCTCATTACAATTATTGGTACACTATTTTACAAAATAGTGAGAACTGCTAAAACAACTGTCTTGAACCATCACTCCATACCCCGACTAGTTCCCGCTATATTCTCTCCTCCTAAAAAAATGAAACAAAAAGGAAAATGATGAACTCAACTAGCCCAGTAAAGAAAATTATGACTACGATAATGAAAAACAAATTATCGTTAGCCTTTAATAAATCAGATAAAATATAATGGACAACAAGTTTTAGATCAATATTCGCAGCGAAAAATAACAATTCATTAGAAGAGTTAAGTAGAGATTGAAATCTACCATCTTCTATGATTTAAAAGTCCATTATCAATATTTTATTCCTGTAACATCAATCAATATACATCTTGAATCAAATATTCATCTTTGCACTATAGGCCAAAGATATTCATTTGTATCACCAGTTGGTCATGTTCATCTCAACACATGTCCATCTTTGCAGTGCGTGCCAAAGATATTCATCATGTATTCAGTTGCACTACAGGCCAAAGATATTCAGTTATATCGCCATTTAGGACTGAGAATGATAAAAATAATTTAAAGAAAACGAATCCAGTGATATAAAAGGACAAAGATTAGGGATTCGCTAGATTCGTACTTTGGTTTATCCAAGTTCAAAAATGTTCCATAATAATCAATTGTGGAGCAAAAATTCAAGAATAAAGATCAAAACATGGATACAATCAAAGATAGTAACCATAATAGACAACTTGGACAAAGAAAAAAAAATTAATTTTTTTGTGAATAGTGCCGTATTCGTGAATAGTGTCGTATACGTGAATAATGTCATATACGTGAATAGTAACCATGACACGAAAAGGTAAAAATTTCATAAGAAAAATCATACTTCGTGAATAGTACCGTATTTATGAATAGTTTTGTATACAGTGAATAGTGTTATATACGTGAATAGTAATCTCGATATAAAAAGTTAAAAATTTCATAATAAAATTCATACCAATATTTCTGTATAATGATATTGAAAGAAATAACATCATTTACGAAGAAAATAACATCCCTTACCTCAAAAGAATAGTACTTCTGGCTAAAATATCGAATATAATACTGAAGAAAACTTGCACTGAATAGCAACACTCAAGATATCTAAATACTCACAAAAATACGCTCGATATTATAGAGAGAGAAAATTTCTGATTCTGGTGTGATTTTTAATTCTAACTAAGCACCTTATTTATAGGAAAATGCCAGAACGCCAAAGCAGACTAACCTATAACCGGTAGCTCTCCCTCCTTGCCATTCACGCACACCACACTTGAACTTCAGCATTTTTTTCCACAAAAAACAAAAATGGAACCCACCCATGTTTTTAATAAAAATAATTATTTCCAAAACTTCAATAATTTATAATAAATAGCCATTTTATCAAAAAAATATGAATTTTATGTCTATTCCATATAAAATTTAATTCTCTATAACTTTGTAGAAAAAAGTTTTTCCAAATTTCAAACAGAAAATGACCGAAATCTACATGCGGATGATTTTTAATATTTCAATTCTGACAAAATATTGATAAAACACCCCAGCATTAATTTCTTCATTTATATCCACATAAAATAAATATTTCGTTATCATATAAATCAATAATTAATTATTCACAAATGATATTACAGAATCACAATAATGACAATCTAGTCGTTCCCAAGAAAGAAGGGGGCTTTCCGATAAGGATTTCTCCTTACCGGCGCGCAATTAGGTGATCAAACCCCTTTCCTAGACAGAACTTTCTTAGACATTGCCAATAATGATATCTAATAATATTATTCAAATAATATGAATTATTGATCTGATAATGAGAAATATTATGTAGTGACAATTATCGAAATAATAATAATATAAAATATCAACGTAGCAATTATTGAATCAATAAAATAAAATATTGAACAGTAATTACTGTAACAATTATTGAGTAGTATTTTCTTACGTAAGAATTAATAATCAAAAAAAATATTGTGCAATACCGTGTGCTACTGTGCAACCACGTATATTACTGTACTTTAACCACCAGGTATTCTAACAGCGTTAACGGTAATAACTACGCCGTTATTTATAAAAAAAAAACTCATACTTGTCATTTTCTTAATCCAACGGTTTCTGTTATGGGGCCCACAAATAGTTGTACCATCGTACAAATATTCTCCGACAGCAAGAATATTCCACGACCAAACGAATATTCCCTGACAACAATAAATATTTTATAACCACTTGTTTATTTAAAATATTTGTGCATTTTACCCATAACTAACCACGTTAATCAAATATTCCACCCCTTACTATTTCAAAATAATGAATAGAGGAAATTTAATTTTATTTATAAAAAGTTGGGGTCTTACAAGTAAGGTCAAGAAAAGATACGGATCCCTCATGCACATTGACAGTGGAAGATTGTAAGCTACTATAATCACTGGCTAAACAGAGTAAGGCTGACTAAAATTATTAAATGGATAGAAGACATTTGTAGCCATGCCAAGCCTGACATTCCTAACTTCGTCAACAAATTGTGGAAAATTGGCATCAAAATTCTTCCATTCATCTCCATCTGCTGGGTGAGTCAGCTGACCAGGCATGACATCCCTTATTTTATGCCAACTCATATGTTGAGCTGTGCGCAGACATGAATAGTCGCTGCAACCTCGGTGCAAGAGGAAAGTACCGTAAAATCTTCTTTGGAACATGTTTCTCCTTCCCCCCACGTTTTGTGATCTTTTACCGAGGCGAGTTTTAGATATCACACTACACGTTATCTTTGTCCTCCCCATAGTATAACATGCAATCCTGCTCACAAGCATCGATCTTCTCATACCCGAGATTCAACCCCTTAACCATCTTTTTCACTTCATAGTAATTCGCAGGCAGAGTATTATTCCTAGGTAAGAACTCATTAAGAATATCAAGCAAATCATTGAATCCTCTCTCACTGCAACCATGCTCATTCTTGAAATGTAAAAGCTTCGTAACTGTAGAAAGCCTGGTGTGCTTGTCATTTCCAGGATACAATGGGACACCAAATTCAAATAGCAACTTGTAGAAAGCAGGTGCTGAATCATTCGGCTTTTGCTGAGCACTACTTGACGCATGCTCGTTTTCAGCCCAATCAATATTGGTAGGGCCATATGCATCAACCAATATTTGCATGACATCATAGTTATCTGATTGCGAATCCCCATGAATTGATTGGTCTACAGTACTATCTGCCCGTTCTCTAAACTCAGCAGATTCCCCACGATGAATCCATACCAAATACCCATCCACAAACCCACGTGAATATAATTCAAATTTAACTTCATCGGCAGTCTTCCATATCATGTTATTACACTTGAAACACGGACATCTCATCTTTCTGTTCGGATCATCAACATGTTCTATTGCTTTGTTCATAAAATTGGACACCTCATCACGGTACGCATCAACTAATCCCCTCCCATCAATCTGTATCCTACGGTACATCCAACTTCGATCGGGTAACATATTTAATTGAATTAAATACCCAATTAGATCAAGAATAATCATGAATGTGGTCCATGGATATATTTAGTTTATCTAGTATATATCTCCACTCTACAGGGGTTAGGCTTCTATTATGTTCCTGGTTGTGTCTCCTCATTAGTGCTAATCTTGAGCACGTTTCTTTTATTTTAAGAAAATTTCAGCAGCACCTCCCCGTGGTCTCCATGTACACAAAATAGACCAAAACAACTTAGTCTAAGTATGCACTCGGAGAACATGTTGAGACACCAGCTAAAAAATCCTCAAAAGTTTATAAAAATGCACCTTGTGAATTGGCAATGACACATTTGACAAATATGGCAATCCACAAGATGACGAAGACAGAATACCAATTCCAATACCAACACCAAATAATCAACAAATCCGATGAACCAACAAGTATATATAATTCAACAATACAATTAAATAATTGTATATGTATACTCAAATCTGAAAATTAAATAGGTAGTAACATTCAAATTCACTGACAAATTCATCCTACAGCTTCAAACATTCAAATTACACAAACACCTAATTACACAAATTCACTAACAGATTCATCATACAGCTTCAAATTTATACACTAACAATAAAATGAACAAGCTCCAAAGCATACAACGAAGTGTGTTATTCAAACTTAAACAAAATAACTAAAAAAATGTTACTTGAAGGTTATCTGAACCATAAAAAAAATAAAGCTAAAAAATTTAGGATTTCTTAACCCTAACTACAAAAACAATTAACATCTAACCTTTAAATTAAAGGTAACAATGGAAGAGGAAGAATACAATAACTAGAAGCTTGCCGCCGCGCACCATCAAGTTGTCGTCGTCTGAAAATCTTAGGGTTTATCTATAGAAATAAATTGAGATTTTAAACCTAAATTAAGGGTTAAAGATAGATGAACACATGAGATGAGAAGATAAAATTAGGGCTTTAATGATTGTATGGCATAAATGGACAGAGGAGATGACCATGCTCTTTATAAGTGAAATATTTGAGAATCAAATTATCATAAATTAGCACATAAATTAACAAATAAATAGTGCAAAATACATGACATGCATGTGGAATAGTAAAATTTCATTAGAAATCACCAAAACTAAAATTAGAAGAAATATTAGGATTAACTATTTTACTAGACTACCAAAATTTTTAAACTCAAAATTTACATGAATTCATTTAATTTATGTCAAATGTTTTAAATTAATTTTTAAAATTAATTTAAATTGATTTTAAAATTAAAAATTAATTTAAATTGATTTTTAAATTTGAAAATATTTTAAAATGATTTTCTACTACATATTTTGGCAAAGATTATTTAATTTTGAGAAATTCTAAAATTAAAAATTGATATGATATTATTTAATTTTGATTAATATTACTGTTAAAATAAATTAAATAACAATTTAAAGTTTAGAGATTTATAAATTAACTAAAATTAAAGTCAAATGTGATTATTTTTGTGAAGGGAGGAGTATTAATTACATGATACTTCAAATCTCCAAGCAATTACTAAAGAAAAATCAAAATGTTATTGGTAGAGAGATATTAGGACTAATGTAGTTGTGATAAAACTAAGGGGGTGTATTTAATTAAAATTTTTAAAAACTTTTTTTAAGTGACAGACTTTTGTAGAATTTGCAGAATTTTAACAACTTTCACATATTTTAAAGACTTTTTTAAATGACTTTTATAGACTCCATGAAATAAGTAGCAGACTTTTATAAACTTTGTTATCAAGACTGTGATAGACTTTTGTATACTTCTAATATATCTTGCAACTTATATTAATTGTTAATTATTCTATATGTACAACATCTCCCTCTTTTTTCATGAACAAGAGTAAATCTCATTATATTATTGTGGCATAAGATTTTATATATGTTGAAAGCGTTCACATTATTCTACTCATTTCATGATACATTTGGATACTCGGATACCAATAAAACTTTAGAAACTACAGACGCAATACAAAATTAAGCTCACTTTTCATTGAGCTATATATACTTTATGTATATGCGTATGCTTTTTAGTAGGAATACCAAACTTTTTTTTCACAAAATAATATGACAATGAAAATCTATATAATCAAAAGTTGCAAAAAAAAAAAATTTTCTTTGCAGAAAATGAAATTCACACTCATGTGAACGTGTGATTCAATACTATATTGATTACTTTACTAATATATATATATATATATATATATATATATATATATATATATATATATATATATATATATATATATATATATATATATATATATATATATGTTGATTGTGTGATTCTGTCAGCCCAATTTTCCATCTTAACTGTTGCTAATTTTGTTTGATTTTGTGGACCTTTTTTATGCGCCAAACATATATCAAAGCAGTGCGTTTTTCCCTTTATAAGGGAAAGATAACGATTCTGTCCAAAGACATACACATACACATCCTATGTGTAAAAAATTAACAGTATGGAGGATACATCAAAGACATCATATATGTAACATATATCAAAGCAACGCGTGTTTATTTCACTATGATACACCAAAGACACTTGAAGACGAATATGGAGGATGTCTAAAAAATTAAAAGTAATTTCCTTCGTTTAAAATGTCAGAAAACTAAAAAAAACATATACATACACATCATATATTTTCTATTTTCATATATTATACATACATAATCTTTATAACTGATATGGGAGTTTCATGATTTTATCTCACTTTTGTTGAACAAATCTCTTTCCTATTTATATTGGAAGCTTTCGAATGGCTATTTTTTCCCTCATCAATTCAGATTAAGGTCTAGTTATTTGTTTATTTATTAATATATCTTGTTAATTGTGACACCCCCAAAATAGGTCCACACGACCCATTCTGAGTCGCCAGATATCACACTATAATAATCATTTACAAACTTCATTTATACAACTGTTGAACTATCGTGCAGAATACAATCACAGTTAAACTGTGAGTTTTAATACAAATGTATGTAACTCTCATGGTGCCTCGACCACAACCTTACAATAGTACTTTACATAAAAGTATAGTCAAAACTATTTTAGAAATTAAAATCTCTGGAAAATACTCAAGGAAACCTTCGTACATGGGATGTCATACGTCTAGGTTATGATAGATATCATATGTCCACAGAATTATCCTTGGTTGACCCAATAGACCCCAAAGAAAAACGAGAAGATTACTATCATGTTCTTTCCAATGGTGAGTCTTCTCTTGACATATAACTATCTCCACTGTCTGCAATTGAAAATTATATTTCAACTAAACTCCAAGATCATATAAGCAGTGCTCATAGATATACTCAGCAAGTGGATGTGCACAACCCTGTCTTATGATAACACGAGATTGTATGTCATTAGACATCTTGTATGATAGTGGCAAAACACACTTCCAAAGTTGGGTTCACTTCACCCTATTTGGTTCACCAAAATTAAATATCAATTAACGTATACAATACAACACACTTATCTAAAGTTCTCAATAAAATTATTTTCATATTATTTAAGAAGAACCTCAACAGCTATAGACCACCGTTCTATTCTCTTGTTACCCCCGCTCGACCTAGCTTCACTCTTATTACCTGAAAGGAATTGTGAAGCAAAAGGGTGAGCACAACTAGCTCAGTAAAGAATATCATGACTACAGATAATTAAATTATCAATAGCCTTCATCAATAATACATCATAGATTTAGAACATATGGTAGATGATAAAACTTTTCAACCATAGTTGCAGCGGAATGAGTAATCCATTAGAAGAGTCAAATAAATCATCTGATTTAGTTCATACCATAATCATACCAATAAACAGTTCATCTATGCACATAAGCCAAAGATACTCATCAATCAATAGTTCATCTTTGCACGTAAGCCAAAGATATACAACTGTAAAACCAATATCAACAGTCCATCTTTGCACGTCAGCCAAAGATATACAACTGTAAAACCAATAATCAACAGTCCATCTTTGCACGTATGCCAAAGATATACAACTGTAAAACCAATTATCAACAGTCCATCTTTGCACGTAAGCCAAAGATGACTTTCATCATAATATAAGCATGAGGATAATGACAATGATATAAGCATTAATCAAACGAAATTAAGGATAAATATTAAAGACTGTAAATTTATCCAGAGTTTAAAAATATCCAAATTGTCAACATTATACTACTTTGTGGAGTAAAATTCAAGAATAATATTCATGTACCAAAAATAATTTGGACAGAAAAAAAATATATTTTTTGGGTAAATAGTACCCCGCAATAGTACCCTATGAATAGTACTTCGAGAATAGTACCTCATAAATAGTACCCCCGGCATGAAAAGTACTCCAAATACCCGAGTGAATAATATTCGGGTTAATATTAATTTGGGTGAATAGTAACCCGTGAATAAAAACTCGTGAATCGTACTCCAACACGAAAAGTGTTCCAAATATCCAAGTGAATAATACTAGAGTGAATAATAACTGGGGTGAATAGAAACCCGTAAATAGTAACTCGTAAAAAAAATACCAAAGAAAATGATATTCCATGACGAGTACAAAAGAAATGATATCTCATACGAATATAATAGATTATACGAAACTGCAAATGGATTTTCACCCGCCATGCGGTAATCCACATAGACAGATCATTTCCACAGTTTAATAAAGAATGAATATGAAGGATCATTCACCATGCATGCGATAATCCACATAGACAGGTAATTCCAATAGAATAATAAAGAATGGAATAACAGAAGAATTCATCAGGCATGCGATAGACCGCACAGATAGGTTATTCCCAACCGAATAATAAAGAATAGAACCAGGTCATGCGTAATCCGCACAGACAGGATATTCCTACAGAATAATAAAGAATGGAACCAGGTCATGCGTAATTCGCACAGACAGGATATTCCAACAGAATACTAAAGAATAGAATAACAACGGAATTCGCCAGGCATGCGATAGACCGCACAGACAGGTTATTCCAACAGAATAATAACAAATAGAATAACAGAAGAATTTCACCATATATGTGGTACTTCGCATAGACAGGTTATTCTAACATAATAATAAAGAATGGAATAACAACCCTTACGAGTATTGAAAGAAAATAACTCTCTTCATAAATACGAAAGAATAATACCCTTTACTATAATAATAATATCCCTTACAATAATAATAATATCCCTTACCTCAGAAGAAGACTAGATACTTGAATAGTGAAGTAGTAGACTTCGCTTCTTCTTTCTCTCTATAGCTTCTCTCTCTATAATTTCTCTATAATAATTGCTCTTGTGAGACTTAGTGAATTGGTGAAAAATAATGAAGGAGTGAGCTTCTATTTATAGGAAAATATAGTTTCCATAATTGCACATTTTGGGACTCAAAATATTACAGTATAATACCTTCTTCTTTTCATTCATTTTTAATTTAGTCCTGCAAGTATTATCAAACTTGCACCACCTCCCCTAATAGTAAATCATGTGAATCAATAGTAAATCATGTGACTCAATAGTTCTAGACATGTGAAAATATGAATTACAGTATAGTACCTCCATCTATACCTCCATTTTTAACTTAGTCATGCAAGTATTATCAATCCTGCAGCACCAACTCCCCTAATAGTAAATGAATATGAATCAATAGTACACACATATGAATAAATAGTTATAATCATGTGAATCAATAGCAATTAATTGCTCATTTATCTGGTTACTTACCCGATTGGTCAATATAACCTCCAGACATCAATTATTATCGAAATAAATGTCGATTTTCACTAACACTAATAATTCCAACACAATGGAACTATCAATTTCATCTTTAATTAACACAAACTTAATCATCATTAATATTATAATTCACAATATTTAACAATCAGGTCGGTCTTAGGAAAGATGGGGCTTTCCAATAAGGATTTCTCCCTATTAGCGCGTAATTAGATAACCTAACCTCTCATTGACAAAACTTCTAGACATTGTCAATATTGCAAATAATAATATGAATAACTGTGTCGTCTCAATTATTAATTTAATAATATAACATATTATGCAGATGATACTGTGACAACAATTGAATCAATAATATGAGAGATATGATACAGCAATTACTGTAGCAATAATTGAGTATAACTGAGTGACTTCTTACGTAGGCATCAATAATCAATATCGTGTACTACAATGTAACCAAGCGTATTACTGTACTTTTATCACCGATTATTTTATGAAAACTTTCTCAATTTGAAAATTTTCAAATATCACCCTTAACTTAAACCTTTTATCAATTTAACCATTTACTAAATAGAATAATTATAAGAAAATTAAATACTTTCATTTCATAAAATTCGGAGTCTCACAATCTCCCCTCCTTATGAAATTTCGCTCTCGAAATTTACGTATCTGGTAGTTCGAAGAGATGAGAATACCTTACTTTCTTTTCGGATTGTACTTTCCCGGTTATATCATTTGTATCATAATTTTTCCATTGCTCATCTCCTGTATTTCAGATATCATTCTAGAATATATCTTCAAAATAAAGGTTAATTGACATATCACAAATTGTCACTTATCAAGTAAAAATTTCAGCTTAGGTAAGTCACACACTAACGAAGTATTTTACTCGTCTCTCCCCTCCTAGTTCTAGACTCATATCTCCGCCAGTGACCATATCCCTGAGCTCTGATACCATTTGTGACGCCCTCAAAATAGGTCCACACGACCCATTCTGAGTCACCAAATATCACAATATAAAAACCATTTACAAACTTCATTTATACAACTGTTGAACTGTCGTGCAGAATACGACCACAGTTTAACTGTGAGTTTTAATACAAATATATGTAACTCTCATGGTGCCTCGACCACAACCTTACAATTGTACTTTACATAAAAGTACATTCAAAAACTATTTTAGAAATTAAAATCTTTGGAAAATACTCAAAGAAACCTTCGTACATGGGAGACCATGCATCTAGGTTATGATAGATATCATATATCCACAGAATTATCCTTGGTTGACCCAATAGATCCCAAAGAAAACGAGAAGATTACTATCATGTTCTTTCCAATGGTGAGTCTTCTCTTGACATATAACTATCTCCATTGTCTGCAATTGAAAATTATATTTCAACCAAACTCCAAGATCATATAAGCAGTGCTCATAGATATACTCAGCAAGTGGATGTGCACAACCCTGTCTTATGATAACACGAGGTTGTATGTCATTAGACATCTTGTATGATAGTGGCAAAACACCCTTCCAAAGTTGGGTTCACCTCACCATATTCGGTTCACCAAAATTAAATATCAATTGACATATACAATATGACACACTTATCTAAAGTTCTCAATACAATTATTTTCATACTATTTAAGGAGAACCTCAACAGCTATAGACCACCGTTCTATTCTCCTGTTACCCCCGCTCGACCCAGCTACACTCTTATTACCTGAAAGGAATTGTGAAGCAAAATGGTGAGCACAACTAGCTCAGTAAAGAATATCATGACTAAAGATAATTAAATTATCAATAGCCTTCATCAATAATACATCGGAGATTTAGAACATATGGTAGATGATAAAACTTTTCAACCATAGTTGCAGCGGAACGAGCAATCCATTAGAAGAGTCAAATAGACCATCAGATCTATTATCTTCTCCATGTTAAAAATTCACCAATAATGTTTTATCCATGTAACATCAATCAATAATTGCTGTCCACAATCATATGAATAGCTCATAATCATAATTATGGTTCTAAATTCCTCTTCGCACCCAGGACGAAGATAATTTCCATCACCTATCTTCACCTGAAACATCAAAAATCATGGTTATACTAAATCACAATTCCTGCTCATAATCATACTAATAAATTCATCTTTGCACTACGGCCAAAGATATTCATTAACAATTCATCTTTGAACTACAGGCCAAAGACATACAACTGTATTTTAGAATAGTCAAGTGGAGCATGATATCTACTATCTTTTACGAATTAAAAGTGTATAATCAATATTTTATCGCTGAGACTCAGCTTAATAAATAATTCACATCATCGAATCATCCCTGCACTACGGCCAAGGATATTCATGTAATCATCAACGGTCATGATTATACCGAATAATCCCTGGTTATAATCATACCAATAACTGTCCATCAATGCACTACGGGTCAATGAGGACTTTTACCACATCATCTATAATATTATGGGTCATGATTATACCGAATGATCCCTAATCATAATCATACCAATAAACAGTTCATCTATGCACACAAAGATACTCATCAATCAATAGTTCATCTTTGCACGTAAGCCAAAGATATACAACTGTAAAACCAATAATCAACAGTCCATCTTTGCATATAAGCCAAAGATATACAATTGTAAAACCAATAATCAACAGTCCATCTTTGCACGTAAGTCAAAGATATATAAATATAAACCAATTATCAACAGTCCATCTTTAAACGTAAGCCAAAGATGACTTTCATCATAATATAAGCATGAGGATGATGACAATGATATAAGCATTAATCAAACGAAATTAGGATAAATATTAAAGACTTTAAATTTATCCAGAGTTTAAAAATATCCAAATTGTCAACATGATACTGCTTTGTGGAGTAAAATTCAAGAATAATATTCATGTACCAAAAATAATTTGGACAGAAAAGAAATATATTTTTTGGATAAATAGTACCCCGCAATAGTATCCTATGAATTGTACTACGGGAATAGTACCTCGTAAATAGTATCCTGACATAAAAAGTACTCCAAATACCCGAATGAATAATATTCGGGTGAATAGTAATTTAGATGAATAGTAACCCGTGAATAATAACTCGTGAATAGTACTCCAACACGAAAAGTGTTCCGAATACCCGAGTGAATAATACTAGAGTGAATAGTAACCGGGGTGAATAGTAACCCGTAAATAGTAACTCGTAAAAAAATTACCAAAGAAAATGATATTCCATGACGAGTGCAAAAGAAATGATATCTCATACGAGTATAATAGATTATACGAAACTGCAAATGGATTTTCACCCGCCATGCGGTAATCCACGTAGACAGATCATTTCCACAATTTAATAAAGAATGAATACGAAGGATCATTCACCATGCATGTGATAATCCAATAGACAGGTAATTCCAACATAATAATAAAGAATGGAATAACATAAGAATTCACCAGGCATGCGATAGACCGCACAGATAGGTTATTCCCAACCGAATAATAAAGAATGGAACTAGGTCATGCGTAATCCGCACAGACAGGATATTCCTACAGAATAATAAAGAATGGAACTAGGTCATGCGTAATTCGCACAGACAGGATATTCCAACAGAATAATAAAGAATGAAATAACAATGGAATTCACCAGGCATGCAATAGACAGCACAGACAGGTTATTCCAACAAAATAATAAAGAATAGAATAACAGAAGAATTTTACCATGTATGCGGTACTTTGCATAAACAGGTTATTCCAACATAATAATAAAGAATGGAATAACAACCCTTAAGAGTATTGAAAAAAAATAACTCTATTCATGAATACGAAAGAATAATACCCCTTACTATAATAATAATATCCCTTACTATAATAATAATATCCCTTACCTCATAAGAAGACTGGATACTGGAATAGTGAAGTAGCAGACTTCACTTCTTCTTTCTCTCTATAGCTTCTCTCTCTATAATTTCTCTATAATAATTGCTCTTGTGAGACTTAGTGAATTGGTGAAAAATAATGAAGCAATGAGCTTCTATTTATAGAAAAATATAGTTTTCAGAATTGCACATTTTGGGGCTCGAAATATTAAAGTATAATACCTTCCTCTTTTTCTTCATTTTTAATTTAGTCCTGCAAGTATTATCAAACTTGCACCACCTCCCCTAATAGTAAATCATGTGAATCAATAGTAAATCATGTGACTCAATAGTTCTAGATATGTGAAAATATGAATTACAGTATAGTACCTCCATCTATACCTCCATTTTTAACTTAGTCATGCAAGTATTATCAATCTTGCACCAACTCCCCTAATAGTAAATGAATGTGAATCAATAGTACACACATGTGAACAAATAGTTATAATCATGTGAATCAATAGCAATTAATTGCTCATTTATCCGGTTAATTATCTGATTGGTCAATATAACCTCCAGACATCAATTATTATCGAAATAAATATCGATTTTCACTAACACTAATAATTCCAACACAATGGAACTATAAATTTCATCTTTAATCAACACGAACTTATTCATCATTAATATTATAATTCACAATATTTAACAATCAAGTTGTTCCTAAGAAAGAGGAGGCTTTCCAAAAAAGATTTCTCCCTATTGGCGCGCAATTAGATGACCTAACCTCTCCTTGACAGAACTTCTAGACATTGTCAATATTGCAAATAATAATATGAATAATTGTGTTGTCTCAATTATTGATTTAATAATATAACATATTATGCAGATGATACTGTGACAACAATTGAATCAATAATATGAGAGATATGATGCAACAATTACTGTAGCAATAATTGAGTATAACTGAATGACTTCTTACGTAAGCATCAAAAATCAATATCGTGTACTACTATGCAACCAAGCGTATTACTATACTTTTATCACCGATTATTTTATGAAAACTTTCTTACTTTGAAAATTTTCAAATATCACCCTTAACTTTAACATTTTATCAATTTAACCATTTACTAAATAGAATAATTATAAGAAAATTGAATACTTTCATTTCATAAAATTCGTGGTCTCACATAAATTCTCTTATTATAATAAATTCAATTTTTTTTTATGTCCCAAATTTTACCAAATTATTTATCCATCACATATTAGTATTTATTAGTCCATATAAAATAAATAACTAGTTTGACTCAATAAAAGACAGTCCAATTAATAACTAGTTTTATCAACTTTTGTGTTTATTTGGAAGTCTTTAGAAATCTTTAGAAATGAGATAAGACTTTTGATATGGATTGATAATTATAATTCTTTTTCTAAAGTCTGTTAAACTCTACCATTTGATTTATCTTTAAAATCTATGACTTTTTGAATACCAAAATACTTTTATAGACTTTGTAAAAATCTTAATTCAATACCACCTAACTTTTAAAGACATTAAAAAAGTTATAATTGAATACCACTAAACTTTTATAAACTTTTTAAATATCTTGATTGAATACAACTAAACTTTTAAAATCTTTAAAAGTCTTTAAAAATACACCCCCTAATTATTTGTACAAGTTTAGTTGTAAGTTCTTCTTTCTTCTTCTTATCTTGAAGAAGTGGACAGATTAACCACAAAATCAATTAATCTCTAATTTCAATCGTTAGATGCATGCGAGTAAATTCAGATCATAACAAAACCAAACAAAACAGTTAGAATCACAATATTTTGGTCATTTTAGAAAAAGATTGAAGTTAATTTTGTCTATAAATTTTTAATTTTAAATAATTAAGATTATAATACCTGGTTGAACATAATATTAAATAATCCCTTATACTAAGTCATTTTATAATCCTACACTAATAATCTCAGGTCTAAATTTAAAAACAAACAAGACATTTAAAATTAATAATCTTATCTCAAGTGTAATCGTTACAAACAAACATAACCTTAGTGTTTGTCTATGCAGTTGAGGTATAATAGTGTGAATAAATATATATAGTGGAGCAATTTTTATTTTACCTTTTCCCCGAAAACCCCACTTTTTAGGTAATATAATATAATTTCATAATCAAATATATCATTATTATAATTTCAATAAACAATAAAATCTACATCACTAAATGAGGAAGAAATAAACTCACAAACAAGTCTCACATAAAGACAAAAAAAAAAAAAAAACTCAACTAGAGTGAGAATCGAACCTGAGACCTAAAATTCACCATATATTAGTACGATTGAACCTATAATTTGAGTTTAATTGTAGTTAATATATAAAATTAAAATTGTGATATGAATTTATTCGAACTTTTTAAATGACATTTTGTAATAAGAGATATTTACTATGTGGTTTTCAATATTGACTTTAGCACTAATTGAGAGCAGATAAATTATAATCAGTCTTAAATTTTAGAATTTCTTAATTAATTGACTAAAAGTAATGCAAATGGGACTTTTTCTTTTTTTGTGCCACAGATAAAGTGTTATTTTTTCCATCAAAAGAAGAAGAAGATGGTACTCCGAATACAAAAAAAAAAACTTGAGTTAAACTAAATTATCAAACCTTTTCATGTCAATTATGGCCAGGTATATAAAATCTTCAAAAGATTTGAAAACCAAAACTAACCTATTACAAAAAACCTAATCCTTAATCTGTTACAAGGACCATAAAAAACAAATCAATGTAATTCAAATATTGCAAACCTATAACATTATATATTTACACCAACTACTATTACCTCCTAGTCCGTTTTTTAGGTTTCTTGGCTGCCACCTCCGCTTCACCCCCTCCCTCCCCCTCTTCACCGGAGCCGCCTCTTTCCCTGGCTTCGCCGGCCTTCCCACACCCCTCTTTGACGGACTATTCTCCTCCTTCACCGGTTTCCTCCCTGCACCGCCACTTCCACCACCCTTTTGGCGTGTCGTCACTTCTTTCCGTTCATCCACTCTCTTCTTCTGCCGATCTCTTGACTCTCTTCGGCTACTCTCACTACTATTCTCCGGAGAACTCTTCAGTGTCTCAAGTAATGGCGTCCCTTTTGCCGGAGAATTCTTCTTTATTCGTTTCAAAAAGTCCGCTGCACCGCGCTTTTTTGCCGTGTTTAAGACTTCAGTTTTCTTCTTGTCAGTTGTTTTGGGAGCCTCCCCTTTGTTGGTCGATGTAGTTGTGCTATTAGTGCGGCCATTGCCACTCCTTCTCATGCTCCGGGCACCCGTTACCGGCTTTTCCATCAGCTTTAGTTTTATTGAACTCTCATCCTCAGATGAAGTGGAAGATTTAACAGGTGGTTTCGGCTTTATCACTAGTTTCTCCTCTGCCTTGTTAGAACTGGACGGTTTGCTGGAAATGGAGCTTCTCTTGCGGCAAACTATTAAAGGGGTAGAAGACTTTTGTTTAGCTAGCAATGAATCGGGTTTATTCAGGTCGGGCTTTGGGTTGACGGGATATGGGTCGGATTGCCGGCCAATGCACTTCTTCTTCATGTTTTTTAAAACAAGGTTTCGAAGCTCAAAGGCGGCTGCTGATTCGGGAGATGCTTTGGGGAAGAATATAATTGCATTGTTGACTAGGAGTAAGAGATCCAGATAGAATTTGGTTGTGCAGATAGAATATGACCCATTCTCAATCCGGGTTTGCATCGTTTCGAGATCCACATGTTGTTTGACTAAGTTTTTGTACTTATCTGATTTCTGTAATTTATAATTGATAAAAAAAAATTTAATCATTTTGTCACAAGTATAAATGTCTTGATGAAAAAAAATTGAGTACTACATTTTAATATATATATATATATATATATATATATAGCAAAGATCAAGTGCATACCCCTTATCTTACTCACCCACGCTTACTCCCCTTTAGGCGACGGTTTCGGTCATACAACCGTCGTCTATACTTTTAGCGACGCTATATGTTGTCCGTCACTAAAAGTATAGACGACGGTTGTATGATCGAAACCGTCGTCTAAAGGGAGGTGAGCATGGGTGAGTAAGATAAGAGGTATGTACTTGATCGGGACCGTATATATATATATATATATATATATAATGAGTCAAATTCCGAAGTGCCCAGTGAGTTTTTATAATAATATCTACTCGCTTTCATAATAACTGTTTTTTTAGGTTCATGCACATGAATTAACAAAGTCATTTATTATTATCATTTAAGAATTAAAATTTGTATGAAATTTCACCACTACCTCTTTATGGAAAGTTAAAAACTATTAATATAATGCAAGAGAGAAAATTTATTGGGAGAATTAGAGAAATTAGGGGTATATAAGAAAATAAATAATTTATTCTCCTAGAAAGTTGTAAATGACAAATAAATTAAAACAAATTTTTTCTTTTAAAAAACAGTTATTATGGAACCGATGGAGTATTTTTTTAGGTCATTTTAACTTGCTACATACTCACTTACAAAGTCATAACTGAAGATAATAATAATCGTAACTTGAGTCCTTATATACCAAGTATACTATATATATATATATATATATATATATATATATATATAAATCCGTTTTTCCAACAAATTGGATGGAGTAAACTAATAACGAACCGGCTATAGCGACGTTTTTTATGTCGTTGTAGCATAGAAAGTCAGTTTTTTATGCTATAGCGACGGAAAAAACCGTTGTTATAGCCAGTTCGTTCTTAGTTCGCTCCCTCCAGTTCGCGGAAAAAATTCAAATATATATATATATATATATGGGAAAAATGTATGTATACAACTGTGTATTATACTGTAGACTATGACGACGATTTTTTAGACTATAGCGACGGTTTCACCCGTCGTAATAGCTATTCTGGGCAATGGCGACAGTTTACTGTCGCTATAGCTCAAAAAATATGTCGTCATAGCCCTACTGTGTAATACAGAGCTGTGTATATACATATAGCCCTATATATATAGTCCGGATCTTAAGCTCACCCCTTATCCAACTCACCCGAGCTCACCCCCTTTTAGCGACAGACTCAGGGCCGGCCCTGAGTTTTTAAGGGCTTAAAGCAGCAACAAAAAAATAGACTTTTTGTGAATTGCTATTAAGATAGATATAAAAAAACTAAGAACTTTTCCTGAATAAAAATGCATCAATACAAAAAAATACCAAATATAATAATCGACTATTTCAATATTTTCAAAACATCATTTAAATATCACATTATCACCAAGTCAAAAAAGTAATCATTTGGGCCTATTTTATTGTGTAAATTTTTTGTGGGTTTTTAAATTTAAACTGACGTGAGCTGGACTCTTTTGTTTGGGTATATATATACATAATACAAATACCTCTTGGGGGGCCTAAAAATTTATCAATTTTAGTGGGCCTAAAGCCCGGACACCTTGGGCTTTAGCCCAGGGCCGGTGCTGGACGGACTCGACAACGGTTTAGTCATACAATCGTCGACTATACTTTTAGCGACGTTATATGTTGTCCGTCGCTAAAAGTATAGACGACGATTGTATGACCGAACCGTCGTCAGGTCCGTCGCTAAAGGGGAGTGAGCTCGGATGAGTTGGATAAGGGGTGAGCTTAAGATTCGGACCGTGTGTGTGTGTGTGTATATATATATATATATATATATATATAGAAACAAGATCAGGTCCGGACTCCCGGACGGGAGTAAAATCCGAACCTGATTTTTTTTCTTTTTTTTTTTTTTTTTGGTAGAACTAAAAAAAAAAAAAAAAAAATTATGGAACTGAAATTTTTCAATAATACAGTGTTTTGGGTGTGTTTTTAATACCTACACCAACCAATGTATGTACAATCTGTCCAGACTGTACAGACATGTTTCGTTATAGGCATCCAAATCACACCCAAAACACTGTATAATGTAAAAATTCCAATTCCATAAATTTTTTTTTTTTTTTAGTTGTTTCAAAAAAAAAAAGCAAAAAAAAAAAAAAAAAAAAAAGTCCGGATTTTAACAAAATCCGGGAGTCCGGACCTGATCCGGACTCTATATATATATATATATCCCTTTAGGAAAACAAATAAAATACTATTTTTGGATATTAAATAGATTCAATCGGGTGTGATCAACTAAAGCCAAGAATCCTGGCAGTGCCAACACTTGTAAGAATGACTTTATTTGCCCACTTTTCACCCACCAGAAAGAAAAAACAAAGGAAAAAAAACATATGAAAATAACACATGCTTAGATCTAACGGCTGCGATAAAATAAAAGACGAAAGCTTGAAGGGGTTCCACAAAGTGGTCCAGTTTAATTATGTACCACCAGATTAGATGCTCCCCTGTTGATTTTGCATTTTTAAAATGTCAAAGAATTTCTTTTTATGTTTTACTTATTTAGTCTTACTTTATTACTTTATTTATATCGACTTTTTACGCATATTAAAATAGAGAATAAAATGACAAAATTACTCATATTTAAATTCTTATTTAATTATATAATTTTCTGTACATTACTAATAATGCTCCATAAATATGCTTAGAGAATAGAAATATAACAATTAATAATTAGGGTATTATAGAAAAATTATTGTAAAAATAAATCATTTAACGTAAATAGTCATTTAACTTGAAATTATTTAAAATAATAATAAAAACTTTTATCCTAGGACAGAGGGAGTATTATTTTGAATTAATGAACCACCCCACTAACAAAAATTACTTAATTATAGAAACTCTGATTAATAAATTAGAAGCATTATATTTAATACACTTTATAAATTTCAAGCATAGTAGTTTGTAAAATTAATTACATTAATTATGTGGTTGAATGAAGAATTTTATGATAAGTTTTACGTTAAAAAGAGATTTTGGAATCCTTAGGTTAAAAAATACTTATTTGGTTGCACTGAAATTATCAGGATTTTTAAATTTAGTTGAAGAATTTTGAGCATAATTTTACCACTTAAAATACTCCAATAATTTTTTTCTTTTTTTATTAAACAACAACAAAATTTAGATCATGAAAAATTACTTTTCTTAATTTTTTTTAATATATATAGGGAAAAGGGAGTATGTGTCTTAGATACACACAAGCATGTATGTGTCCAGCACCTTAATACGGCGTAGTTTTAATTGTCAAATTAGTAAAATGTCGAAACAACCATTAATAAAAATGGTGAAATGCCAAAAATCCAAATCACCCGATCTTACCCCTTTTAGCGACGGTTCGGTCATACAACCGTCGTCTATACTTTTAGCGACGTTATATGTTGTTCATCGCTAAAAGTATAGACGACGGTTGTATAACCGAATCGTCGCTGGGTCCGTCGCTAAAGGAGGTGAACTCCGATAAGTTAGATAAGGGGTGAGTTTAAGATCCGGACTAATATATATATATATAGAGAGAGAGAGAGAGAGAGATTTTACTATCTATAATTTAAATTCTCTTTCCCCAAATCTCTAAAAGTACAAAGATAAATATAATATAGTAGATAATATAATACTATAATACTAGAGGTCTCAATTTTGTAATTACGACGTGTCATACAAATTGGGTGAATCTTTTATAATTGACTATATCATAAAATATATTTTATATTATTCAATATCAGATTATTTAAAACACATTTCAAATATAAAAATTGAGACTTAAAGGATTATGCAAGCACAAAACTCTCCTCCCAAAAAATCATGAATGTAATTTGAATTATTTTATCTATAAATTTTTATAATTTAAGGTCTTTGATAATGTCAAAGAAAATAATACCATTAGAGTTAATATATATTTAACGATCTTACTATTAACATTTTAAATGACACTTAACATTTTAATTGACACTTATTATCATGATAATATCATTTTTTTCCAATGATAATAAATATTGATAATTTTATTTTAAAGCAGAATAAATGTTTATTAACCATAAAAAAAGGAAAATAATATACATTTCGACAAATTTATCTAACTAATTACAACTGATTTTGAATTTCTTGCTCACTCTAATAAATCATTTGGGTCATCCAAAGTTTGGGATAAATCTCACCGTTCATATAGTGCCGGAGGCACGGGACACAACTAGTATTTAATAAAGTTAAATTGCGACCAACGTAAAAGTGTATACAATAAGATATAATAAATTAAAATAAAACATTTCTTAATTTCTATATATTTCATATATGCTCATACGTTACAATCATATTTTGATTGAAAATTTTCACAATATATAACACGACGACTCAAAAAAAAACTTAGAAGCGAAGTTAATTGTGATCATTTAACCAATCTTAGTGTTTGTTGCATTAGTTTGAATATCTTACATTAACTTTAATTTTCCCTTTTCTTTATATGGTGTGAAATCAAATTTGGATCCTTGTCCCTCCCTAATACTTCTGGCTAATTCTATCAATTCAATGAAACATATTCAATAACAAAAAATATTACATGATAAAATATTATTTCCTATAAATAATTGTGTAGCTCATGTCATAACAAAAACAATATTTGTGTTGCTAATATCATCGTTAAAAATAATATTTTATATCATTAAATATATATTAAAAATAATCAAATGAAAATTATAATGAAGGGTATCATAAATTCATAGTCTATTTCCAAAAATATATATATTAACTTCACATATCTCACGTGAAAGATTTCACTCTCACGTGGAGTGAAATAAATCGGGAATAACACGGTTGGATAATTAATACATATTTTAATAAATGAAACTTTGAAGATACAAAATTTGTCCAAAAAAAATAAAACTGCTTACTAATATTTGTTAACACTCAATATTTATATAGTAGTTAATGTCAAACTTTAAGCGATAAAATAAAATAATAATGTAAGTTTATTAATTTTTTTTATCATATAAATTTCTCTAGGCTCTATATCAATACTTAATATCGTCGTATACGGTCATTATAAATTCCTCGCATTGTATAAAATCATAAATATTTATAAATAAAATACTTTTTAAAAATTTATGCTTTTTTTAAATGTATCTCTAATATTGATCAAACTTTTAGTAGTGGTCACTTTATAATTTAAAAATAAAAAATAAGGATTTTGAAAAAAGATAAAAATATATTTTATATTTTAAAATGAAAAGAATAGTAAACATCTAACTAACGTGATATTATATCTGCAATTACAAGACTAACTCATTACCTAAAATTTCACATGCAGATATCTTTTGAAACAAACTATTGATTTATTGCAACAAACCTTACTCCTTATATTGATATTTGCTTAATGTGGGACCAAAAATTCAACGGCTGAATACTTTTAGGTAAAACCAATCCAACGGCAGATATTAGATTATGATTGTTAGATTCATTTATCAATTTGAAACGTGATAAGCACAGAGTAACGCACCTGGCTATCGAGCCGAATCTCGAACATTGAACCGTGTTTGTGCGATCTGATCATATCAAAAAACCCAACCAACGGTTCTGATTTGTTCACCTGGTCCAGCCTCATGGTGTCGGGAGACACCACAGGCTCATACCCGCCGCCGCTCGTCCTCGTTAAACTCGCCGAGCTCTGCATGTCGCTGCTCTCATTAATCCCTCCTTTGGACTCATTCCCCGCTGAGTCACGTAACTCGGCTGACTCATAGTCGATTTTCTTATCTTCACCCAGTTTTGAGCTGTCATTCCAAGAGTCTGCCCGGACCGGTTTAGAATCCGGATCCGGATTTACCAATCTATTTTGAACCGGTTCCGATATCTTTTCTCCGGCGCCCCGATTATCCGTCGAGTTTGACTCGTTAACCGAATGATTTTCCCTATCCGAACGTTCGCCGGAGGCTGAAACTCCGGCGTCGTTGTCCACTGGCAGATTTCCGGTAGCATTGTTTTTGTCGTTTTCTGATCTATCCTTCGCTGTATCCTTCTCTAGATCTGGTTTTTTGTAGTCAATTTCATTGCTTTGTTCTCTCTCTTCTTCCAATCTCTTAGCTTTCGTCTCCAAATTTCTGTTAAACAACACAACAGATCAGATTGACTCAGATCTAAATACTAATTAACATTTATTTGACGTAAATAGAAACTTTAAAAAAATCTCCGCATATAAAATCAATTTTTTTAAAAAATAATGATAGAGGATAGATTTATTAACTGGATCGAAAGATCGTGTCCATCAACCTTTCGCCGGAGCTCATCAATCCGGCGTTTCCGCAACTCCTCCAGCCAAGGAACACTGCTATCAACCTCGTCGCCGCCGGCGGGTGTGACGACGTTTTCGTCGCTAATATTGTCCGTGAACTGGCGTTTAAGGTCGTTATATTTCTTCAGGCAGATTTGCGCGTTTACCAGAACAGGAACAGAGACTCTGCTCTGGAGTTCCATGGCTATGGCGTTCCAGTCCTGGAGTCCGTACCGCTTCACGGCGCATGTTAGCAACAGGTCCTCCCAAGTTGTCCATGCTAGCTTTTCCTTCATACTCTCTGTTTTCAACATCTTACGAGTTTTCGATAAGTCCCTCCATTTTTTTCTATTTTTGTTTTTTCAAAGGCTAGGGTTTCGTTTATTTTCTTTGATTAATTTAATTTTTAGTTTAATTCAATTTTTAGCAAGTTCGTGATGATTTTTGAATGGACTGACTCATTTTATAGACGGCGACTGGGCTCAGCCCCGATAACGCAAATACAGTTTATCGCATATTTTATTTTTTTTCTATAATATTATGCACATTCCGTTTTTGGCCCTTATATTAGCAAGCTTTTTATTTTTATCCTCACCGTCAGTTTTATCACACGTTAGACTTGACAATTTTGACGGGATCCTCCCGATCTCAGTTTTTAAGAAATTCTTATAATTTTTAACACTTATCTTAAATTTATCGGAGTACATATCAAAAAAATTTAAACTTTATAAGTTTAAAGTTTAACGCCCTATCTTTTTTGACGGACTTGATTATATATATTTGTAATTATTTTTAAAATTAGTTCTTTATATTTTATATAATTATGTGTTTATTTAAGTTATTTCATTGTAAATTCATAACATTTTGTTAATATAAAATGTTACTAGTAATAGAAATATTTCATGTACATTGCTTGATTGAATTAAAACATAATAATATAAAAAAATGGAGAAATTTATTGTAGGAAACATGAAGAAAAAAAAACGGTCATACGAGAAAAAATCGGGTAGTCGAAATAGGGACAAAAATTGTTGATAAGTTATTAATGCTGTATTGATCAATTAATTAAAGTTAATTTTTTACTAATCACTTTCGTTATTTCGCAACAAGCTGCAATCTTCAATCCCGCCTTTTAGCACTTTTTTTTTTACCTCAAGTAAGATAAAAAGGAAAAAATAATTTCTCTTTTGAAAAAAAAAAGAGTTTCACTTGCCATTACATTTTTATTTTCAAAAATTAGTCATCTCTATATTAATATTAGATATAAATTGATACTACTACTGTGTACTTAAGTTTACCATTATAATTTTATTATCATGCAGTTATTACTAAATTAACAAAAAAAATTAAATAATTTCAAACAAAATTCCATATTTAATATTTATAAATATTGCAAACAAGGGGCTCTTTTGTAGAGCTCAGAGTAGATATGGCAATAGGGTTGGTCTGCTAGGTCATGCCTCTTCCACACTGTCCCATTTAAAAAAATCTTGCCACCAAACTCGCCTCGTCCCGTTTATGCAACCCCCACCATGATATTTTTTTCTTTATTATTCTTTATATTAATTAAAAGAATTTAAATAAAGAGTAAAAAAAACTTTGCATTCGTACCAAAAAGAAATTCATAACTATTAAGTTGTTATAAATAAAATATCTTATAAAATATAAAATTAAATTGTTAATAATTTTTCTGAAAAAAATAAGAACAACATTAAATAAGGGAGTGTTTGATAAAAACTGAATGAATCTGAATCTGAATCTGAATCTGAATAAGCTGAATCTGAATCTGAATGAAAAAAGTTGTTTGATAATTGATGTCTGAAACATCTGAATGACAAAACTTTATTATTTTACCCCACTGAAAAAATTCAAAATTGTTGTAAATTTATTTAATACTACTTAATATAATAGTTAATATTTTTTTACTTCATTCACTTGTTTATTCAGTCATTCAGTTAAAAAAATCGGACTTAACCATTCAGCTCGTCCATATTACCGATTCAGCCATTCAGACTAAAATAAACGCACTGACCGATTCAACCATTCAGATTCAATTTTATTCAGCTCCAAACAAATATCCCTAAGTTTTTTTGATAATTTGGAGTATCAGACCCGCAGGCCGACTAATCTCCCAAGCCCAAACTAGTGTTGGTTTGGTAACTTGCTTATGCAAAACAGCCCATGACCTTCACAATTGTTGCAAGTCGGAGCCGATCCTAATATGTCTGAATTTACGGCTCATCAAAGACAACATTGAATCACTGCGTCAATTGTTTGGATTAATATTAAATAAGTTGTATATACAATATTTTAATAATGTAACATAAAATCTGGATGAGTTCTGAAACAAATTCTAAAGAATCGGCATAATGAACTCTTCTATACGCACATAATAATTAAATATGAAAATTAAATATAAAAATTAATATAAATGCTTTACAATTTCAGTTATATGTATTCCAAAGCCAAAATAAAAAAAAAGCCATATGAATTTGTTCATCCACATAAAGTTCCTCGAACGGGGGTGCCGTGCCGCCAGGATGGGTAGAAATTACCGTGCCTAAACCGCGCGTGGTATACAATAAGCTCGTCCTTTAATTGGTAAACCGCGCGTGGTATACAATTGTTTTTTGAAGTAAAGAAAACTTCCCACCCTTTTCTATTTTTGACTGTGGCAAATACGGCACTATGGGGTGTGATGGCTCCATAGATTGATCCAAGTGGTAAAATAATTTCAACTTATATTTAAATAAATATTAGGAACTCTCTCAATTTCTAAATTAGAGAATCATTTATAAAATGATGATTTTAAGAATAATTGTAGGTTTTTAAATATAGCCTTAATATCAGTTATAAAAATTCGTTTGTGGTAGTGAGATATTAAAAATAATAGTTAAAAAATAATACTTAATCCGTTTTGAATTATAAGATCAAAACTGATTTTGTAAAGTCAAAATAAGACATTTTTAAATTAAAAATTGACATAATTCAATTAAGATTGAGGAACAGTAAATCTTGTATATAGTAGTACTCATTAGGTAATTTGTGATATTAATAATTGTATTGACATAAACTACGTAAATTCATGTCAATTTTGAGTTTGAAAATATTTGAAATTAATATTTAAAGAGCCAATATTGGTCTTCTAATTTGGAATGAAGGTAGTAACAAATTAAGAATATTATGTCGCTTTTATCTTAAAATAGAAATGTATCCCTCTAGAACATACTAAAAAATGTAGAGTCATTAACACTAATATACAATAATTAGAAAGTATTTACAAAAATAAAACATACACAACATAATTACAAAAATAATGCAACATAATATTGCGTTGCTAAAATTACGAATCATTATCTCCCTTCACGTCAGTTACCGACTTTCATACTTCCAACGAACCGCACCTAAATTCAAGCAACTGAACAAAACATAAAAGATCGACAGCAACTCTGAGATCGGAGAAGAACAGATCAACGACGTCTCTACTAGAGAAGACGAAATCTCTTGTCGCGATGCATCTATGAGATCGAAGAAGAACATATCAACGACGTATTTACCGGAGAAGATGAAATCTCTTGTCGCGACGCAACTCTGAGATCGGAGAAGAACATAAAAGATCGACAACAACTTCAAGATCTGTAACCAAAAACTTACTGCAACTGCACTGGTTGTTAATCGTATTGCACCGATTGTTGATTCGTTACAAATTTGTATACTGAGGTATTTGAGTTTTCAATTTATATGCATAGTGTTACCTCGTGTTTACTATGTATTCATCTATTGGTTACCTTTCTCAAATTTTTCGCTCTTTAAATGGTTACAAAGTCAGAATAATGAATGTTTTGAATGCAAAATGCATTTGAAAATATGTTTTATACTCTAGTTACTAAATACATATAAATTGGTTGCTGTTTATTATTGATTTGGTTGCTGTATAATGTTTATTTGTTTGCTATATAATTTTAATGTTTATTCTACTGATGTTTTTTATATTAATGATAACTTATTAAATACATTGGTTACCTTCCTGCAACTGTTGGTTACTGTCTAATTTGGATTTGGTTAGCATATAATGCTGCCTTGGTTACTATATAAAATTGCAATGGCTACTGCATTACCCCCCATTCATGTTTTGGTTACTAACATTATGTAGTTTGGTTACTGTCTGACATTGAGTTGGTTACTTTACAGACCATAAGTTAATAGTAACCAAAAACATACTAAATGGTTGCTTCATCTGATATACTGGTCGGTGGAATATCTCTTATAATTTGAAATTTGATTGACAATGTTGTTATGTATTATACAGTTGAATGATTAACAATGCAAAATGCATTTGAAAATATGTTTTATATTCTGGTTACTAAATACATATAAATTGGTTACTGTTTATTATTGATTTGGTTGCTGTATAATGTTTATTTGCTTGCTTTATAATTTTAAAGTTTATTTTACTGATATTTTTTATATTAATGATTACTTATTAAATACATTAGTTACATTCCTACAACTGTTAGATCTTTAAGTACATATTGATATTTTTTATATTGTTTGTTTTTATTGTAAAATGCATGGAAATATATGTTTTATATTATGGATACTAAGTAAATATATGTTGGTTACTGTCTAATTTGGATTTGGTTAGTGTTGGATCATGACATTTCGCATATTGGGCCGAATGGATTGGGCCGAGATATTTGGTTAGTCCACTATATCCTCATTATTGGATCCTAAAGTTATTGGGCCTAGTCGTTGTATTATCTTTACTGAGTCCTTATAGTACTGGGTCGGGTCAGTGGGCTGACCCAGCAGATATTTAAATATCTCCATCTTTGACTTGTAATGATAAAAAAAGATAGCAGTTTACCAAGATCTCTGCCATGCATTAATGTGGATGGGATGATAGTCGGTCGGCGGTGGAAAACAGTGACCAGAGGTAGTGGGTGAGATGTATGCATTTGGCTGAGACTATCAGGATTAGGGGGGCTGTGTCACACAGGAGTGGGTGGCACGGTAAATTGGGCTTGAGAGTATATCATAGCAAGGAAGTCTTCAAAGTAAAGGTAACTGATAATTTTATCTCACTCTCAATACACTAGATATTTTATCCTCCATTATTAACCTTGTGATCGCCTGTCCTGACTCTCACGCCTGAACTATCCCCCGACGGTCGAAGCTGTCAAGCTTTTGGTGTTGATCGTGTTTATTGTGCAGGATCAGGACGTCTTACGTGATTAGAATGTGGCAGAAGATCTTGGTGTTAACATTGGCACTAGAAGGAGGGCGTGTTCTAGTGTCCTTAAGATTTCAATCACTTTGTTTACCAGTACTACGTCGAAAAGTATGGTGAGGAGTAGAACTATTATACCAGAGGGACAGCCGATGGCTGCGAGTTCATCGTTACAATGTATTTCTGTCAGGGATCGTCTAGGTCCCTCGAAGAGTGCTCATGACAGCACGGCTTCCAAGCATGAATCGGGGGATTCTCGTTCGAGAGCCCATGGTGAAGCCCGAAGAAGGTTAGTGTTTGCTGCTGATAAAGGTCGTGACCAAGACCGAATGTGGGTAGAAGGCTCACCGCCTAGAACCCATCACCGAAGTGGTCGGGATGATAAAGCTGCCAAGTTGGCAAATATGGCAGACGAAGCAGATAGGGCTTTAGAGGTTCTTCTGAAATAAAGGGAGGATATAGCCGTGTAGATGCTTTGGATAGCCGATCTGAAGGATGAGGCGTCCACTTATGTGCAGTCCGAGAGACGTAGTAGGCCCAAGGATGTACAACAACCAGAGGAGAATGAGCCAGAGCATTCTCTTAATGTATCTCGGGGTCGACCTCAGGAGCGAAAGAGATTAAGAAGCAGAACTCGTGAGGTATCAAAGAAAGCACTTCTCTTTTTGGTTCTCAGGATCGAGATGGTGATAGACAAAGAAGCAGGTCAAGGGAGTATGCACCAGAGAGTAGAAGAAAGGAACATCATCGTGAATACTCTTACCATGATGACAGGACCACAAGCTGAAGTAGATCCAGAAGTCTATCAAACGTAGTGGGTTTCGATAGAGGAGGTCGATCCACTCAGAAGAAGAAAGTATCTCCAGAGAAAGAAGTCTCCTCAAATCCAGAAGGTGTAGATTTTTTGGTGAAGGAGTTAAAGGAGCTTCGGAAGCAGTTGGCTAAGGTTCAACAAGTGAAAGAAACTCCGAGAAAGAAGGCGTCTCCTTTTTCCTTGGATATTCTCAAGGAGAAGGAAGATACCACCAAGAAGTTGCCTCATATGGAGAGTTATGATGGATCTGGGGATCCTTACGACCATAGCCAGACATTTGATAGGCTGATGGATTATTATGATTTCACCGATGCGGCTAAGTGTCACACTTTTATCACAACGTTGAGGAAGAATGCTAGGTAGTGGATGGGGACTTTGCCTGCTGATTCAGTCTTGTCATAGTCCGAGCTGTGTGACAAATTTCATGCTCGTTTTGGGAGAAACCGGAGGAGGGGAAAGCCTACGGGTTCTTTGGCTCAAGTTTGACAGTTTTCGAACGAATCCCTGGGTCAGTATGTGAAACGATTCAGGGAAGCAATTGGCCAGGTATCCGACCTTAATGATCTCCATGCTGTAGGTTTATTTCAGAATGGCTTAGATTTGGTGAAATCGGAGAAGTTGGTAAAGAAGCTGATGTTTCACCATCCGAAGAGTTTAGCCGAAGCTTTTGATAAAGTGGAAGGCTATATTGTGGTGGAGGAGGCTATGAATAGCCTGAAGCGTCCTTCTTCGGACAAGATGAAGTAGACAGACACTTCTAAGGCTGAAGGCGATCAGAAGAAAGGGGGAGGGAATAATGATCGGCCAGAGGGTAGCTCAAAGAAGTACAACAACAACTGGCGACAAGGCAGCAATCGCCCACCTGCTCCTACCCAGAAGGTGAATAAGGTTTACACCACACTGAACAAGGATAGGTCGGTGATATTGGATCAAATCAGGAATCAACCGTACTATGAACCATCTCGTGACAACATTAAACTTGGTTAGGGTAACACTCAAAAATTTTGTGGCTATCATTAAGCCACGGGTCATGATACCAATGAGTGTTGTAGTCTGAAGGACTTTGTAGAGAGGAAGGTTCAAAGTGGTGTGTTGGTTCAGTATGTGGCCGGGAGAGATCATCAGTAAGAACAACAGAATGTAGATAGGACTGTTCAAGTGATTCAACTAGTTCTACCCGTATAACCTGCTCCAAATCAACCACCAAGGCACGTCGTTGATGTAATAACCGGTGGGACGACAGGAAAATTGGTAGGGAAGAAGAGAAGGGGGTATCTGGATTCTGTTATGTCCGTGGAAGGTGTTCTCCCGAAGGCTGACAGACCGTTTCCAGGGACAGTTATATCCTTTACTAATGCAGATTATCCTTCAGAGCCCATCGAACCCCATAAAGGAGCATTGGTGATAACTGCGCAAGTGGGTTCAGTGGACATGAAGCGGATGATGATCGACAACGGGTCTTCTGTTGACATTTTGTATGATCATGCTTATCAGAGGATGCATCTTGATGGGTGAAAGATGGAGGTTGGGCAGGAGGCCCCCTTATATGACTTCAGTAATGATCCGGTTAAAGTGGCAGGAACTATTGAGCTACCAGTCATCTTCGGTTCTGCTCCATAACAGGTAGAAATAATGTGTAAATTCTATGTTGTGCATGTAGATTTGGCCTACAATGCCATATTGGGAAGACTTACTTTGACAGCTCTGCAAGCTGTGACATCCATTCCTCATTTTAAGATCAAGTTCCCAACGGAACATGTAGTTGGAGAGGTGGCAAGAGACTTGGATCTGGCTAGACGATGCTATCGAAATGCTGTGATAGCTTCAGGAGTAGGTGTCAGCAAGCAGAAGCAGACCATGGCGATAGAGATCAAGCCTTTTACCAAAAGCAGTTCAGAGCCCTTGGTCATGCCAGCAGGAGGGACAGAGGAGATCGAGCTGGTTCTTGATAAGAAGGACAAAACGGTGAAGATAGGCTCGGGTTTGTCGGAGCCTCTTCGGACAAACCTTATGGAATTTCTTCACTGTTATGCGAACATCTTTGCATGGGAGCCTCAGGATATTCCCAGAGTCAGTCGAAAGATTGTAGAACACAGGCTTTACATGGACCCATCAAAGAATCCAGTTCGATAGAAGAGGCGGATCTTTGCACCAGAGCGTCAGAGGATTATCGATGATGAAATCGCCAAGTTACTTGCTGCTAACTTCATTTTTGAGATAGACTACCAGGAGTGGATGGCTAATGTGGTGTTGGTCCAAAAGCAGAACGGGAAGTGGCGAGTGTGCATTGACTATACAGACCTGAACAAAGCTTTCCTGAAAGACTTCTATCTTTTGCCCCACATTGATCAACTCATTGGCGACTTCGGGGTATGTACTACTAAGCTTTATGGATGCTTTTTCAGGTTATCATCAGATCTCTATGTGCAAAGAGGACATTTCGAAGACAACATTCATCACACACCATTCGGTGTGTGCCTATAAGAAGATGACATTTGGCTTAATTAATGCTGGAGCCACATATCAAAGAATGATGAACTTCGTCTTCCAGAAGCAGCTAAGAAGGAATATGGATGTTTATATGGATGACATGATAGTGAAGAGCATGATTGTTCAGAAGCACCTGGATGATCTAGAGGAATGCTTTCAGATGGTCCGTCATCACAAGTTGAGGCTCAATCCTACTAAGTGCACCTTAGGGCTCGGTGTAGAAAAGTTCCTGGGTTATCTGGTCAATCAAAGGGGCATTGAGGCTAATCCAGAAAAGATCCAGGCTATTCTAAACATGAAGACTCCTCAATCATTCAAAGACATTCAGCGTCTGACAAGGAGGATTCCAGCTTTAAGGAGGTTCATGTCCAAATCAGCAGAAAGGTGTTTGTCATTCTTCGACACGTTGAAAGGACCGGAGAATGCAAAGACGTTCCAGTAGACTTCGAAGTGTGAAGACGCCTTCCAAGGCATAAAGATGTATTTGTCTTCGGCACCTTTTCTAGCAAAGCCAGTTCCTGCTGAGCCATTATATTTACATCTGACAGCTATCTTGTTTGTAAGACCCCAATTTTTTTTATAAAGATGATTTTTTTATAAATAATATTTTGATATAATGCTATAGTTGTGGGTAATATTTATAAATTTTGCAAAGTACGCAAGTTGTTATATAATATTCGATTGGTCGGGGAATATTTGTTTTAACAGAGAATATTCGTATGACGGCACAATCATTGGTGGACCCCACAACGGAATTATTATCGGATTGAGAAAATGACAAAAATATTTTATGAAAATAACGGTGGAAGTTTTACCGTTAACTGTTGAAACACCCGGTGTTAAAAGTACAGGAATACGCGTGGTTGCATAGTAGCACACGGTATTGATTATTGATGCTTACGTGAGAAGTAACTCAATTTTGTTCAATTATTGCTTCAGTAATTGTTGCATAGTATCTCACATTATTTGATTCAATTATTATCGATATTTTATATATTATTAAATCAATAATTGAGATGAAAAAGTTATTAATATCATTATTTGCAATATTAACTGATGTCTAGAATGTCTGTTAAGGAGAGGTTTAGTCACCTAATTGCGCGCCAATAGGGAGAAATCCTTATTGGAAAGCCCCCTCTTTCCTGGGAATGACCTATTCGATTAATATTGTGAATTATAATAATGATGATAAATCTTGTTAAAAATATTGAGGAGATTTTTTTGAAGTATTTATTGTAATTTTTGGCGTATTTTATGGACCCCATTTACCCGTTTTGCAAAATAATTGGTAGAAATTATTTAAATATAATGGGACCCACCTGTGATTATGACATATTGGTGGGAGGGGAACATGTGGGGCCCATAGGAGAGAAAATGAATTTGGAGGAAAAGAATCTAGCAAGTGTTCACGGGTGGGAGTAAAAATTCAAATAGCATGTGTTATATTTATTATATATATATTATTTTAGTTTTTGTTTGTATTAGATAATTTTATTGCATTTCAATCAACCAAAGGTTGCGTATGATGTCCGTAAGTCTTTGAATTATTTCATCCGTGAGAAAAATCCTTATACAGTGCCTTCCATTCTCCTATAAATAGGATGCTTATTTAGAATTGAAATCACACCAGAAATTTCAGAGAATTCTCTTCTATAATCTTGAGCGTATTTCTTTAAAGTTTTAAGAAGTTTTGAGCTTAGTGCAAGTTTTCTTCAAGAATATCCTCGCCTTATCAGTCGGAATACTCTTCTTTCACGGTAAGGGATATTATTTCTTTCATATTCATGAAGAGAACTTCTGTTATTCCATTCTTTATTATTATGTTGGAATAACCTATCTATGCGAAGTACCGCATACATGGTGAAATTTTTCTGTTATTCCATTCTTTATTATTCTGTTGGAACATCCTGTCTGTGCGTTTACGCATGACCTGGTTCCGTTATTTATTATTCTGTTGGAATATCCTGTCGGTGCGTATTACGCCTGACCTAGTTCCATTAATTATTATTCTGTTAGAATAACCTGTCTGTGCGGTCTATCGCATGCATGGTGATTTCTGTTGTTATTCCATTCTTTATTACTCTGTTGGAATATCCTGTCGATGCGAATTTCGCCTGACCTGGTTCCGTTATTTATTATTCGATTGGAATAACTTGTCTGTATGGTCTATCGCATGCCTGGTGATTTCTTTTGTTATTCCATTCTTTATTATACTCAGTTGGTTAAAGTTTTGACTTCTATACTCCATGAAATAAATGGAATATCCTTAATATTTGTGCTTCATCTAGTATCTTTTTATGGAAATATTCTTCTGAGCATTCTTGAATTTTACCTCACAAAGTAGTATCATGTTGACAATTTGGATGTTATTGGTTCCTAGATAAATTAATTCTTGAACTTGTTTTATTGAATTATTATATCATTGTCATTATCCTCATGTTTATTTTATGTTGAAAGTCATCCGTGGCTTGTAGTGCATAGATGGACTTGGTATGATTATGACCAGGGATTAATCGGTATAATCATGACCGTAATGTTACAAATGATGTGGTAAAAGTCCTCATTGGCCCGTAGTGCATTGATGGACAGTTATTGGCATGATCATGACCATTGATGAATACACAAATATCATTGGCCCGTAGTGCATGGATAATTTGTGGTTATGATACTAATGAATATCATTGGCCGTAGTGCAGGGATGATGTGGATTAATTATTAAGCTGAGTCTCAGCGATAAAAGTGATGAAAAACCTTTTAAATCATAAAAGATAGTAGATTTTATTCTCTACTTGACGCTTTTAATGGATTGTTTATTCTGCTGTAGTTAAACTTGATGTTTGTTGTATTGTATCAGTTTAACACTGTTGAAGGCTAACGATAATTTATTCTGTATTATCTTAGTCATAATATTTCTTACTGGGATAGTTGAGCTCACCCTTTTACTTTTATTGTTCTCTTCAGGAAATGAGAACGTAGCAGGGACTAGTCGGGGAACGGAGTGACGGTCCAGATAATAGCATTAGTAGTCCTCACTATTCTGTTAAATAGTGTGATAATAAATGTAATGAGGACTCAATTGAGTGTGGATATTGTCTAGATGACAATATTTGTATTAAAACTCACAGCATATGTTTTGTCATATTTTACACGACTGTTGTATAATTAAGTTGTATTTAAATTTTGTACCATGTATTTGACGATTCAGAATAGGTGATGTATACCTATTTTGGGGTCACATCGTTGGCGGTGGGAGCAGTGTTGGTTCGAGAAGTGGGGGGCTGACAGCATCCAGTTTATTACGTCAGTTATGTCCTAAGAGATGCTGAAACCAGGTACCCGAACATTGAGAACTTTACCTTTGCTTTGATGATTGCTATTCGAAAGCTTAGGCAATACTTTTAAGGTCGGCTCCTGGTCGTTTACACGGATCAGCCATTGAAGAAGGTGATGAGCAAGCCGAAAGTTTCGGGGAGATTAGCTGCATGGACAATGGAGTTGTCCCAATTTTTTATTGAATATCATCCCCGAACAGCTATTAAGAAGCAAGCTTTGACTAATTTTATGGTGGAGTGCTCATTTTCCGAAGCTGATGTAGAGTTGCCAGAAGCTGAAGAGTCTGATCGAACAGTTGCAGTTCTTCAGCATGGTCAGAGTTCGTGGATGCTATATGCAGATGGGTCTTCTACTTTTGACGTCAGCGGAGCAAGGATTATCTTGACGAGTCCGAAGGGATTCAAAGTGCAGCAGGCCATCAGATTTGGGTTCAGAGCGACGAACAACGAGGCGAAGTATGAAGCAGTGTTGGCAGGAGTTCGATTGACGAAGAGTCTCGAAGTCCAGAAGTTGATCATTTACAGTGACTCTCAGTTGGTCGTCAAACAGGTTTTAGGGGAGTATGAAGCTCGAGGATCCAGAATGATCAAGTACTTAGCAGAGTTGAAAGATTGACTTCAGTATTTCCTCTCCTATAAGTTTCAGGGTGTAGAGCGCAATGATAATTCTATTGTCGATGCGTTGTCGAAATTGGCCACTACGGATGCTAACAACTTTGATGGTTCAGTTTATTTGGAGGTTTTGCAGCAGCCGAGTATCCAGTATGAAGCAGTGATGTGCATTGAACATTCTAACTGTTGGATGACTTCATACATAGAGTATCTGGCAGATGGCGTCCTTCCTTCGGATCAGATATTGGCCAAGAAGATCAATTATAAGAGTGCCAACTTTGTTCTTATTGATGGGGATCTTTATCGAAGGGCTTTTTCGTCTCTATTGTTGAAGTGCTTGGTTCCATCAGAGGCTGTTTATGCTCTTTGAGAGGTTCACGAGGGCATTTGCGGCAACTATATGGCTGCTAAGTCATTAGCCTACAAAGCACTTCAACAAGGGTACTATTGGCCTACAATCTTCAAGGAAGCAACGAAGTATGTGAAGAAGTGCGAGAAGTGCCAGCTCAACAGTTCGATCCCACATCAGCCACCAGAAGAGTTATACTCGATCTTATCTCCTATACCCTTTGCTGTCTAGGGGGTGGATATACTGGGTCCATTGCCGAAAGCTAAGGGTCTGGTCAGTTTTGTTATAGTCGCTATTTATTATATGACCAAATGGGTAGAAGCGAAGCCACTTAGGTTGATAACGGAACAGGAATGTTTGAAATTCATGAAGGAGTCAGTAGTGTTTCGTTTCGAAATTCCTAAGGTGGTGATATCAGACAACGAACTCCAGTTCGTGGGATCGAAGTTTGAAGGATTTTTGCAGAAGCTGGGGGTTCAGAACAGAAAGACTTCGGTAGCTCATCCGCAGTCGAATGGGCAGGTCGAGGTGACCAACAGAAAGTTGCTGAATGGGATCAAGCGTAGGCTGGATGAAGCCAAAGGAAGATGGCCAGAGGAGCTGTTCAGTCTATTATGGGCTTACCAGACTACACCGAGGACTACAACAGGGGATTCACCTTTCAGACTGGCCTACGGTACTGATGCCTTAGTCCTAGTTAAAATTGGATCTCCAAGTCTTCAGGTCAGTCAGTTTAAGGAGGTTTACAATGATGAAGGTCTGAAGATCAACATGGATCTGCTAGAAGAAGTCAGAGAGATAGCTTTAATCAGATTGGAAACCTATCAGCGAAGAGTGGCTAAGCATTACAATAAGGGGGTAAAGCTTCGTAGATTTGAACTGGGAGATTTTGTTCTCAGAGAAGTCGAAGCATCTACGCCTCAGAACTTGGGAAAGCTGATGCCGAACTGGGAAGGACCATATGAAGTGGTTGAGGTACCGAAGCCTGGTACTTATCGGTTGAAGACATTTGATGGATCCGAGATCGAGAATACTTGGCATGTTGGTAGACTTCGGAAGTATTTTCAGTACAGATCGAGTCAGTCTCCCGGTGGTTTGTAAATTTTTGGATCATCATCAATAAAAGATTCATTTTTCCTCAATTAATTCTCTTCATTTAGTCCAACAAATCACCAGAGTAAAGAGGTTCAGGGTGGACTCGCTGACCATTCGATGTTAGCCTTTTTGGCAGGTGGTCCTTATGAATTTGTCAGGCCCTTCCTAGTAGGCAAACTTCATCAGTGTAAGGAGGTTCGGGTGGACTCTCTGACCATTCGATGGTAGCCTTTTCGGCATGTGTGTCCTCATAGGTTTGTTATATCCTGCATGGTAAACAAATTCCATAGTCTTGTAACTATTGTTATACCCCGCGTGGTAAACAAATTCACTGGAGTAAGGAGGTTCGGGTGGACTTGCTGACCATTCGATGGTAGCCTTATTGGTAGGTGTGTCCTTATAAATTTGTTCTACCCCGTGTGATAAAAAAATGTCCTTATATACTTGTTCTACCCCGTGTGGTAAACAAGATTTCGATGGTGCAAGGAAGATCAGCTGGATTGACCTTATACCTAATTTGTCTCACACTTCAGTAATGATAAGTATGCATTACTTTATTTTATTCAAGTGTTGAGTTCGGTTCATTGAGTTCAGTTCATTGAGTTCGATTCATGTCATTTCTTAACTTAACTGTTATATGCCTTATCTGATTCACGATTTAAGTTAAGTTCAAAAGAATTTTGAATAGTTTTCAAGTTGATTGATACTGAATTATTGACAAGAATATGCTAACACAAAAGTCATGATAAATAATGTTGAAATTTAATTAATATTTAACTGTTTACATAGAAAGTCTAATTTTTTTTACAAAATCCTATACTATGGAGAAGTAACATCATATTTAGGCATCATCTTCACCCTTAGAAGAATCTAAAAGAGCTGGGTCTAGCTGGGTTGCAATTAGCTTTTCCTTGCCCCGACCTCGACAAAATTCATAACCTTTAGAATACACCCGAAGAATTTCCGCGTTCAGTTCATCGGATGCCCAATATTCTGTTTGAATCTGCTTACGCAGCTCTTCAGTCAAGGGAGGACCTGACTCCTCCAAGGCTTGCAACTTACTTTGAAGCTTGCAGCGTCTGACCAGATGTTTTTCCTTGTCAACTCTAGCCTTCGTCTAGACTTCATCGATTTATTTTGCCAAACTTAAATTAGTTGTGGATAACTCCTCATTTTTAGTCCTCAGAACGTCGTTCTTATTGACAAGATCAACATTCATATCAGTTAAAGCTTGTTGGCTGGCTTTAGTTGCCTTCAGCTCTTCCTTGAGGGTCTTCAGTTCCTCTTTAGTTTGAGCCAAGTCTTTCCGAAGGCATTCATTGTTGAACTCTATAATGTCCTGATCATGCCTCTCATTCGCCAGGGCAGACTGCAGAATGGCATTTTCTTTCCTTGCAGCTTCTTCTGTAGCTTCGGCTCAAGATGTTTAGGGCGTAAACGCCCAAAAATAGCATTGGCCTATATATGTTCAGTATATTTAATCAATTTTAAATATCTAACCTAAGCATAAAAACAAAAAGTATGGAGATTGGGAAAGTTCTTTACCTGCGCTAGATAGCTCATGCCTTCATCGAGCACGTCCCCAATTGAGTTGTTGCCAAATCGGTGATCATCGTTGTCCCGAACGAAAGCATTAAACATTTGGAAGGGGAAGTTGTCATTAAATTAGGGCCATAGAGTTGGCGATGCCATGGCTTTGCTTTGGAATGCATAAGATGTATGTCTTGGAGGAGAGGGCATGGGTTAATTACGAGGTGGTGGCGGGTCGTTGTATATGTTTTCGGGGGATGGAGATCGAACTGGAATGGGTTCATGAGGTGGTGATGGAACAGTGGTTGAACTTGGGTGACTGTCGGATGGTTGTTTTCATTTTCGGGATAAAGAGGGGATAGGTTTGATCTGCTCGTCATCATCAAAAACTTGTATTTCAACGGGGATGGCAGGAGGCAGATCGACTGAAGACGAAGGAACTTGAAGCTCATCGGTTGTCAGAGGAGTAATCTTGGTTCTTAATTTCTTGACTCGAAGGAGTCGTTTCTAATCTTTTATAGGCAGATCGAGTAAACTTCCTCGAGTAGGTGCTGGATTGATGGGTGGTGAGGGGTTTGGGGTAGGCTCAAGTTCTCTCTCTGTGAGAACGATCCTAGGCTTTGAAATGGCTCTCTTCTTCCGACGAGGTTGGAGGGACTCTTCTGGTGGAGGAAGTTCATCGGCTTCCAGTTCATTTGTTTGGGGTTCATCAGTAGGTGTTTCAGTAATTGAGTTGTCTTCGGGCGGAGTTTCTAGCAGTGGGGTCTCCGCAGCTTCTGTAGATTTTCTAGATAAGAAATCTTCCAAATCTCTTACCTCAGAAGATGATGGCTTAATCAAAGTTACTGCAAAGGGTAAACAGTCATATATCAGAATCTACATCACATAAATTTTCAAATATTTGTATATATCAGACAGGTCAATACTTACATTTTTGATTGTACAACCATGCTTGTTTGGAGAGGAGTCCATACTTCCACTCTTCCTTCGGGAAGTTATCGAAAAATTCTGCCATTTCAACCTCACTTTCTTCAGGAATATCTCTGAAGTCGGCAGAGACTTTTTCATCAGTGGCCCAGTTTGGTAGAGAAGCAATTTCTGGTCCCTTGATGAAGAACCATCCCTTATGTCATCCCTTATTACTTGAAGGAGTGGAAACCAAAGAACGTCTCTCGAATTTCTCTCATGTCTTCGGAGATTGCTTGCTTATAGCCTTGAATCCTTTTTCTTTGGACTGGCTGATTTTATAGACGGTGAAGAAAAAGTCCAGTGTAGGTTCGATGCCTAGTTCATGGCAGAAAACGATGAATGCTAGGATGTGGATATAAGAGTTCGGCACCAATTGGGCAAACCCAACGCCAATAAACCCTAGAAGGGTTACTATAAAAGCATGAAGAGGGAATCACACCCCCTTCTCAAGGATTGTCATTGGAACGGCCGTCCATCCTTCTGGCCGTTGATACATTCTCTCCTCGGACCTGGGAGCTCTCATCAAGTGGGTGTCCAAGATATGACAGCGAGTCCGGATCCTCCTCAAATCAATTTCAGTGACAGTCGATAGAGTGTTGGCATGAGCATAGCGTTCTTTACTTCTGAAAAATGCAGAAGGGTTGGGAAGAGGTTTCATAGGTGGGTTTTTGCTTGGAGTTACAGCTTTAGAGCTAGAAGCCTCTTTGTTAGGGCTTGGATTGGGTGGAACAGTAGTAATTTGAGTAACGTAGATGGACGAACCTTGATCAGAATCTTGAGAGGCCATTGTTTCTAGGTTGCTGAGAAGGAAGAAAGCTCGAGAGAGAAGGATAAGGTTAAGAGACGTCTGAATTTCAAATTGACAGGTAAAACTATCAAATTTGGTGAAATTTACTTTTTATACTGACGATTTCACAGAACTCGAGGGCGGCTGATTAAATGCTAGTAATGATATAGAATTTGAATGGGTAGCATCTGGATTAAGCCTTAAACATTTATCAGATTGGGCCTTTCAAATTGGATCTCCGGTCTTATTTTATTTTATTTTATGGAATGGGCCGAATGGATTCCAGTTATTTTCACCATGGGCCTTTAATAATCCTTTTACCATCATGGACCACTTTATAGTTTTTTATTAAACCATTTGTTTAATAGAAAGCTAGGGGGAAATGTTGGGTCATGACATTTCACATATTGGGCCGAATGGATTGGGTCGAGATATTTGGTTTGTCCACTATATCCTAATTATTGGATCCTAAAGTTATTGGGCCTAGTCGTTGTATTATCTTTACCGAGTCCTTATAGTACTAGGGTCGGGTCAGTGGGCTGACCCAACAGATATTTAAATATCTCCATCTCTGACTTGTAATGATAAAAAAAGATAGCAGTTGACCGAGATCTCTGCCATGCATTAATGTGGATGGGATGATAGTCGGTCGGCTGTGGAAAACAGTGACCAGATGTAGTGGGTGAGCTGTATGCAATCGGCTGAGACCATCAGGATTAGGGGGCTGTGTCAAACAGGAGTAGGTGGCACGGTAAACCGGGCTTGAGAGTATATCATAGTAAGGAAGTCTTCTAAATAAAGGTAACTGATAATTTTATCTCGCTCTCAATACACTAGATATTTTATCCTTTATTGTTAACCTTGTGATCGCCTGTGCTGACTCTCACGCCTGAGCTATCCCCCGACGGTCGAGCCGTCAAGTTTTTGGTGTTGATCATGTTTATTGTGCAGGATCAGGACATCTTACATGATTGGGACGTGGCAGAAGATCTTGGCGTTAACAGTTAGTATATAATGCTAACTTGGTTACTTTGTAATATTACCATGGTTACTGCATTATATTACTGTGTTTTATACTGATTTTTTATATTGATGGTTACTGATTAACTACATTGGTTACCTTCATACATCTGTTAGTCTTTAATTTGTAACAAAGTCATTACTGATTATTTTTGTTGTAAAATGAATGTAAAAACATTTTTTATAATATTGGTTACTGTCTAATATGTATTTAGATACTGTAAGGTGTTTATTTGGTTACTGTATAATGTTATTATGTTTTATAATTGTTTATTTTATATTGGTGGTTACTTATTGACTACATTGGTTACCTTCATACAACTGTTAATCTGATTATATATATATTAGTTGTTGTATACTATTTAATTTGTTACTATATAATGTTTATTTGGTTGCTGAATAATATTAATGTACACTTGTACTGATGTTTATTATAGTTATGGAAAGATTTGATCTAGTGGCAATTTGGTAATTATTGTCAAGTTTGGAGTGTCGAATTTTGGCATTTTCGGAGCCTAATTTCATTGGAAACGAGTCAACGATCAAAAGTCACCAGCTTTGCTGGTGAACTGCAGAGTTTTTTGGTCAAATTCTATCATTTAGGCCTTTAAAATTGCATGTAAAAATATGGTTTATGTCATGGTTACTAAGATTATGTAGTTTGGTTACTGTCTAATATTGATTTGGTTACTTTACAATGTTTATTCAGTTGTCAGACAATGGAGATGATTCCCGTTGTGCTTTATTTCAACGGAACATAAACAAAAAGTGTGTAAATATAGGAATATATAATTGTTTACTGTTAGTAACCATTAACCACATGGTTGGTAATATTTTTGATGGTGTACAGTAACCAAAATTGTTATTGATTAATATTTTGATTTTTGATTCCATCATGAGTTGTCAATATAAAGTAAACATATACATTAAACAATTGGTAACTGTTCTCAAACATTTTTATGTAAATTTGGTTACCCATCTAAAATAAAATGGTTACCTCTATATTCATATTTAGTTACCAACTGGACCATTTCCAAATAACTTTTATAACTATGTAATTTAAAAGTATCCATCAGCTAGATAAATGTGAACCATCACATGTACATTAAGCACTTGATAACTGTTATGATATAAGTTTTTAATTATTTGGTTACTAACAAAAACTAAAATAGTTACCCTTATATGCAGGTTTGGATACCAACTGCACCTCTCAAACTATTTTTATTTTAATATGAGATCTATATGTGACCATATATATAAATGGAAACTCTCACATGTACATTTAACAATTGATGTTTGTCCTGATACAATCTTGTAACTATCTGGTTACTAATAACAGTAACTATAATGTAACATAATAAACCAGTAACCACATAATTATATGATAGTAACCAGGACAGGTTTTAATGGTCACCAAAACAGAAATATCATGTAATGAAACCCAGTTTAGACAACCCATGTATACTAAACAATTACATATTAACCAGAATAAAAATAAAAGTAACCAAAATCCCACATTGAAGGCATAATAATAGTAGCCAAACCATAAGGTAACAATAACCAAAACATAATAAAGAAGTAACCAAATAGTTATATAAAAAGTAACCAGAACATATTTTAATGGTAACCAAAACAAAAATAACCTGTATATCCAAACCAGTGGAAACCCATGTATACTCTCACATGTACATTTAACACTTGATATATGTCCTGATACAAACTTGTAACTATCTAGTTACTACCAAAAAATAAAATGGTTACCCTTCTATGCATGTTTGGTTACCAACTGCACCTTTCAAATAATGTATCTGACACAACTTAGAAGTAACAAATACGAACCAACTAACAATGTCAAATAATTCATAATATAATCAAATATATAATCCTATTTACATAAGCTCCAATAAACATTACATACTCACTAACCATAACAAATTGTTATGGATATCAAACAAAAACCAAAGTACGAAACACAATTCAAAAGGACAAGACAACGACAACCGAACTAATCAAAATATGGTACAAATCTTCCTAAAACTTGAGATTTTTGGCTGCTGCTACTTTCTTCTTCATTGTAAGACCCCAACTTTTATGAATAAAGATGAATTTTTCTATAATTATCATTTTTTGAATATTATGGAATGAATTTGATATAATGTTATAGTTGTGGGTAATAGTTATAAATTTTGCAAAGTACGCAAGTTGTTATATAATATTCGATTGGTCGGGGAATATTCGTTTTAACAGGAAATATTCGTACGACGGCACAATCATTGGTGGACCCCACAACGGAATTATTGTTGAATTGAGAAAATGACAAAAATATTTTATGAAAATAACGGCAGAAGTTTTATCGTTAACTGTTGAAACACCCGATGTTAAAAATACAGGAATACGTGTGGTTGCATAGTAGCACACAATATTGATTATTGATGCTTACGTGAGAATTCACTCAGTTTTGTTTAATTATTACTTCAGTAATTGCTGCATAGTATCTCACGTTAATTGATTCAATTATTGTCGATATTTTATATATTATTAAATCAATAGTTGAGACGACGAAGTTATTAATATTATTATTTACAATATTAACGATGTCTAGAAATTCTGCCAAGGATAGGTTTGGTCACCTAATTGCGCGCCAATAGGGAGAAATCCTTATTAGAAAGCCCCCTCTTTCTTGGGAACGCCCTGGTCGATTAATAGTGTGAATTATAATAATGATGATGAAGTTTTGTTTTATTAGTATTATTAATGTAATGAAACAGAAAAGCTTTTTATATAAAACAGAATACTTTTATAAAGTTATTCGTTTTATTAGACTATAAATAGAATATATTATATTCTATTATGCATAGCATTTTGCATAGTAAAATCTTTTTATATAAAATAGAATACTTTTATAAAGTTATTCATTTTATTAGACTATAAATAGAATATATTATATTTTATTATGTATAGTGTTTGCATAGTGCCTGCATAGTATTTTGCATAGTAAATTTGTAGCAGCCCCGAATCCGGGGCCCAAATCGCCTCGGATTCGGTATACTATTTATATCACTAATTGCGGAAGATATAAACATAAATTGTTTATACATTACATTACACACTATTTTCCCCAAGATCGAGTAACCTTAACTTATACACAAATCATAAACTATTTATCACACAACAATATTTATCAAAATAAACTATTATAAACTAGTCGCACATTTTATCCCAAGCTGAACTTGGCATTAACCTTTTCTTGTATCCGAACACGTTCGCCTTATCTGCAATGTTTTATCATGATATAGCAAGGGTGAGCATGAATGTTGCCCAGCAAGTTTAAATACAATAATATAACGATATATCATGATTGAAGAGTATGAATAATAAGCTGGCTATAATTCATCAATATAATTGAGAACTAGCACGAACAAACTTTAGACTGAACAAGTTTTATACATGAACAAACATTTCTGAACCAACTGGTAATGAAGGTGATCAGCCTTTCATACCTGACTTATACATGCAAGATATACATAGTATAATTTTCATGGCAATCAGCAATGATTAACCATAAGCTTGAATAAAACACTCTTATTAGAGTTAAGTACAAAGAAAACTTGCCTGAACCGTTGATTACTACAACGCAATTTATATCGCTTTACCCGAAGACCTAATATTAGTAATATAGATCTCCAATATTAGAATAATATCATCACAATATAATACTGTTATATTTATATCCACAGAATAACCTAAACACATTACCACATAACCATATTAGTCTATAATTCACATAAGACTAGGTATCAAGTCAAACTATTGCAGTCTGAGTTGAACCCGACACAATTCTAACATCCCGACGGTCTAGTCAGACTTTTATCGAGTTTAAGTTCAATTAAACTCTTCCTGAACACTTAACAATTATCACAGATAATTTTCTTAGCAGTCAAAATAATTTTCAAGGACTTATAATAATTTACAGATAATTATTACCATTTATTAACATTTTTTAATCCTTAAAACCATATTTAATTGAATTAAATATCACATAATTCCTTAATCATTAATATTCATTTAATATAAAATATTAATGAAAATCATTACATAATATTATAATATAATTATAATATATCAAAGTATTTTTAATAATATAATTTTTAAATACTTAAATCCATTATCCGATAACTGATATTAATATTAAAATATTAATATTTCCATGACTAAATATCAAAAGTTATATTTTATAACTTAAAATATTTTTAGATCACTTAAATCATTTTTATATAATTTATAAAGCATTAATTCCATTTTTCCTTAATTTATTTAATATATCTATTAAATAAACTAATTATCATTAATATTGATTAATTAATGAAATTCATCCCAAAATATTAAAAGTCATCAAAAATAACTTAAAATATTTTCTTATACCATAAAATAATTTTTCATGATTTTTCATGAATTAAAACCATATTTAAATAATTTATTTAATATTTTACTTAAATAAATAAATACCATTTATATTCCAAAAATGTTAAATATTTTTGAAATATACTCAAAATAGTTAAAAACTATTTTTCAGAATTTAAAATAATTTTTCAGAATTTATTATGTATTTTTAATAATTAAAACCATTTTTATCAATTTTTAAATAATTTTCGGAAAATCAGAAATTAAAATAAATAGAAACTGTCGCTAAAGGTAGCTTTGGTGACACAACCGTCGCTGAAGGTGTTCTTCAGCTGTTCTTGAGTGTTCATGTCAGTTAACCGGCCAACATGTTTGACCATGATATTATCTAAGTTCCTAATGTATTCTGGGCTTGTAATTGAGTTAATCTTGTAGTATTAATGTAGTACTACAACGTTAAACAAGTTCCCTGGCCAAATCATAACACAGTCGTGAGATCTAAGCTGTAGAAGTCGTTGTCAAACCTGTTCTTGAGTTTCTGGGTTGCCCAGAAACTCAAGCAGTAACGAGGAGGCTACTTTGAATCCTCATATCATGTGTCCTGGGTTTGTTTGGTGATATTTAATGGTTCTAGATTGTAGTCCGGATGTCCAGGTATCATAATATATCATTATATCAATATACCAACAACAATAAAGTAATATTTAAGCCGGTCAAAGTAGGCTGTAAAGACTGTTCTTGGACATTTCTGGAAAACTCAGAAATGTTCTTGAGCAGTTTGGTCAACGGTAGTTTGACCACTTAAATCATGAGTTTTGTTATTGATCTGTGTAATATAGAAGCATGATTATGTAGTATCTATACCATTCTACAAGTTTAAAACAATAACATAACCTAACAATCAAAGACAAGCAAGATCAAGGGCTTGCAATAGCTTGTCAGACGTTCTGGAGATTCTGGGTTTGCCCAGAAACAAAATTTCGTGATTGGTCAACGCAGTTTGACCGAGTATAAACTACGATCTAGACTTAATTAGACCCTGATTCCAGTTTCAGATCCTAGTCCTCATGGCATAGAACACATCCAAAACATAACATACACAAAACAGTTAACACATAAAGATCTAAGGCCTCTGACTTTAGGCTGTCAGGCCAATTTTTTCAACATTTCTAGATTTTGAAAAATGCTAGATTCGAGCATCTAGATGTTATGGATCCATGATCCAACAACCCAGATCTCTAATTGACACCTTATAAAACATATCTAGCCCACAAATTACAAGTTTTAACATCAGATCTAAGAATTTCAAAAATTAGGGTTTATACCTCTCTAGAGTTTTGATCTTTAATTCTGACTTCATGATCTGTTCTTGGTAAGTTATGGATTGATTCTAGCTTTGATTCTCACACACTCTCTCTCTAATTTCCAAAAATGAAGAGAGAGAATGGTTTGGAGAAATGAAAAATAAAGTAAGCTTGTCTTATTTTAAATATTTGATTTCTTGTATATAATGTATCTAATGTTGCAAGTTGGCACTTAAAATCTGATCTTGGGAGATTTTATCACATGGCTAGGGTTAGGTTTTGGTGAACCACTCCCCTAAAGTCAAAGCCTATAACACCAACTTCTTAAAATAAATAAAAAAGGCATATTTGTCATTTCCTTAAATTTCTAGAATTTGCATTTGATGAAACCCTTAGGGTTTAGGGTTTAGACATTTTAGGGTTTAGGTTTTAACCTTTAACTTTGCAAATTTAATTTCTAACATTTCCGAATTTCGGTTTTCAAAATAGAAAAATTAATATTTCTAACTTATAATTAGAATTTTCTAATTATATAAAAATTTCTTAATCATAAATTCATTCTTGCTAATTAGGATTAATAATTCCTAATTAAAATTTCTAATTACGCAATTAGGGTCAAAATCACAGATTAGGGTTTATAACCCACTAATTAGGGTTTCTAATATAAAATAAATTTTCTAATTTTAGAAATTAAATTTTCGTAATTAGATTAGGGTTTTCTAATTACTCATAAATTAAAAAAAAATTAGGATTAGGGTTTCCTAATTAACATTGCTAATTTAGCAATTAAATCCACCACTGAACAATTAGGGTTTTTTTGACGGAACAATAAGGGTTCCAAAAATTGAAAATTAATGTTTGCTAATTAATTAACTTTTTCCCTAATTAGTAGTAGAATTAATACCACATAAGCATTATAATTATCCTTTCTATTCCCAGATTAGGGCTTCATTTTATCAGAATCTGAAATTAGGGTTTTCAGATTTGGTATTAGGGTTTTCAAATAATCAATTAAGATTTTAGATAATTCATTAGGGTTTTTCCCTAATTAATTTAATATTAATGACGTTTAACCTTATACATATCATTGCATTCCCAATCTAGGATTTTCAATATCCGAATTAGGGTTTCAGACTCCCAGAACTGAAATTAGGGTTTCAGAACCGGTTTCTAGAATTTCTTATCAGACGTTAGGGTTTTCTAACTGAACGTTGTCGTTCTTAATATATACTTAGGGTTTGTTACAGATATCGTTTATCTGGTCAACCCTTGACCCTTAACCACATTATGTACATATACATAACCATAAACACAGAACATAATCACATAAATCCTTAATCCTGAATAATTCACCTATATCCTTCACAGAATTTTGAAACCCTCAAAATTCCTTCCCAATAACATCAAACGCATACACTTATTTTCTGTCTAGGTCTATTATTTGACCTTAAATCAATCATTTAAGATTTTAATAAATTGTCCAAATTCTCGGGTTGTCACAAAATTCTTTTTATATAAAACAGAATACTTTTATAAAGTTATTCGTTTTATTAGATTATAAATAGAATATATTATATTTTATTTAAAAAATTTTATTTTATTAGAATATTTTATAATAAACCAATCTGGACCGTCCATTTAAAAGTAAATCAATCTAAAACATTCAAGAATTTATTACTATTCAGTCCATTCTCCTATAGATAGAAGCTCATTCCTTCATTATTTCTTACGAATTTATTGAAACTCTAGAGTGAGAAACTATAGAGAGAAAGAAGAAAAGTATTCTGCTACTTCACTACTCCTATATCCATTTGTTCTAAGGTAACGGGGTATTATTTCTTTCTTTCGTCTTCATGAAGAGAACTTCTGTTATTCTATTCTTTGTTATTATGTTGGAATAAACTGTCTATGCGAAGTACCGCAAACTTGGTGAAATTCTTTTGTTATTCTATTCTTTATTATTATGTTGGAATAGCCTGTCTATGCGAAATACCGCATACATGGTGAAATTCTTCTGTTATTCCATTCTTTATCATTATGTTGGAATAACCTATCTATGCAAATTACCGCATACATTGTGAAATTCTTCTGTTATTTCATTCTATATTATTCTGTTGGAACATCTTGTCTGTGTGTTTACGCATGACCTGGTTCCGTTATTTATTATTCTGTTGGAACATCCTGTCGGTGCGAATTTCGTCTGAACTGGTTCCGTTATTTATTATTCTATTGGAATATCATGTCTGTGCGTTTACGCATGACCTGGTTCCATTATTTATTATTCTATTGGAATAACTTGTCTGTCCGGTCTATCGCATGCCTAGTGATTTCTTTTGTTATTCCATTCTTTATTATACTCAGTTGGTTAAAGTTTTGACTTCTATACTCCATGAAATTAGTGGAATGTTGATGAGTGAGTTTTATACCCATGAATTGGATACATTAGGGCTTAATTTATTGTTGTTCTCAAGTCTTTTAGAATAGTTTTTAAGTTTTTATGTCCATTCATGCATGATTTACATTGTTTTGTAGGATTTGGGACAACAGTTACTTGGATCGACGTTCGGGGTGGCTAGATTCGCATTTTTGGCTTGCTATTTACATAGCAGTCACTTCAGAGTCAATTTGAGTATAGCTCCGGACCTTATTTTAAAAATCTTAAAGAATGAAAGTTGTAGATCTACTTCTCCTCTTTCCGGATCATCTTGAATCATCGAAATCGAAGTTTGGACGAAGACGTTATGGCCATTTTCCCAAAGGACGTCGGAATAGAAAATGTCATAACATGTGCCAGCGCCGGGGCGCCAATTTTTGGCCTATGCCCAGCGCCGGGGCGCTGGGGAACAGTGTTTGAGCGTCAAGCCCAGCGCTAGGGCGCTGGGGAAGGGCTTGGTGATTGCCTGGACACGTTTTTGGGCGAATTTTAACACCTTTTTGACTCCAAATTGGATTGGGTTTGTTCCTATGCTAAAAATTGACTTGTAACCTATAAATACATGATGTAAGGCATAAAATAAAAGGGAGAATACATAGATTAGACTAGATTAAACACTCCATTAAATTTAAATCTAAACCCTAGTTCTTAATTAGCCATTGAAGATTGAAGCAAATTGAAGAACACTGAAGATCAAGAGCAAGAGCAAGAGCAAGAGGGGAGCATCAGGTTTGCTGACAACAGATTCTATTCTCTTCTCTTATCATAATTTTATCTTTTAATGTCTATTCAATTGTGGATTCTTGGTTTTAATTCATTAATTATGAACTAACTCTTTTATTAAGATTTCAATTGAACCTTTTATGGCTATAAATTAGTTATTTAATTTATTCCAATTATTTGTGTCAAAGTGAGTTGTTTATCTTGCCTTATGCTTATTGATTAATTATCTGATCAGTAATTACCTTGTTACTCTAGAAGGAATTGGAAGAGGAATTCTAGGGTGAGAACTGGGCATTATATCATGTGACTTAGTTATTTGCACAGTGAATAATTAGGTTTGTGAATAGAATGGAAATGTCTATTCGTCGCATGTAACACATAAGAAATTGGGATTGTAACGAGTTTAATTCAATTGTTTTGCATAGGAATATAGCAAAATTAATCTGGATTAAATAGAAGGCAATTGATCACTTGGAAAAGGTCTTTTGGCATTTGAGAATTCCTGTTAACAATTCAGTAGACATAATAATTGGGATAATTGATTTATAGTTCATAATTGGGGATATTAGAGTCTTAATCCTTATTTACCAGAATTCAATCAAATCTTAGTTTTGTTTATTTGCTTTCTTTTAGACTAATCTCTTTTAATTGTTTAATTTAGTTTTCTTAATTAGAAAAATCACGATTTGAGATTGTTTAAATAAAATTAGTTTGGTTAAGAATTAGTAATTGGTAATTTTTATTAAATAATTTTTCGTGGGAACGATACTTTACTTTCACTTTATTACTTATTGACCGTGTATACTTGCACGTATTCATTGATTGCGAAATCGATCAACAAGTTTTTAGCGTCGTTGCCGGAGAATTAATTTAATAATTATTTACCAATATTAATTTCATTCAAATTAGTCTTTATTTAAATATTTTTATTTTTAATTCTCTTCCTATATTTCTCTCTTTTCAGGAACCATGGATGAGTTTGAGTATCAATGGCCATAAACGTTCTTGGCTCAACCAAGGGAAACAAGGATTGATGGACTTAATACATCTTCTATAGAGGCAACTTAGAAGACGTTGGAGGTTTGCGCAGCCATACGGAGTCGAAGGATGGCAAGAATGACTCTGCCAAGGGGAGAGGAGATTGACAGACTCGAGAAACTTTCTGCATTGTTAGCACAGATTGAGACACTTTCGAGGATGTTTGAAGCTTTTAAAGCTCAACGTCGTCAAAGTGTGGCGGTTACTTGTGATTATTGTGCTGGAAATCATATGAGTCATCAATGCGCCATCAGTTTCGAGCCGGTACATTACGGTGGTGATTACCCCAATAATTATGTCTATCCTAACAACTATTATCAGGATTGGGGGTATCACCTGAATTTTTCATGGAGCCATACTCATCAAGATTAATTTTATGCTCCAAGTCCAACGTACCCACCGGATTTCTCGTATCCACCTCCACTACAACAGGAAGAACATTCAAATTTGGAGGAAGATTTTTTCAAGTTCATAGCTTCATGTGAGGAGAGGAGGATTAATCAAGAGATATTGAGTCAAAATTTTACGAACCAAACGGAACAACTAACCAATGCCTCAAAAATTTGTCCTCAATACACTTGGCTCTATGACATGGATGACGAGACTGATGATGAGCCCGAACCAAATCTGCAACCGGATGTGCTAAATGATATAGATGTTGAAAGAGAGGAAAGACTTGGGGACCAAGAAAAGGAGATCGGCGAAGATCTAAATTTGAGTACCAACGAAGATGAACCGATTTCATTAGTATCCCATGTGCCTCCTCCACCAAAGTTCAATAATCCAGGAAATTTTGCAAAACCATGCCCAATTAGAAGTCATGTCATCGGCAAAGCTCTTGGTGACATAAGAGCTAGTACAGTTGTGGAGTCATGGTGGGATGAAAAGGAGAAGATAGAGGAAGACTCCATTATGTTTATTAAGCTTCAATGCCCCAATCTAATCATAGACATAATGGAGAAAACACCTAGTTGTTGGACGTTCTTAATAGGGAACCTATCTACAAAGAGCATGTTAGGTGACTTCAATTCAAGGGTTTTTGCTAATGGAAACCTCCCAAAAGAGACATTGCTACTGATGGATGGAGGGTTCCTCAATTTTCGTAGGGGAATTAGATAGAGAATTGAAGAAGTCAAGCTGAGACTATAAAACAAGCGCTTATTGGGAGGCAACCCAAATTTAATTTTTATTTTTAGTTTTTATTAAGTTTTATATTAGTAGTTTTGAATTTGCATTTATTTAGGATTTAATAAAATTGCTTCTATCATGGTTTTACAGGTTATTCAAGTCAAATTCAATTGTGATGCCCAATTTATTCCATGTGTTTAGCCTATTCTCAAAACTTAGTGGACAAGAAGGAAGATTGCTATATTTTCAAGGAAGTCCTCTACTTTAATTTTTTCTATTTCAGCCATTGAGGACAATGTCTAGTTTAAGTTTAGGGACATTTTAGTGTCGTATTCCATATAGTTAGTTACTTGCATAGTAGTTCATTTTTTTATCTGTTAGCATTGTTTTTTTAGGTTGCATATAATACATGGTAGTTATTTGCATATTCATATATATGTTGCATTAGTATGTGTTCATGTAGTATAATTGCATTTTTTATTTTTTTTTTATTTTTAATTTTATTTTTTTTACATGAATCTGTGTGATCGGTTGGTGTGGTCTTAGTTAGGCCTATGATAAGATTGGTATTAATTATTAACTTGAACAGTTGTGATAATTGATGATGAGTTCTAATTTTAATCATGATGATAATCTGAGTCTGTCTAAAACTTATGTAACCGGTTAGCACTTAAAGTTTAACTGTTTTAATCCACTTCGTTCAAGGGTTTCATAATTTGTTTCTGAGGGAAAATCTTTGTTAAAATTTAAGGAAATTAGTGAACTGGTAGTAAAGGTTGGAATGACGTAAAAGCTTGAGTTTGGAGGAATCTATGGGATATATATATTACAAAAAGAAAAAAAAAGAAAAAAAGGAATGATGAAAAGAAAAAAAAGAGAAAAAAATCTAGAAAGAAAAAAAAAACACCGTGGCATGCTTGTCTAGTTTTGTGAACTTTGTTACTTGAGTAAGTAAGCCCGAGGGGATTGTCTTTACACCTAGCGCCCTAAGGTCTTAATGGCTTGGGAGTCGTTGGTCGAAAGCTCGTTAAGGTAGTACTGAAAAGCCTAAGAGAATAAGACATTTCACAGCCATGAGAAAAAAAATGAATAAAATACGAGAAAGAGCAAAAAAGCCCTCGTGGTTGAATAAAAGTATAAATAAATCCTGTATTTACCTTAACCTTGGTAATTCCTTAGTTTTAACTGGAGTTGTCATGTTCATAAAAGTAATTGAAGTGGAACTGAAATTTTCCTTTTAAGAAGTTTGTTATGTGATTATCTTGAATTGTGATTGGTTAGAATGGTTAACAAGCACACACGCACAACATGGGTGATGACATGTTTGGATTGACTAATTGGTTAGAATTAAAGATTTTGACTTGATTGGATATATTGTTTGAGTATCATTGGTATCTTTGAGGCCTGTAGCTATATATCATACTGATTTATTACTCGATTTGTAGGTATATTAGGAAGTAGATCATGCATATGCATTCATTTAGTTGAGTTATTTTGTTTATTTTTAGTTCTTTTGTGTTTTTGCTTGAGGACAAGCAACGGTTTAAGTTTGGGGGTATTTGATGAGTGAGTTTTATACCCATGAATAGGATACATTCGGGCTAAATTTATTGTTGTTCTCAAGTCTTTTAGAATAGTTTTTAAGTGTATGTGTCCATTCATGCATGTTTTACATTGTTTTGTAGAATTTGGGATAAAAGTTACTTGGATCGACGTTCGGGGTGGCTAGATTCGCGCTTTCGGCTTGCCATTTACACATCAGTCACTTCAAATCCAATTTAAGTATAGCTCAGGACCTTATTTCGAAACACTTAAAGAATGAAAGTTGTAAATCTACTTCTCCTCTTTTCGGATCATCTTGAATCATCAAAATCGGAGTTCGAACGAAGAAGTTATGGCCATTTTCCCAAAAGACGTCGGAGTAGAAAATGTCAGAACATGTGCCTGCGCCAGGGCGCCCATTTTTGGCCAATGCCCAGTGCCGGGGAACTGGGGAGCAGTGTTTGAGCGTCAAGCCCAGCGTTGGGGCACTGAGGAAGGGCTTGGTGATGGTCTGGATACGTTTTGGGCGAATTTTGACACCTTTTTGACTCCAAATTGGATTGGGTTTGTTCCTAAGCTAAAACCTAAGCTAAAAATTGGACTTGTAACCTATAAATACATAATGTGAGGCATAAAATAAATGGAGAATACATAGATTAGACTAGATTAAACACTCCATTAAATTAAAATCTAAACCCTAGTTCTTAATTAGCCATTGAAAATTGAAGCAAATTGAAGAACACTGAAGATCAAGAGCAAGAGCAAGAGGGGAGCATCAGATTTGCTGACAACAGATTCTATTCTCTTCTCTTATCATAATTTTATCTTTTAATGTCTATTCAATTGTGGATTCTTGGTTTTAATTCATTAATTATGAACTAACTCTTTTATTAAGATTTCAATTGAACCTTTTATGGCTATAAATTAGTTATTTAATTTATTCCAATTATTTATGTCAAAATGAGTTGTTTATCTTGCATTATGCTTATTGATTAATTATCTGATCAGCAATTACCTTGTTACTCTAGAAGGAATTGGAAGAGGAATTCTAGGGTTAGAACTGGGCATGATATCATGTGACTTAGTTATTTGCACAGTGAATAATTATGTTTGTGAATAGAATGGAAATATTTGTTCTCCGCATGTAACACATAAGGAATTGGGATTGTAACGAGTTTAATTCAATTGTTTTGCATAGGAATATAGCAAAATGAATCTGGATTAAATAGAAGGCAATTGATCACTTGGAAAAGGGCTTTTGGCATTTGAGAATTCCTGTTAATAATTTAGTAGACATAATAATTGGGATAATTGGATAATTGATTTATAGTTCATAATTGGGGATATTGGAGTCTTAATCCTTATTTACCATAATTCAATCAAATCTTAGTTTTGTTTATTTTCTTTCTTTTAGACTAATCTCTTTTAATTGTTTAATTTAGTTTTCTTAATTAGAAAAACCACGATTTGAGATTGTTTAAATAAAATTAGTTTGGTTAATAATTAGTACTTGGTAATTTTTATTAAATAATTCCTCGTGGGAACGATACTCTACTTTCACTTTATTACTTGTTGACCGTGTATACTTGCACGTATTCATTGATTGCGAAATTGATCAACAAATATCCTTGATATTTGCGCTTCATCCATTATCTTTTCATGGAAATATTCTTCTGAGCATTCTTGAATTTTACTCTACAAAGAAGTATCATGTTGACATTTTGGATGTTATTAGTTCATGGATAAATTAATTCTTGAACTTGTTTTATTGAATTCTTATATCGTTGTCATCATCCACTTGTTTATATTATGTTGAAAGTCATTTGTGGCTTGTAATGCATAGATGGACTTGGTATGATTATGACCAGGGATTAATCGGTATAATCATGACCGTAATGTTACAAATGATGTGGTAAAAGTCTTCATTGGCCCGTAGTGCATTGATGGACAGTTGTTGGCATGATCATGATCATTGATGAATACACGAATATCCTTGGCCGTAGTGGATGGATAATTTGTGGTTGTGATATTAATGAATATCCTTGGCCGTAGTGCAGGGATGATGTGGATTATTTATTAAGCTGAGTCTCAGCGATAAAAGTGATGAAAAACCTTTTTAAATCATAAAAGATAGTAGATTTTATTCTCTACTTGACTCTTTTAATGGATTGATTGTTCCGCTGCAATTAAACTTGATGTCTATTGTATTTTATCAGTTTAACGTTGTTGAAGGCTAATGATAATTTATTCTGTATTATCTTAGTCATAATATTTCTTACTGGGCTAGTTGAGCTCACCCTTTTACTTTCATTGTTCTCTTCAGGAAATGAGAACGTAGCAGGGACTAGTCGTGGAACAGAGTGACGGTCCAGACAATAGCATTAGTAGTCCTCACTATTCTATGAAATAGTGTGTTAATAAATGTATTGAGGACTTATTTTGAGTTTTAATACTGTCTAGAAGACAATATTTGTATTAAAACCCACAGCTCATGTTGTATATTTAAAATTGTATTTGTATTATGTACCATGTATTTGGCAACTCAGAATAGGTGATGTATACCTATTTTGGGGGCGTCACAGTTGGTATCAAAGCTTAGGGATATGATCCATGGCTGAGATGTGAGATAAGAACTAGGAGGGAAGAGACGGGGAATTCCTTCGCTAGTATGACCTACCTAAATTTATTTGATATTTAATTAGTCGGTCAGAGTATAGGGATAATATGTGATATGTTAATTAACCCTTGTTTTGTGGCAGTATTTAAAAATGGCATTCGAGAATGTTGATATTAGCAATGGAGCATAGGAGACCAGTTGAGTCTTCACAGATCAATAATTAGGATAATGTGCATCAGTAAGGCGACAATCCTCAGGCAAAAAACAACACTAACCAGATGATGAACGATGGAATGTTCAAAGGCTTTATGCAATTGATGCAACATTGGGCAAGAGTGGCTCCTGTACAAAATACATGTGGAAACACTGGCATCTCTCGGACGGTCACCGCTAAGCAGTTCAAGGAACTGGGACCACCAGACTTTTTTGGAAAGCCAAAACCACTTAAGGCGGAGACGTGGATAAAGCAGATCTGCAAGATATTCGATGTCTTGGGATGCTCCGAGGAGCAAAAGGTTCCATTTGCCACCTTCATGTTGCGTGCAGAGGCAGATTACTGCTGCAAATATGTAAAACGTACTCAACCTGTCACACTGAAGATGACTTGGGAGAAATTCCAAGTAATGTTCAATGACAAGTACTTTCCTAAAAGTATTCGTAACATGAAAGAGGTAGAGTTCATCAAGCTGGAGAAAAACAACATGACAGTGTTGCAGTACAAAGCCAAGTTTGCCGAGTTGTTCCGGTTTGCATCACATTTGGTTGATAATGAGGAGAGAATGACGCGAATGTTTCTAAGAGATTTGAAACCCGAGATACTTCAATATCTTATCTCTCATAAACTGTGTTTGTATTCAGATGTTGTTAATAGGGCTCAATTATTGGAGCGCGATAATGAGTCAACCCAACCAAAAGAGAGCAACCGACAAAATGATAATACTAGTGATAGCAGTCATCGAAGCGGTGATAATAAGCATGGAGAGAATCAACATGCCAAAAATGATAACCACTTCGGTGGTAATCATTGCCAAAATAATAAGAATGGACATTTCAAGAAGGGGAGATTCAACAATGATGGAAATATGTCAGTACCAGCACCCGTTGTTAAGGAAGGAGAACGACCACCTATCATATGCTTCAAATGCGGAGGGGAGGAACACATCAGTCCAAACTGCGCGATGCCGTCCAAAGCAAGTTATAATTATGGAAGAGAAGGTCACCTAACTCAATTTTGTCATTCACCGAAGACATGTTCAGCTAGGATGGAGGCACTAAAGGACGTCCCAAAAAAGTCAAAGCCAGTAGTGCAAGGGAGAGCGTTTGTCGTGACCTCCCAGAAAGCAAGGAACCCGAATGAGGTCATCACGGGTAAGCTTATCATAAACTCTAGCAAAGTTTATACCTTATTTGATACCGGTTCTACCCATTATTTTATTTCTCCTAGTTGCGCTCAACGTTTAAATTTGACTCCGGAGAAATTAGAATTTGAATTATCTATTGAAACTCCATTGGGAGAAACCTTCATTACATCCACTGTTTATAAGTCTTGTTTGGTTCAAATCGGTACCCTCACATTACCTGTCGATCTTATTTCATTGAAAATACTTGCATTTGACGTAATTCTAGGGATTGATCGGTTAACTACTCATCATGCAAAAATTGATTGTTTTCGTAAGGTTGTTAGCTTTCATATTCCTAACCAACCTATTATGCAAATTCAAGCAACCAAACCATTAAAATCAATCACTGTCATCTCAAGCCATAAAGCTATTCGTTTATTGAAAAATGGATGTCAAGCTTTCTGAGCTCATGTCACAGATCTAAACAAAAATACGTCAGTTTTGAATGATATTTCTATTGTTAATGAATTTCCTGACATATTCCCTGAAGAACTTCATGTCCTACACCCAGAACGTGAATTGAATTTTGTATCGACCTTGAACCCGGTATAAAACCCATTTCGAAAGCCCCATATCGAATGGCTCCTATTGAAATTCAGGAGTTAAAGACCCAACTGCAGGAATTGTTAGACATCGGTTTCATTCGTCCTAGTACGTCTCCTTGGGGTGCTCCTGTTTTATTCGTGAAAAAGAAAGATAGGAGTATGCGACTTTGTATTGATTACCGGGAGTTGAACCATGTCACTATCAAAAATAGATATCCATTGCCTCGCATTGATGACCTGTTTGACCAGTTGCAAGGAGCCAAATTTTTTTCAAAGATTGATCTTCGTTCCGGATATCACCAATTGAAGATTAGAATCGATGACATCCCAAAGACGGCTTTCAGAACTCGGTACAGGCATTATGAATTCCTAGTCATATCTTTTGGATTGACTAATGCTCATGCTGCTTTCATGGATATGATGAACCGAGTATTCAAGGAATATTTGGATCACTTTGTGGTCGTCTTTATTGATGACATCCTTATTTATTCCAAATGCCGTGAAGATCATGACCAACACTTGAGGCTGATACTTCAAAAGCTTCGTGAATATAAGCTTTATGCCAAGTTGGAGAAATCTGAGTTCTGGCTTGAGGAATTAGCATTCCTTGGGCACGTGGGTATCAAGTCATGGAATATCTGTTGACCCAGCAAAAATTGAAGCTATTCAAAGCTGGGAGCAACCTAAATCAGTGACCGAAGTACGTAGCTTTCTCGGCTTAGCTGGTTATTATCGGAGATTCGTAGAAGGATTTTCTCGAATTGCTACTCCCTTAACTCAGCTGACTCGAAAAGATACAAAATTCAGTTGGAACGAGGAATGTGAGAAGATTTTTCAAGAACTCAAGGGAAGACTCATTTCAGCACCTGTTCTGATAATACCATCTGGCTCGAAGGGATTTGTCATCTACAGTGATGCTTCAAGCAAAGGGTTAGGATATGTTCTCATGAAACATGGGAAATTCATAGCATATGTCTCTCGACAACTCAAAGACAATGAGAGAAATTATCCTACTCATGATCTAGAGTTGGCAGTTGTTGGCTTCGCACTTCAAATTTGGAGGCATTACTTGTATGGGGAGAAAGTTGAGATTTTTAAGGATCATAAAAGCCTCAAATATTTCTTCACTCAAAAGGAACTCAACATGCGACAGCGACGTTGGCTTGAACTATTGAAACATTATGATCATACCATCCAATATCATCCTGGAAAAGCAAACGTGGTAGCTGACGCATTGAGTAGAAAATCATATGCGGGTACAAGTGCAATATTGTCAATGCAGAGGCCCATTTTGTATGACTTGCAAAGGATGGAGATAGAGATAAAGACTCCAGGGACCCACGTGATGATGGTGAATATACGAGTAGAACCTACTTTATTCAAAAAAGTTAAAGTTGCTCAAGCTACAGACCTGGAGCTGATGCATATGAGGAAGAAAGTACAAGAAGGTGCTATGTCGGAAGCAAGAATCGATGAAGAAGGAATACTTCGAGTCAACTCCAGACTTTGTGTTCCTAACGATCCTAAGTTAAAGTATAAAATCATGATGGAGGCGCACAACACACCGTTTGCAATCCATCCTGGAAGTACCAAAATGTATCGTGATCTTCATCATACATTTTAGTAGAGCAATATGAAGAGAGAGATAGCGTTGTTTATCTTAAGATGTCTAATTAGTCAAGGAGTCAAGGCGGAGCATCAAGTACCAAAAGGTCCATTGCAACCACTTGAAATTCTAGAATGGAAGTGGGAGCACATACCATGGATTTCGTTACTGGTCTTCCCAAGGTTTCTCAAGGCATAGATGCAATTTGGGTCATTGTTGATAGATTGACCAAGTCTGCTCATTTCTTACCAATACAAGAAACTTATACACTTGAATGTCTTGCTCGTATATACATAAACGAGATTGTAAGACTGCATGGTATGCCAGTATCCATAGTTTCTGATCGAGACCCAAGATTCACTTCACGATTTTGGGTTAGTTTGCAAAAAGCTATGGGCACGGACTTACAATTTAGTTCGGCATATCATCCTCAGACGGACGGACAATCAGAGAGGACTATTCAAACTCTTGAGGATTTATTAAGACTTTGTATCCTTGACTTCAAGGGAAGTTGGGACAATTTCTTACCATTGGTGGAGTTTTCTTACAATAAAAGTTATCAAACAAGTATTGGCATGGCTCCATTCGAAGCGTTGTATGGAAGAAAGTGTCATTCTCCAGTATGTTGGGATGAGGTGGGTGAAGTAACGTTGTTGGGACCGGAGTTGGTACTTATGACTACAGAAAAGATTCAAACGATCCGACAACGTATAAAAACCTCACAAGACCGATAAAAGAGTTATGTTGATCTTTATCGAAAGGACGTGGAATTCGATATTGGAGATCATGTGTTGTTACGTGTTGCTCCATGGAAAGGAGTTACGAGATTTAGAAAGAGAAGAAAGCTCAATCCTCGATTTATTGGCCCATTTTTTATCCTCAATCGAGTAGGGACTGTAGCCTATAGACTCGCTTTACCACCAAGTATGTCTCGTGTTCATAACATTTTTCATATATCCATGTTACGTAAATATGTGAAAGACCTGAACTACATTATTGAGTTAGAACTGGAAGAAATAGCGGAAGATTTAACGTATGAAGAGGTTCCTGTTCAAATCTTGGATAAGAAGGAACATATTCTACGCTCCAAGGTTATACCTCAAGTCAAAGTTTTATGGAGGGACCACGATGTTGAAGAAATGACCTGGGAGTTAGAATCTGAAATGAAATCAAGGTATCTTTACCTCTTCGACATACCAGGTATGTACCCTAATTTTGAGGGCGAAATTTCATAAGAAGAGGAGATTGTAAGACCCCAACTTTTATGAATAAAGATGAATTTTCTATAATTATCATTTTTTGAATATTATGGAATGAATTTGATATAATGTTATAGTTGTGGGTAATAGTTATAAATTTTGTAAAGTACGCAAGTTGTTATATAATATTCGATTGGTCAGGGAATATTCGTTTTAACATGAAATATTCGTACGACGACACAATCATTGATGGACCCCACAATAAAATATTTTATGAAAATAACGGCAGAAGTTTTATCGTTTACTGTTGAAACACCCGATGTTAAAAGTACAGGAATACGCGTAGTTGCATAGTAGCACACGGTATTGATTATTGATGCTTACGTGAGAAGTCACTCAATTTTGTTCAATTGTTGCATAGTATCTCACGTTAATTGATTCAATTATTGTTGATATTTTATATATTATTAAATCAATAGTTGAGACGATGAAGTTATTAATATTATTATTTGCAATATTAACGATGTCTAGAAGTTTTGCCAAGGAGAGGTTTGGTCACCTAATTGTGCGCCAATAGGGAGAAATCCTTATTGGAAAGCCCCATCTTTCCTGGGAATGACTTGGTCGATTAATAGTGTGAATTATAATAATGATGATGAAGTTTTGTTTTATTAGTATTATTAATTTAATGAAACAGAAAAGTTTTTTATATAAAACAGAATACTTTTATAAAGTTATTCGTTTTATTAGATTATAAATAGAATATATTATATTTTATTTAAAAGATTTTGTTTTATTAGAATATTTTATAATAAACCAATTTGGACCGTCCATTTAAAAGTAAATCAATCTGAAACATTCAGGAATTTATTACTATTCAGTCCATTCTCCTATAGATAGAAGCTCATTCCTTCATTATTTCTTATGAATTTATTGAAACTCTAGAGAGAGAAACTATAGAGAGAAAGAAGAAAAGTATTCTGCTACTTCACTACTCCTATATCCAGTTGTTCTAAGGTAACGGGGTATTATTTCTTTATTTCGTCTTCATGAAGAGAACTTCTGTTATTCCATTCTTTGTTATTATGTTGGAATAACCTGTCTATGTGAAGTATTGCATACTTGGTGAAATTCTTCTGTTATTTCATTCTTTATCATTATGTTGGAATAACCTGTCTATGCAAAGTACCGCATACATGGTGAAATTTTTATGTTATTCCATTCTTTATTATTCTGTTGGAACATCCTGTCTGTGCGTTTACGCATGACCTCGTTCCGTTATTTATTATTCTATTGGAACATCCTGTTGGTGCGAATTTCGCCTGACCTGGTTCCGTTATTTATTATTCTGTTGGAATATCTTGTCTGTGTGTTTACGCATGACATGGTTCCATTATTTATTATTCTGTTGGAATAACATGTCTGTGCGGTCTATCGCATGCCTAGTGATTTCTTTTGTTATTCCATTCTTTATTATACTCAGTTGAATAAAGTTTTGACTTCTATACTCCATGAAATTAGTGAAATATCCTTGATATTTGCGCTTCATCCAGTATCTTTTCATGAAAATATTCTTCTAGCATTCTTGAATTTTACTCTACAAAGAAGTATCATGTTGACAATTTGGACGTTATTAGTTCCTGAATAAATTAATTCTTGAACTTGTTTTATTGAATTCTTATATCATTGTCATCATCCTCATGTTTATATTATATTGAAAGTCATCTGTGGCCTGTAGTGCATAGATGAACTTGGTATGATTATGACAAGGGATTAATCGGTATAATCATGATCGTAATGTTACAAATGATGTGGTAAAAGTCCTCATTGGCCCGTAATGCATTGATGGACAGTTGTTGGCATGAGCATGACCATTGATGAATACACGAATATCCTTGACCGTAGTGCATGGATAATTTGTGGTTGTGATACTAATTAATATCCTTGGACGTAGTGCAGGGATGATGTGGATTATTTATTAAGCTGAGTCTCAGCGATAAAAGTGGTGAAAAACCTTTTAAAATCATAAAAGATAGTAGATTTTATTCTCTACTTGACTCTTTTAATGGATTGCTTGTTCCGCTACAGTTATACTTGATGTCTATTGTATTTTATCAGTTTAACATTGTTGAAGGCTAATGATAATCTATTCTGCATTATCTTAGTCATAATATTTCTTACTGGGCTAGTTGAGCTCACCCTTTTACTTTCATTGTTCTCTTCAGGAAATAAGAACATAGCAGGGACTAGTCGGGGAATGGAGTGACAGTCCAGACGATAGCATTAGTAGTCATCACTATTTTATGAAATAGTGTGTTAATAAATGTATTGAGGACTTATTTTGAGTTTTAATACTGTCTAGAAGACAATATTTGTATTAAAATTCACAGCTCATGTTGTATATTTAAGATTATATTTGTATTTTGTACCATGTTTTTGGCAACTCAGAATATGTGATGTATACCTATATTTGGGTCGTCACATTCATGGTTGCTCTCATTCTCTAGAAAAGACTTTTACAATATGAACCTGTGGGAGGAAGAGAAATACCTTGGGATTAGTGAATAGAGAGCCCATGTAGGATGTGTTTGTGAAAAATGGAAGTAGAACTAGAAGAGCATAAACCTTGTAGAAGATATTTGAAGAAATTTACAAAAATAATACATCAATGTATACTAAGCAAATACATAGGTTTATTATGACTTGGGTTTTTTATTATTTACAAAAAATAATACATCCACAAACTAATGATGTCTTAAACTTTTCCAACTGACTTGGGTTCAATTTCTTGGTAATAATGTTGGGGACTTTCATGTCACACCAATATATAATTTTTCCAGTGAATTTTCTGTTGCATTTCTCATAATAATGATCTCGTAACTGCAAATAAACAAAATCAGATTTACACAATCATTAGTAACTAATATAAACAATATTTAGACCATAAACAGTTACGTAGTAACCAACAAATAATATCATACTAACCAAAACATAATATAAAAATTATACATTAGCCAAAATAGACTATAAAAAGTAGCCAACATCCCATATTGACTGCACAATAATAGTTATCATATCATAATATAACAGTAACCATAACATAATAAAACAGTAACCAAACATTTATATTATATAATCTAATGGTAACCAAAATATAAACAACATGTAGTACAGACCGGATTTATGTAGTAACCAAACAGTTATATATAATATTAACCAAAACATAATTTAAAGGTTACCATAACAAAAACATGTAGACCAAAAATATACTAAAAAGTAACCGAACAGTTATATGATAGTAACCAAATCATGTTTTAATGGTAACCAACACAAAAAAACATGTAGACCAAACCCAGTTTAGTCAACCAATGTATACTAAGAAAATACAAGGTAATCAAAATAACATAAAAAAGTAACCAAAATCCCAAATTGAGGGAACAAAAATGGTATCCAAATCATAAGCTAACAGTAACAAACAATATACTAAAGAAGTAACCAAACAATTATATGTTAGTAACCAAAACTTATTTTAATGGTAACCAAAACATAAACAAACTTCCCCTTCCTCTCCATAGCAAACTTCTTCTAGTCCTTAACAGAATTACCCTCCGTGATTCTTTTCCTCTTTCCATCCTTCTTCCTTGTATCAACCATTCTATACAAAACATAAAAACAACACAAACCCAAACAATCAAAACTCCATTCTGTTAGTAAACTACTTTAATAGATAATACATTAAACTATTTAGAAAATACTTACTTGAAATAATAATAAACACCAGAATCGATCAATGGAGAAGAAGAAACCAACTAAACCACTGTGCAACAGCGATAACGAGTAACAACGACAATGACGAACAACTAAACGAAGATAGCGAACAACTAAACGAAGATGATAACGAGTAACGATCACGAAAATGTAGAATAAATCACTGAAAATGATCAATAAAGATGAAGAACGCACGAACAGAAGAGAGAAACAAGGGTTTCAGTATGCAGAACAAGGGTTTGTAACTGAAGAGTCCCAATCAAATGATAGATGGCGATTATCACGCGTTTCAAAAAAAATCAACCCGGTTTTAAGATGGACACTAATTTGCCATGTCAGCCCATTAATATTAATTTCTTAAATTAAGGACTCCTAATTGTATTAGTATTATAAATAATTATGATGAAATGTCATATTTTTGTAATTATTTTATGGATGTATGATTATTATAATTATTTTTAAAAATGTACTATAATATGTAATTAATCCAAAAATGTATCCCTAATTTTAAAACAGAGAGTATATAAGATTGACCTTTAAAATTATTATTTCATTCGTTTCAAATTATAAGATCAATATTGATTTTTAAAAATTCAATTTAAAATATTTTTAAATTTAAATGCTTGAATTCAATTATTTTATATCAATACAATTATGAATACTATAAATCATATAAAAAGTTATATTAATTATAAGATTTATTTTTAAAAAACTTAAATGAATCGTGTCAATTTAAAATTTCTAAATATCTCAAATTAATTTTTTTAAAATTAATAATAATCTTATAATTTTTTAAAAAATATATTATATTATTTAATAACAACATGTCACGTCAGTAAATTAAGGAAAACTCAAAGAAATTATATTGTAAATTGAAATAATAAATTGGGTTCGGCCGAATCTAAGTTTAGGCTGTGAGCAATGTCTAGCTAAAGCTAAAGGGTTAAAATTCGACCACCGGTCTACGAGTTAAATATTAGTGTAAAGCGTATGGGCAGAAATAACACACCCATACCAACTCAAATCGAAGTCAATAAAGAGATACTCGAATTTGATTTAGAATATTAATTTATACTTGAAAAATTTTACTCGACTCGAATATTTAGTATTTAAATTCGATTCGTCGAATCGAATTATATTCAAACTGCTCGTGAACTTTAAATTCAAGCTCGAATTCAAGTATTCACATAATAACTATCTTTATAATAAATATAATTATAAATTCAATTTGTTATTTTATTTAGAAATTAGAAAATATATTTACTGTTATACTTTACAAATATAAATCACAATTAAAATTAAAAATAAAATAAAATAATAATAAGTAATTATCCTAATTTAATTTATTTTTGTGTATATTATAAGAGAATGTATCGAATATCTAATCGAATTTGTATCAATCGAGTATGTATCGAATCACAATCGAATTCCAATAGTTTGAATCTTAAACGAGTCGAATATAATCTTACTCAAATTTTATTCATATTTTTATTTGAATTATTTTTTATACTTAAATTTAAATCATATTATTAAATAATCCGAATCTCATTTATTTATTTTTGAGTCGAGCTTAAATCGAATCTGAACCGTTTGGTTCATTTAATTACTTAGGCAGGCCTCCCTCAAATTTAGTCACTTTTATGTTATTCTTCTAAAAGTTCACTCGCGTGTATCCGAGTTCGCGTCACACACAACACATTTGGATCACGCGAGTTCCAATAAAATTGATTGTCGTGTACGCGCCATTTTATATTTAATGGGCTCACAAAGACTGTATTTTCTCTCTCTAGTGTGAGATTAATGATTATTGTAATTTTTAAAGTAAAAATAATATTATAAAAATAATAAATATCATTTAAAATATTAATTGTCGTTAGAATAATATAATAGTGTCCTAACATATATATTTATTACAATATATTATTTTTACTCATAATATTAACCGTCTTAAAAAAGATAATTAATTTTGTGTGAATAAAATGATTTGGTTAAAAAAATAATGTTGTATAATATGTCAATTATCACTATATAAATGTAAAAATCTCACTAAATGAATATTTCGATAATAACATTATGTTTGCCCTTAATAAAGGGTATAAATCAATTGAGTCGAAACAAGTATATGTTGTTTAGATTTGATTCATAAAATTTATCGAGTATAACTTGTTTAGCTACCGAATCAAACACAATCTCAAATTGAATCCGAGCAAATTGAACTTTTCTAATGAATATAATCCGAGTATTAATAGAACATTGCAATTTAAAGAGATTTCAGTAATTTATCGAACATTAAAATCTACTCATATTTGAATCATTTATATTTTAAGCTCGAATTGAACTTTTAATTAAGCGAGAATAAATTAAACTATTTGTTCATTTTACAGTTTTACTCTCAATAATTTTAATAAAAAATTTATTAATTTTAAGCTCAATAAGTAGTTGGATTGATTACGTAATTGGTATCCACCATACACAAGTAGCACAACCCTACACACGTCAAAAAGTTACATGTGGCCAACTTAATTGACGAGTCTTATCGGCTAATTAAAATATGCCGATTATAAGTATTTATGAGTTATCATATAGTTAACTTTACAAATTGGTCAATTAATCAATATAATATTAATATATAAAAAGATAAATTATTTTTTAATAAATTATTTTTCAATCTACATGTTGATATTATATTAATCAATTGATAAAAATTAACCACATGCTAATCATTTCCCAATTACAATAAAGCATATTAAAATTTTGTTTACTTTACCTTTTTAAGTAGTTACTACCTCCCTCTTCATTCAAAATAATGATTTAAATAAACTTTATATAAACTTAAGCTTAAAACTTTTTATTTTAAATTGAGATTACAATATTTATCCTAAAAATAGTATTTTTTTTTTCTCTAGTTGTAGGCCCAAGATATGTATATTTTCTAAACATTACTGAAATAAAACATTTTTGCATGGAGTTCAAATATTTTATAGCTTTTATTTATACATTTTGGTCAATTTATTGGAGGATTCTTTTTCTCTAATGAGAACTAATATTACATTTATAATGATATTAAATGATAATCTTGCATTTTTTTAATACGTGTATAAATTATATTTTGCTCATTCTTTTGGAATATATAGAAGAAATAATAAATACTCTATGTCCTAAAAAAGATGAACAAATTATAAATTTTATATATATTGAGAAAAGTAAAAATAGAAGAAAGAGAGTAAATAAAGTTACTAAATTCTCCTTAGTGGTCCAACAAGATTCATAAAATAATGAGTATTTTTTTTATATTAACGGGTCATACTAAATAACATAATTACTCTTTATTTTATTTATTTTATCTTATTTTTTTGAGACAAAAATATATACACTTTTATGACGCGTTTGTGAATTTGGATGGATAAGATGAGAATGGAAAATATAGGAGGGAAAGTGATGAGAATGGATTATAATGTCATGTATGTGAGTTTTAAAAAAGAAAGAAAGGGATGTGGTTTTAATTATATTTTTCCTTGTTTATGAGTTTAGGAGAGAAGAGAAGAAAAAATAATTTTTATTTTTAAACTACACTATTACTATATTAACTTTATATATTAATGTAATAAATAGCATAATTTATTTTAAAAGATTACTTTAGGTAATACTCCATCAGTTCCTTAATATAAGTCGTTTTAGAGAAATGTTTCTGTTCCTAAATATAAGTCGTTTGACAATTTCAAGTAAACATTAATTGCTTAATTTTTAATATTACCCCAAGTAATAAATATAACTTTGGTTCTCTCACTATTTTTTGTCTAATAAATAGCACTCTCTTCTTCTAATATAAGGGCAATATAGATAATTGATAGTATATTTAATGATATACAATCATTTCTTTAATATTTGTGCACAACTCTAAAATGACTTATATTAAGGATTGAAGGGAGTATAAAATATATAACTTTCTCATCCTTCCAAAGGAAAATTTTTAACCAAAAATATAATCAATTTTATCTCAAAATCTCCACCCTTTTTCTTTAAAAATATTCACAAATATAAAATATATATTTTTTAATTATTTTCCCTTACCCTTCTTTTCTCTTTACCTAGAAAAATTTACAAACAAATTATTAGTCATCGAATAAATTTTAACGTGATTATTTGATTCCCCTGTAAAGGTTATAAACGTCCTGTTGGAAGCATGCTACGGTAGTACGGTGCATCACAAGACTCACAACAGCAAATTTGTTGACTTTTACTAAAACCTATTAAACCCAATTTATATAGGATATATTGACACCTTCTACTTATATAATTATCGAGAGTTATTAACATAAAATTAATTTTAATTAATTGATCAATATAAAATTAATATGTAGATTGTGAATTGATCTTTTTATTTGTGTGTCAGTAAATTATTAGTTAATTAATTAATTTATCATGAAATTAACTTTATAGTAATTGAATTCATAAATATTTTGAACGAATAGAACAAATAAAAATAGTGAAAAGGCTCAATAATTTTTCACCTCCATACTCTCCATATGTCAATTAAATAAATTTAATTACGCAATTTTGATATGATAAATTTAATTAGTATGTTTATACATTAAATTAAGGTGAAAAAACTTATAAAATTTATATTTTTCACCTGTAAAAATATTAATTTTCTAAATAAATTTTATATAAAAAGTACATTTGTGAAACAAATAGTTTTAAAAAAATATAAAATTACTCTTTTTATGTTTCAAACGCATGAAATACTACAAACAAAATGAATATTTTTTTAATTAATTGATAATATTTTCACCTCAAATATAATAGTAAAAAATCATATCATATTTCCTTGTATATTTTAACGATTAATACTCTTTCAGCAAAAATTAATGTTATAATACTAGTTTTTTTTTAATTGGATAACATATTAGAGAGGAAAAAGAATGAAAACTAAAAGAATTAGATATGGAAACAAAAAGTAATAAAAAAAACTACACTTAAATTGAGGAGAGAGAAAGTAGTCCTATATATATACGCATACACAACATATTTTAGAAAGAAAAAACATAAAAAAAGGTTTTTTAGATCTTACCCGTCTTTGTTCGTGCCCCCTCTTCTCTTCACTACTCTACCCTCTGCAGCTTCTTCTATTTCTTCTTCAAAACTTGAACCCATGAGGATCAGAAAGAACGCCAAAATTTCACCCCTTGTGGCATCAAACTCATCTGAAAATACCCACCTCTGCCAGCTCAACCAGTCTCCATGGGATGTTCCTATCGTGGATTCATCAACTCCATCTCCCCACCAGCTAGTGAGTTTAATATTCCTTCTCTCTTTTCTGCCAAACTCACTTCTATATATTATATTTACTTAGATCTGTAAACCCCATTTTGTTTTTCTGTCCAAAATCCCATATTTTTTCTGCATTTTTTCCCTTTGTGTTCTAGGGTTTTACTGCAAACCCATGGCTTAGGGTTCAGTAAAACCTAAAATCTCACCGTTTTTATCGTCTATTCGGACCCAAATACCCGATTAATGAAATGGGTCGTTTTCATTTTGCTCTATTATTCACTGTATTTGCTTGCATATGGGTTTTTTTTATGCAGGTCGATGGAGGAAATATATTTACTGGAAATGGAAGTTTTGGAGATTCTATCGGGGCTCTTGGGAGGTAACTCCTATACCATTTTGTTTAATTTCAATATTTATAGGGAATTCGAGCTCGTTTTATGTATCAAGTAATTATTAGGGTTTGTGTTATTATAATACCCATTTGGAAATTAATTTTTTCAAATTTGGACTCCGATTTCTATTTATAGATGAGTTCTTGTATTAGCTAATTGGTTGAAACAATATCAGAGTTGCCTCATTGAAAATATCTGTGGATGATGAAGAGTATAATAATATATATGGAGAGGAGGAGGAGGGGGAGGAGAAGGAAGATCAGGAGGAAGAAAATGAGACTGTTTATTGTAGCAAAACTGACGGGGAAGGTAATTTGGTATGTGGTAGAGAAGCCGAAGATGGGCATTCGTTGTGCAATTTTCATTTGGCCCATTTCAGAAGTATCAATAATTCAGTTCATCTTGTTAGCAAGAAAATTGGAAAGAATAAGGTTGCCCATCGGGCCAAAAAGTCGAAATCAGAATCAAACCCGTACGAAATCTACTATTATTCGGGGTTTGGTCCTCGATGGGGCAAGAAGAGAGGTGCTGATCATAAATTAGCCGAACCGGCCAAAGAAGTTGTTGAGCCTGAAGAAAGTAGTGAAGCTGCTGCCATGACTATGACAACTTCTTCGTCTGTTTCGCCGCCGCTTAATGACAATTTCAAGTATTTTGAGGATGATTATGAAGAAGAAGATGATGAGGATGAGCATATTAATGATGGGAATGGCAAGAAAAGAGGTAGGAAACCAATAAAAGAAAGATCATTGAAGTCACTAATGTGAAGGGGCTGCAATGTTAACATTGTGTAAACTGTAGTAGTTATATATATATATATATATTGTGTTTTTATGTTTATTCAGTTTAAGATACCTTCTGTTGTTTTGTAACGTGATCCGTTTGTCTGGGAATGTCTTAGGGTGTATTTCGAATAGACTTGCTTGTTGTGCTAAACTAATGTGAGGGTAGAATTGTAATTTACCGGAGTTGCTGATTTATTTCGCTCTATATTTGATGAAAGAGGTGACTCGCAGGCGTAAATCCTTACAAAGTGGGGCCCAAGCTATACGGGACAGATACTGTTAGCTATTTTCTAGAAGTAAACGAAAAATAATGGTGGATATGAAACATTAATAGAACAAGAATAATGCTAGAGACACAAACTATTTTATAAATATTTTATAAATTGTTGATGTGATATATTCTATATCAGCATATTGTGTGGGGTCAAAGACTACATTGAAACAATTTGTAAATTAATATGCTGAGGTGGAGTATGTCACATTAGCAGTTTATAAAATGTTTGTAAAATAGTTTGTGTCTGTAGCATTACTCATAGAACAATAGCAAACATTGGTCATTTTATTCATTTGTTGTAAAGGCTTTTTTATGTTAATTTATTGTGAATAAAAGGTAAGTATTGCTAGGGGTGGATATAGAATTCTTTTTAGATGGATTTTAATTACTTTTTTTTATTGATGTTAAGTAAAGAAAATTTAAACTAATCATAATATTAATGTTACATTTAGATTAAAAGAATATAATAGAGTGAATGATTTATTCCATTCTAGCTATAATGAATTATCCCATACTCTCCATCTCTCAAGGAATAAAATTTATAAATTTGGGAAGAATAAGAATGGTTCAACATTACAACAAAATAGGTTATTTTCGACGGAATATTCTATCAGAATAAAGTATAGTTCGTCGAGATTATGCTTAATTTCGACGGAATATTCGGTCAGCAATTCAGTTGGATATAAGCACGTCAAAATTAAGTCTGTCGATTTTTCAGTCGGAGATATCTATCCTCGACTAACCTAACCTCGACAGAATAGTTAGTCGATATTAAGATATTATCAACTGAATTATATCCGTCAAGACTATTCTATCGATTCTAAACCTGTCACGTGGCATCCCATAAAAAAATAGAATGTGCTTAATCTCGACGGAATTCCGTCGAGGATAGTGTTATTCCGTCGAGGTTATCCCTTTTTTTTTTTTAATATTTATACTGTTTTGGAAATATCCAGGGTAATAATCCACATTTTTTATACCTGTAAACCTGTTTTTTCCCAACAGCACATAAAACATAACTATAATCCAAGCCCAACAATAATAATATTTCCAAGGCTAACATGAATATGAATTACCAAGGCTAACATGAATATAACATTAAACTAAAGTTTCTAATCAACTAAAGTATATCAAATATACATTTAAATTAACGTAAATATGTCAAACTAAAGTAATGATAATTAAAAGCTACAATACATCAAAAATCAACTAAACTCTATAAATTTACATCACATTAAGCTAAAAACTAAGTAAATATGTACAAATCATCTACAAAGCTAAGTCACGGGCTGTCCTTGTCCAACCGCTCAGCATCGTCAGCCCGCTCGTCACCCCGTTGATACAATATAATGTAACTCATTAGTCCATATATATAATACAGTTAAAGATAACTAATTAAATGAAAATAACATAAGATGCAGATTATATACTTGAATTTAAAACGAATAGTATACCTGAGTAGTCGAGGGCTGACTCAGCATCGGCCCAAATGCGTCCATAAGTAAAGAAACCACCATCTGAACAATCTCGTCGCGTATCGAGGCGAACTGCTCTGGAGGGATACCCGTACTATCGACGATTACACCAGCTGCAACGTCCTGCGCAAGCTGATAGAGGCGAGAACGATTAGGTATACCTCGACGACGGAATAACGGATCCGTCTCAAACCTCTCCAACACCGTAGCCACAACCCGCTAGAACAAAGTATTGTCTAAGCCAGCGCCCGTATGTGATGGTCCCACGGGGCTTCTCGGACGCAGACGTTGGCTAGAGCATACAAAAATAAATATAACATGAATAATATTATAATTAAGTTTACTTTATTCATAAATAAGAAATAAACTAAAATATTATACCTCAAGGCAGTGTATAAACTGGTATCCTCGGCAACCCCAACACTCGATACCGGCCGATAGTGCTAGTGGGAGTATTCTGAGACGCAACCCAAAGGCCGTCTCCTCATCCTGAGAGAAACTAATCTCGGGCGGAGGTATGGTGGAATCAACCATCTCAGAATCGCCCTTAGCAGCCTGCAACTCTGCTATACGCTGGCTGCGAAGCTTCTCAAACTGGTCCTGTAATTTAATATATGTACATGTGAGTTAACTTTGTATCATCCTATAAATTACGTAATAAGATTCTAAATTACAGAGATTATAGTAAATGTATTACCCGTATAGCTAGTGCTGCTGGAGACATCGTTGACCACGAAGTAGAATCCTTCGACGTATGGACTCTATCCCAGAACTCCATCATAATAGGAGGTCGGTCCAAGCTACTCCGTATGGCCTAAATCATGTACATTAATTAATATTACCTTACTTTACTATAGTTGTAGTTTAATATTAAACTAAACTAAATATAAATACATACCGACTTAACCTCCTGAAACGACTGCGAGCTAGAAGTAAGTACAATTCGTAGCTGGCCTCAATTCTTCTTCATCTGCTCGGACTTGGTCTTGAAGGCAACATCATCCTAATACGTACATATGGCAGCCCATACTGCATCTGATACTGCCGGTGGCTGATGCAGTCGTATAGTAGTCCCGAGCGATTCTTCTATTTCCTGGACGACCCTCTGTCGCATCTCGTACAGCCAACTGGCATAGTTGTTCGAGATGTGTGCAATAATAATATCATCACCATCCGCCTCAATGATGTCAGGCTCGTATCTATAATACCTCTATCAAACGGACATAACGTACGTATAATTAATTATTTGAACAATATGTAAATAACTTGAACCTTGATTTAATATATGTAATTTGACTTACGTGAAACTCCCGCAACACTGTCACCATAAAGCCGGCATCGTAACGCGAGTACTGGCTAAATCGCATGCAGCCAGTCGGGAGATGCGTCATGCATATGGTGTGTACGGTCGCTTTAGCGATAGGATCCATAATATTATAAAACAAAATTGTATGGAACATTTTAATTTAGTATTCACATAATAATATCATTATAATTAAACATAAGTGATATATTATAATTGAAACCTACACTGATGAACTGATGTGACGCCCCCAAAATAGGTATACATCACCCATCTTGAGTCACCAAATACATGGTACAAAATTCAAATACAACTTAATTATACAATAGTCGTGTAAAATACGACAAAATATATGCTGTGAGTTTTAATACAAATATTGTCATCTAGACAATATCCACACTCAATTGAGTCCTCATTATATTTATTATCATACTATTTAACAGAATAGTGAGGACTACTAATGCTATTATCTGGACCGTCACTCCGTTCCCCGACTAGTCCCTGCTACGTTCTCATTTTCTGAAGAGAACAATGAAAGTAAAAGGGTGAGCTCAACTAGCCCAGTAAGAAATATTATGACTAAGATAATACAGAATAAATTATCGTTAGCCTTCAATAGTGTTAAACTGATACAATATAACAAACATCAAGTTTAACTGCAGCGGAACAAGCAATACATTAAAAGAGTCAAGTAGAGAATAAAATCTACTATCTTTTATGATTTAAAAGGTTTTTCATCACTTTTATCGCTGGGACCCAGCTTAATAAATAATCCACATCATCCCTGCACTACGACCAAGGATATTCATTAGTATCACAATCACAAATTATCCATGCACTACGAGCCAAGGATATTCGTGTATTCATCAATGGTCATGATCATGCCAACAACTGTCCATCAATGCACTACGGGCCAATTAGGACTTTTACCACATCATTTGTAACATTACGGTCATGATTATACTGATTAATCCCTGGTCATAATAATACCAAGTCCATCTATGCACTACAGGCCACAAATTACTTTCAATATAATATAAACATGTGGATGATGACAATGATATAAGAATTCAATAAAACAAGTTCATGAATTAATTTATCCAGGAACTAATAACGTCCAAATTGTCAACATGATACTTCTTTGTAGAGTAAAATTCAAGAATACTCAGAAGAATATTTTCATGAAAAGATACTAGATGAAGCGTAAATATCAAGGATATTCCACTAATTTCATGGAATATAGAAGTCAAAACTTTAACCAACTGAGTATAATAAATAATCGAATAACAAAAGAAATCACCAGGCATGCGATAGACCGCACAGACAGGTTATTCCAATAGAATATTAAATAACGGAACCAGGTCATGCGTAAACGCACAGACAGGATATTCCAACAGAATAATAAATAACGGAATCAGGTCAGGCGAAATTCGCACCGACAGGATGTTCCAACAGAATAATAAATAATGAAACCAGGTCATGCATAAACGCACAGACAGGATGTTCCAACAGAATAATAAAGAATGGAATAACAGAAGAATTTCACCATGTATGCGGTACTTCGCATAGACAGGTTATTCCAACATAATGATAAAGAATGGAATAATAGAAGAATTTCACCAAGTAAAGGGTAGACCGCATATACAGGTTATTCCAATAGAATAAAAAAAATGGAATAACAGAAGTTCTCTTCATGAATACGAAAGAAATAATACCCCTTACCTTAGAACAACTGGATATAGGAATAGTGAAGTAGCAAAATACTTTTCTTCTTTCTCTCTATAGTTTCTCTCTCTAGAGTTTCATTGAATTCGTAAGAAATAATAAAGGAATGAGCTTCTATTTATAGGAGAATGGACTGAATAGTAACTAATTTCTGAACGGTCCAGATTGATTTACTTTTAAACGGACGGTCCAGATTGATTTACTATAAAATATTCTAATAAAACAAATCTTTTAAATAAAATATAATATATTCTATTTATAATCTAATAAAATGAATAACTTTATAAAAGTATTCTGTTTTATATAAAAAGATTTTACTATGCAAAATACTATGCAGACACTATGCAAACACTATGCATAATAAAATATAATATATTTTATTTATAGTCTAATAAAATGAATAACTTTATAAAAGTATTCTGTTTTATATAAAAAGATTTTACTATGCAAAATACTATGCATAATAGAATATAATATATTCTATTTATAGTCTAATAAAACGAATAACTTTATAAAAGTATTCTATTTTATATAAAAAACTTTTCTCTTTTATTACATTAATAATACTAATAAAACAAAACATTTATCATCATTATTATAATTTACACTATTAATCGACCTGGTCATTCCTAGGAAAGAGGGGGCTTTCCAATAAGGATTTCTCCCTATTGACGCACAATTAGGTGACCAAACCTCTCCTTGGCAGAATTACTAGACATCGTTAATATTGCAAATAATAATATTAATAACTTCGTCGTCTCAATTATTGATTTAATAATATATAAAATATCAACAATAATTGAATCAATTAACGTGAGATACTATGCAACAATTACTGAAGCAATAATTAAACAAAACTGAGTGACTTCTCACGTAAGCATCAATAATCGATACCGTGTGCTACTATGTAACCACACGTATTCCTGTACTTTTAACACCTGTTGTTTTAACAGTTAACGATAAAACTTCCGCCGTTATTTTCATAAAATAATTTTGTCGTTTTCTTAATCTGACAATAATTCTGTTGTGGGGCCCACCAATGATTGTGCCGTCGTACGAATATTCCCTGTTAAAACAAATATTCCTCGACCAATCAAATATTATATAACAACTTGCGTACTTTGCAAAATTTATAACTATTACCCACAACTATAACATTATATCAAATTCATTCCATAATATTAAAAAAATGATAATTATAGAAAATTCATCTTTATTCATAAAAATTTGGGGTCTTACAATCTCCCCTTATAAAATTTTGCCCTCGAAATTAGGGTACGTACCTGGTATATCAAAGAGGTAAGGATACCTTGATTTCATTTCAGATTCTAACTCCCAGGTCATTTCCTCAACATCGTGGTTCTTCCATAAAACTTTGACTTGAAGTATAACCTTGGAGCATAGAATATGTTCCTTCTTATCCAAGATTTGAACAGGAACCTCTTCATACGTTAAATCTTCCGCTATTTCGTCAGGTTCTAACTCAATAATGTAGTTCAGGTCTTTCACATATTTACGTAACATGGATATATTAAAAACGTTATGAACACAAGACATACTTGGCGGTAAAACAAGTCTATAGGCTACAGTCCCTACTTGATCGAGAATTAAAAATGGGCTAATGAATCGAGGATTGAGCTTTCCTCTCTTTTCAAATCTCGTAACTCCTTTCCATGGAGAAACACGTAACAACACATGATCTCCAATATCGAATTCCACGTCTTTTCGATGAAGACCAACATAACTCTTTTGTCGGTCTTATGAGGTTTTTATACGTTGTCGGATCGTTTGAATCTTTTTCGTAGTCATACGTACCAACTCCGGTCCCAACAACGTTGCTTCACCCACCTCATCCCAGCATACTGGAGAATGACACTTTCTTCCATACAACGCCTCGAATGGAGCCATACACATACTTGTTTGATAATTGTTGTTGTAAGAAAACTCCACCAATGGTAAGAACTTGTCCCAACTTCCCATGAAGTCAAGGACACAGTGTCTTCATAAATCTTCAAGAGTTTGAATAGTCCTCTCTGATTGTCAGTCCGTCTGAGGATGATATGCTGAACTAAATCATAAATCCGTGCCCATAACGTTTTGCAAACTAACCCAAAATCGTGAAGTGAATCTTGGGTCTCGATTAGAAACTATGGATACTAGCATACCATGCAGTCTTATAATCTCGTTTATATACATACGAGCAAGACGTTCAAGTGTATAAGTTTCTCGTATTGGTAAGAAATGAGCAGACTTGGTCAATCTATCAACAATGACCCAAATTACATTTATGCCTTGAGAAACCTTGTGAAGACCAGTAACGAAATCCATGGTAATGTGTTCCCACTTCCATTCTGGAATTTCAAGTGGTTGCAATGGACCTTTTGGTACTTGATGCTCTGCCTTGACTCGTTGACAAGTTAGACACTTTGAGATAAACAGCGCTATCTCTCTCTTCATATTGCCCCACCAAAATGTATGTCGAAGATCATGATACATTTTGGTACTTCCAGGATGGATTACAAACGGTGTGTTGTGCGCCTCCATCACGATTTTATACTTTAACTCAGGATCGTTAGGAACACAAAGTCTGGAGTTGACTCGAAGTATCCCTTCTTCATCGATTCTTACTTCTAGCATAACATCTTCTTGTACTTTCTTCCTCATATGCATCAGCTCCAGATCTGTAGCTTAAGAAACTTTAACTTTATCGATTAAAGTTTCTACTCGTATATTTGCCATCATCACGTGGGTCCCTGGAGTCTTTATCTCTATCTCCATCCTTTGCAAGTCATACAAAATGGGCCTTTGCGTTGACAATATCGCACTCGTACCCGCATATGATCTTCTACTCAATGCGTCAGGTACCATGTTTGCTTTTTCAGGATGGCATTGGATGGTATGATCATAATCTTTCAACAGTTCAAGCCAACGTCGCTGTCGTATGTTGAGTTCCTTTTGAGTGAAGAAATATTTGAGGCTTTTATGATCCGTAAAGATCTCCACTTTCTCCCCATACAAGTATTGCCTCCAAATTTTAAGTGCGAAGACAACAGCTGCCAACTCTAGATCATGAGTAGGATAATTCCTCTCATATTCTTTGAGTTGTCGAGAGGCATAGGTAATGACTTTCCCATGTTGCATGAGAACACATCCTAACCCTTTGCATGAAGCATCACTGTAGATGACAAATCCCTCCGAGCCAGATGGTATTGTCAGAACAAGTGCTGAAATGAGTCTTCTCTTGAGTTCTTGAAAACTCTTCTCACATTCCTCGTTCCAACCAAATTTTGTATCTTTTCGAGTCAGATGAGTTAAGGGAGTAGCGATTCAAGAAAACCCTTCTACGAATATCTAATAATAACCAGCTAAGCCGAGAAAGCTACGTACTTCGGTCACTGATTTAGGTTGCTCCCAGCTTTTAATAGCTTCAATCTTTGATGGGTCTACAGATATTCCGTGACTTGATACCATGTGCCCAAGGAATGCTACTTCCTCAAGCCAGAACTCTCATTTCTTCAATTTGGCATAAAGCTTATATTCACGAAGCTTTTGAAGTATTAGCCTCAAGTGTTGCTCATGATCTTCACAGCTTTTGGAATAAATAAGGATGTCATCAATAAAGACGACCACAAAGTGATCCAAATATTCCTTGAATACTCGGTTCATCATATCCATGAAGGCAGCAGGAGCATTAGTCAATCCAAAAGACATGACTAGGAATTCATAATACCCGTACCGAGTTCTGAAAGCCGTCTTTGGAGTGTCATCGGTTCTAATCTTCAATTGGTGATATCTGGAACGAAGATCAATCTTTGAAAAGAATTTGGCGCCTTTCAACTAGTCAAACAGGTCATCAATATGTGGCAATGGGTACCAATTTTTATGGTGACATGATTCAACTCCCGATAATTAATACAAAGTCGCATACTCCCGTCTTTCTTTTTCACGAATAGAATAGGAGCACCCTAAAGAGAAGTACTAGGACGAATAAAGCCAATGTCTAACAATTCCTGCAGTTGGGACTTTAACTCCTGGAGTTCAATAGGAGCCATTTGATATGGGGCTTTGGAAATGGTTTTTCTACCGGGTTCAAGGTCGATACAAAATTTAATTTCATGTTTTGGGGGTAGGCCAGGAAGTTCTTCTGGGAATCCGTCAGGAAATTTATTAATAATATAAATATCATTCAAAACTGACGTATTTTTGTTTAGAGCTAAGAAAGCTTGACATCCGTTTTTTAATAAACGAATAGCTTTATGGCTTGAGCTGAAAGTGATTGATTTTAATGGTTTGGTTGCTTGAATTCGTATAATAGGTTGGTTAGGAATATGAAAGCTAACAACCTTACGAAAATAATCAATTTTTGTATGATGAGTAGTTAACCAATCAATCCCTAGAATCACATCAAATGCAAGTATTTTCAATGAAATAAGATCGACAGGTAATGTGAGGGTACTGATTTGAACCAATCAAGACTTATAAATAGTGGATGTAATGAAGGTTTCTCCCAATGGAGTTTTAACAGATAAGTCAAAGTCTAATTTCTCTGGAGTCAAATTTAAACGTTGAGTGCAAGTAGGAGAAATAAAAGAATGGGTAGAACCGGTATCAAATAAGGTATAAACTTCGCTAGAGTTTATGATAAGCTTACCCGTGATAACCTAGTTCGGGTTTCTTGCTTTATGGGAGCTCACGACAAACACTCTCCCTTGCACTACTGGCTTTGACTTTTCTGGGACGTCCTTTGGTGCCTCCATCCTAGCTGAACTTGTCTTCGGTGAACGACAAAATCGGGCTAGGTGACCTTCTCTTCCACAATTATAACATGCTTTGGGCGGCATCGCGCAGTTTGGACTGATGTGTCCCGTCCCTCCGCATTTAAAATATATGATAGGTGGTCGTTCTCCTTCCTTAACAACGGGTGCTGGTGCTGACGTCTTTCCATCATTGTTGAATCTTCTCTTCTTGAAATTTTCATTCTTATTGTTTTGGCCATGATTACCACCGAATTGGTTACCATTTATGGCATGTTGATTCCCTCCACGCTTATTGTCACCGCTTCGATGACTGTTATCACTGGTATTATCATTTTGCTGGCTGCTCTCTTTTGGTTGGGTTGACTCATTATCGCGCTCCAATAACTGAGCCCTATTAACAACATCTGAATACAAACACAGTTTATAAGAGATAAGATATTGACGTATCTCGGGTTTCAAACCTCTTAGAAACATTCGCGTCATTCTCTCCTCATTATCAACCAAATGGGACGTAAACCAGGATAACTCGGCAAACTTGACTTCGTACTACGACACGGTCATGTTGTTTTGCTCCAGATTGATGAACTTTACATCTTTCATGTGACGAATACTTTCGGGAAAGTACTTGTCGTTGAACAATTCTTGGAACTTCTCCCTGTCATCTTCAGTGCGGCAGGTTGAGTACGTTTTACAGATTTCCACCAGTAATCTGCCTCTGCACGCAACATGAAGGTGGCAAATGAAACCTTTTGCTCCTCAGAGCATCCCAAGACATCAAATATCTTGCAGATATGCTTTATCCACGTCTCCGTCTTAAGTGGTTTTGGCTCTCCAAAAAACTCTGGTGGTCCCAGTTCCTTGAACTGCTTAGCGGTGACCGTCCGAGAGTTGCAAATGTTTCCACCTACATTTTGTACAGGAGCCGCTCTTACCTGATGTTGCATGAATTGCATACAGCCTCTGAACATTCCATCGTTCATCATCTGGTCAGTGTTGTTGTTTGCCTGAGGATTGTCGCCTTCCTGATGCACATTATCCTGATTATTGATATGTGGAGACTCAACGGTCTCCTGTGCTCCATTGATGTTCTCAACATTTTATGATGTCACATTTTCAAATACTGCCAAAAAATAAGGGTTAATTAACATATCACATATTATCTCTATACTCTGACTGACCAATTAAATACCAAATAAACTTAGGTAAGTCATACTTGTGAAGAAATTTCCCGTCTCTCTCCTCCTAGTTCTTGTCTCACATCTTAGCCTGGGATCATATCCCTAAGCTTTGATACCAACTGTGACGCCCCCAAAATAGATATACATCACCCATCTTGAGTCGCCAAATACATGGTACAAAATTTAAATACAACTTAATTATACAACAGTCGTGTAAAATACGACAAAACATATGCTATGAGTTTTAATACAAATATTGTCATCTAGACAATATCCACACTTAATTGAGTCCTCATTACATTTATTATCACACTATTTAACAGAATAGTGAGGACTACTAATGCTATTATCTGGACCGTCACTACGTTCCCCGACTAGTCCCTGCTACGTTCTCATTTCCTGAAGATAACAATGAAAGTAAAAGGGTGAGCTCAACTAGCCCAGTAAGAAATATTATGACTAAGATAATACAGAATAAATTATCGTTAGCCTTCAATAGTGTTAAACTGATACAATATAACAAACATCAAGTTTAACTGCAGCGGAACAAGCAATCCATTAAAAGAGTCAAGTTGAGAATAAAATCTACTATCTTTTATGATTTAAAAGGGTTTTCATCACTTTTATCGCTGAGACTCAGCTTAATAAATAATCCACATCATCCCTGCACTACGGCCAAGGATATTCATTAGTATCATAACCACAAATTATCCATGCACTACGGGCCAATAATATTCGTGTATTCATCAATGGTTATGATCATGCCAACAATTGTCCATCTATGCATTACGGGCGAATGAGGACTTTTACCACATCATTTGTAACATTACGGTCATGATTATACCGATTAATCCCTGGTCATAATCATACCAAGTCCGTCTACGCACTACAGGCCACAAATGACTTTCAACATAATATAAACATGAGGATGATGACAATGATATAAGAATTCAATAAAACAAGTTTAAGAATTAATTTATCCAGGAACTAATAATGTCCAAATTGTCAACATGATACTTCTTTGTAGAGTAAAATTCAAGAATGATAAGAAGAATATTTCCATGAAAAGATACTGGATGAAGCGCAAATATCAAGGATATTCCACTAATTTCATGGAAAATAGAAGTCAAAACTTTAACCAACTGAGTATAATAAATAATCGAATAACAAAAGAAATCACCAGGCATGCGATATACCGCACAGACAGGTTATTCCAACAGAATAATAAATAACGGAACCAGGTCATGGGTAAACGCACAGACATGATATTCCAACAGAATAATAAATAACGGAACCAGGTCAGGCGAAATTCGTACCGATAGGATTTTCAAAGAGAACAATAAATAATGGAACCAGTTCATGCGTAAACGAACAGACATGATGTTCCAACAGAATAATAAAGAATTGAATAACATAATAATTTCACCATGTATGCGGTACTTCACATAGACAGGTTATTCCAACATAATGATAAAGAATGGAATAACAGAAGAATTTCACCAAGTATAGGGTAGACAGCGTATACAGGTATTCCAACAGAATAAAAAAAATGGAATAACAAAAGTTCTCTTCATGAATATGAAAGAAATAATACCCCTTACCTTAGAATAACTGGATATAGGAGTAGTGAAGTAGCAAAATACTTTTCTTCTTTTTCTCTATAGTTTCTCTCTCTAGAGTTTCAGTGAATTTGTAAGAAATAATGAAGGAATGAGCTTCTATTTATAGGAGAATGGACTGAATATTAACTAATTCCTGAACGGTCCAGATTGATTTACTTTTAAACGGACGGTCCAGATTGGTTTACTATAAAATATTCTAATAAAACAAAATCTTTTAAATAAAGTATAATATATTCTATTTATAATCTAATAAAGTGAATAACTTTATAAAAGTATTCTGTTTTATATAAAAAGATTTTACTATACAAAATACTATGCAGGCACTATGCAAATACTATGCATAATAAAATATAATATATTTTATTTATAGTCTAATAAAACGAATAACTTTATAAAAGTATTCTGTTTTATATAAAAAGATTTTACTATGCAAAATACTATGCATAATAGAATATAATATATTCTATTTATAGTCTAATAAAACGAATAACTTTATAAAAGTATTCTATTTTATATAAAAAGCTTTTCTGTTTTATTACATTAATAATATAAATAAAACAAAACATTCATCATCATTATTATAATTCACACTATTAATCGACCTGGTCGTTCCTAGGAAAGAGGGGGCTTTCCAATAAGGATTTCTACCTATTGGCGTACAATTAGGTGACCAAACCTCTCCTTGGCAGAATTACTAGACATCGTTAATATTGCAAATAATAATATTAATAACTTCGTCGTCTCAATTATTGATTTAATAATATATAAAATATCGAAAATAATTGAATCAATTAATGTGAGATACTATGCAACAATTACTGAAGCAATAATTGAACAAAACTGAGTAACTTCTCACGTAAGCATCAATAATCGATATCGTGTGCTACTATGTAACCACACGTATTACTGTACTTTTAACACCTGTTATTTCAACAGTTAACGATAAAACTTCCGTCGTTATTTTCATAAAATAATTTTGTCATTTTCTTAATCCGACAATAATTCCGTTGTGGAGTCTACCAATGATTGTGCCGTCGTACGAATATTCCCTGTTAAAACGAATATTCCCCGACCAATCTAATATTATATAACAACTTGCGTACTTTACAAAATTTATAACTATTATCCACAACTATAACATTATATCAAATTCATTCCATAGTATTAAAAAAATGATAATTATAGAAAATTCTTCTTTATTCATAAAAATTGGGGTCTTACAGCTGACATCAACGGGAACTATGTCAGGAACTACCAGCGGACGACCTAATCGACCGAGGTTAGGCCCTCGCTGACACCGATGTCTAGCATCTGTATATTTAAATGGTTTAGCCAGATAAGTGAAAACAACGAACTCATCAGCAAGTCCAGACGGACCGACGACCTCATTTTGACTTAAACGGTTGTGCTTCGTTGCGACTACATCGTCAAAGTACAACGATTAGAAGTTGACAAGCTCTTCCTCTATATAACGTTCAACAATTGAACCCTCTACACGAGCTTTCATTTTAACTTTCTGCTTTAATCGACACATATACCTGAAATATAACAGTACCAGATAAGTTAATTATAAAGATGACGAATATTGCATAATGTATGTGATATTACCTCTCGAAAGGATACATCCATCGATATTGCACCGCTCCTTCAAGCTTAAGTTCCTATAGCAGATGAATATGCAAATGCTGCATGATGTCAAAGAACCCAGTGGTAAGATCATTTCAAGCATGCACATTGTCAACACTATATTTTTCTCTATTTGCTCTACATCACTATACCTTATAACAGTTGAGCAAATATCTCGAAAGAAATTTGAAAGTGTGATAAAGGTATCATTAATATTCCTGGGTAACACCTAACGAAATGCAATTGGCATCAACTTCTGCATGAATACATGACAGTCGTGACTTTTGAACCCAGTAATTTTTAACTGCTCAACCTTAATACAACGAGATATGTTATAAGCATATCCATCTGGGAGCTTCAATGCACTAATCCACTTGTAAATGTTATCAATCTGTTGCTTGGTAAGACAAAATGGAGCTTTAGGTTTTGAGTCGTTAGGTCAGAGCCACAATTCCCGCCTGATATTCATTTCCTCCAAGTCTTTATGTGCTTTATCCTTTTCTTTTCTTTTACCGCTCGTATCTAGTACGGTGTAAAACAAATTCTCGAATACATTCTTTTCTGCATGCATAACATCTATACAATGACAAAGTGCTAGTGTGACCCAGTATGGCAACTCAAACCAAATCGGCGAGTGTGTCCAGTTATAACTTTTCCCATATCTTATTGCTCTCAACTTACCATGCTTCTTCCCAGGCGGTGGAAATGTTAGATCATTTAGCCAGCCCAATAGTTCATTGCCCGAGAAGCGAACAATAACCCCCTTCTTCTCTATCTCTTCTGTTGAAATCTATAGACATCTTTCTATAATTGTGCTCAGCAGGCAAGAATCTACGAGCTATTCCAAAAAACTAGTTTTTCGGCCATGACGTAGTTTAGTGCCTTGCACATCCCTCATACAGACTGGACATGACAACTTACCATGAGTCGACCAACCACTAATCATCCCTAGTGTCGAAAAGTCAGTGATAGTCCACAACAAGGCTACCTTCATTACAAAATTTTGCCCGATATATTTATCAAAAGTTTGAACACCTGTTTCCTACTACATCTTAAGTTCATCGACTAACGGCCTAAGGTACACGTTAATGTCTTTTGTAGGACTCTTATCCCCCGGTATAAATAAGGTCAAGAAAAGATACGGATCCCTCATGCACATTGACGGTGGAATATTGTAAGCTACCATAATTACTGGCCAAACAGAGTAAGGCTGACTAAAATTATTAAATGGACAGAAGCCATCTGTAGACATGCCAAGCCTGACATTCTTATCTTCATCGATAAATTATGGAAAATTGGCATCAAAATTCTTCCATTTATCTCCATCTGCTGGGTGAGTCAGTTGACCAGGCACGACATCCCTTATTTTATGCCAACTCATATGCTGAGCAGTGTGCACATACATGAATAGCCGCTGCAACCTCAGCGCAAGTGATTAAGCATTGGGTCAGTCAATTGATGATAAGTGAACGGGAGATCACAAGGAAAAAGTGAGCTGGACACGCCACAAATCTAAAGTGTCTTGCTATTCAGAAGGGACTAGAGCAAGGAGTCAAACCATCAGTATCTGAGAACAGTCGAAGCAATCAGAAGTGTTGAAGTACTGCAAAATAGAAGGAAGAGGTGTTCTACACTAAAGATCTAATGAACACCCTTCAAAGATCGTAGTGTTGTCTCTACATGTCATATTAGCAACAGTCTACAAGACACTACGATCACGTCCAAGAAATGCATGCATCAGAATCATAGAGTTCGGTCATCCGAAGATTGAAGCATTGGCAATGGTTCAATCTGAAGGTTGGTATTCGGATAAGAGCTTATTAAGAGCATCGATGCAAAAGGATAACCTCTAATCGAGAAATCAAAAGGAGGAAATAAAGTCATCGACCTGCCCGAGACATCAGAGTGACATCTCTGACGCGATAGGTGAAACAGTAGACTGCAGTGTAAGAAAGTCAGAAAAAATTGGCATGTCACATCTGCAGTTTACACCAAATAACTCGAGATCTGCAAAGTATTTCAAAGAGCTTTCAACGGCTACTTCTCAACGGGAAGATTGGGAAGGAGTATAAATAAGCCAGAGCTTCAACGATCAAGAGATTGCTGATGATTGCTATGTTGTAGAATCGTTGAGTTGGTAGAATGCTATTGTTGACTTTAAGAGTTCCACGAAAAGATTAACAGATCAAGTCTCAGTGACAGTGAGACTACATAGGTGGAAGTGAAGCAGCTCTGTAGAAGGACTTAAATAGACTAAAGCTTCACTCAACAAAGATGAGAATGCCAGTAAAAATGGTAGCTAAGCTGAGAGCCGAGAAGGACAAAAAGATAGCATTCAGAAGAGTGGCAGAGCACAAAGAAGATCTAGAGAGCCACTCTACGAATCACCATGAACCTAAAGCTGAAACTAATCAAGTACAGAACTATGTCTGCAAAACATTAAAGAAGGGTTCAGGGATTGCTACGTGCCAGACAAAATCTACCAAAAGCTTAGAGACTTAGCAAATCCAGATGGTGATGGTGCACAGCTGACATCAGATAAAGATGAACAAAAAGAAGTAAAGATCAGCTGCACTAGAGAAGATGTGGTCCAGACTCGAAGTAGAATGCAAAAAGACCACACCAAGCTGCTAAGCACAAAAGATGTTCAAGCTTAATGACATCTTAGCAGCTCAGCACCAACAACACCAACAACATCAACAAACAACAACAACAAGAAGCCAGGGCCTGAGGGGTACTTTGTCCGAAGGGACTAAATGAAGGTCCAAGCCTGCTAGGCTTGAAGAGTTCCTAGGGAACTAGAGAATTTCCAAGGCTGCTGACCTTAGAGAGTTCTTAGTGAACTGAAGTTTCAAGGCTGCTGGCCTTGAAGGATTCTTAGTGATTCAGGGTGCTGCCCTTCCTTATTGTAAATCCTGCTAGTTGAAAATAGAAGAGTGGATTAGGAGCTTGAGTCTCTAAACCACTTAAAACCCCTTGTGTCTTTTACTTTATGTCATTTACATTATGTATATTAACTGTTATAACTGCTATGTATGTTTTAATTGCTTACAACCGAACTAACTCTAAGAACAATGTATGTATGATTATGAATATATCAATGAAGGGGATCTTTTACTTATTCCGTTGTGCCTGAAAAGATTCTTATGTTTGTCATATGCTAATTTATTAGCCATACAAAATAAATGAGAAAAGTATTAGAAAAGAAAAAGGATCTATTCACCCCCTTCTAGATCTACATTGTGCCTACTGAGAACTAACAATTGGTATCAAAGCAGGTTTTCATGCTATATTCTAAAGCTAATCGCTTTGAGTCTGATCCTAGGCACAAACATTGTTCTAGACTTAGTTTAGTAGTAAGTCACTTGTTGTATGCATATGAGCTCATACGTTAGAAATACTGTGTACAGGTGAAATGTGTATATACACCTGAAGGTGCTCAGATTGGTCAATGCCCTTGATTATCATATCAACAAGACCAATCCTTGCTCACGGTCAATCTTGTAGTCTGAAGACCAGGCTAGAAAGCTCAAGAGACATTAACAAAAAAGAGTCAAACATCCACCAGACTGAAAAGATGAAAAGGCCACACATGCTAAGAGATGGTTATCCAGAGAAGAAAGAAGAACTTCTCAAACATGTAACTGACCAACCAGCAGTTGGATGTAAACCTTGTGAACTCAAGGATGTCAAAGAACTAAAGATGCTAATATTCTCTTAGCTTGCATCTTCAAAACCACGACTAATTGATTGAAGGTCAACTGGAGCAATTAGCTGTCAGGAGCAAATGAGAAACTATGCACATCAATTCCTAAACTCAGTATATCTAAGATAAATGAATGTTAAGAAACTGACAATAAAAAGGTATGGTTCCTCACTAATATAAATATGTACATCATGATTGCACCTCCATATAAACTATAACAATATTCTTTCAAGGAATCATAATCTACCTAAAAGGTGAAGAGAGAAAGTACACTGAGGGTGGAAACTCATATGCTTATAAACTTTCTCTCCATCCAAGTTTTAGGTTGAAGATGACATCTTGAAGGAAATCTGAAATGGGTCATAAGAGCATCACAGGTTGAATTAACTTTATGTGAAGTAGTCTTTGCTGATGGGTTAATATGTATGTACAACCTATGTTCTAAGTGCTTAATAACACACAGAGTATGATCAGTTCTACAAGAGTATCGTGAAGATTTGTGGAAACTGATCACCTCCATGAATCAATCAGATATAAATAAATCGTAGAGATGATTCTCACTTTGTGAACATTTAAACCCTATGAACATAACCCAGCAAATGATGAAACAATCAAAGAAAAGGAGTGTTTTATTAAAATAGAAAATCTTACACACACTCACGATCATGCATCTCAAAATGTATTATCTAAATTAGTTACATGCATGAATATGACTGTTGGTAATAAATATGATGATTATCCAAATATATGAGGAACATGGGTTTATAGAACTAACTTAGCAGGACCCATTTAACCATGGGTACCAAAAATAGAAATTTATAACTTGCAGGTACTTGGTCTGTGACGCCCCCAAAATAGGTATACATCATCTATTCTGAGTCGCCAAATACATGGTACAGGATACAAATACAATCTTAAATATACAACATGAGCTGTGAGTTTTAATACAAATATTGTCTTCTAGACAGTATTCAAACTCAAAATAAGTCCTCAATACATTTATTATCACACTATTTCATAGAATAGTGAGGACTACTAATTCTATCATCTGGACCGTCACTCCGTTCCCCGACTAGTCCCTGGTACGTTCTCATTTCTTGAAGAGAACAATAAAAGCAAAAGGGTGAGCTCAACTAGCCCAGTAAGAAATATTATGGCTAAGATAATGCAGAATAAATTATCGTTAGCCTTTAACAGTGTTAAACTGATACAATATAACAAACATCAAGTTTAACTGCAGCAGAACAAACAATCCATTAGAAGGGTTAAGTAGAGAATAAACTCATTTCGAGAGCAGAACTCCACGGGAACAAGCTGACAAAGAAGACTACGTTCTTAGTGATGTCAAATGATTGTAGAATGATCAGTCCTAGAGATATTCATGTCTAGGATAAAAATAGATTTGACTGTCAGAGGTGATTCCAGTCAGAAGAAGAAATGCAGGGATGCTTCCTAATGCACATGAAGAAAAGGAAATCACACCTCACTGAGAAGATAACAGAAACATGGGAAAGCAGTGATCTGTTAAGAAACAACATCACTGAGATATACTATGAAGCAGTGTACCAGCTACAGAGTCCCAAAACTTTGTGGTTGATGAACCAAATGAAGATCCATAGTCAGTAGAAATGTCTCAAAATGTACTACTGATAATCTTTCAGCCACCCAACTCAAAATCGTGGAGCGCCTACGATCAAACACCTAATCGTAGTGTAAGAGCAAGAGGACACCACGATTACAACAAATGCAATTGTCTAAAGTTGGTAGAGGACCTCACCACCAGAAAAGGTCAAATGAGATATCAGTGCAAATCACTTCTAAAGTATTTCATCTGGAAAGCACCTCAGAGACAAACCTGACCCTTAGCTCACTCTAAGAGGTTGGCCCTTTTTGAGCTACCTTAACCCAGAAGGATTGCTTGATCAAGTTCATCTCAAGGACCAAGGCAGTCAACGATCGTAGAGTAAAGTTTGAAGAAAACTCAACGATCGTGATGAAACCTCAATGATTGTAGACTACAATTTTAAGAAAACTCAACGATCGTGATGAAATCTCAACGATCGTAGTGCAACCTCAGTAATCGTAGAAGCAGACTCGACAATCGCAGTCTTACAAGAGGTTACTCTCACCCATGAGGAGCTTGAAAGAACGAGACAATTGCTCAACCATTCAAATTATGAGAGAGGTAAGTTCGAATACAGTTTGGAAAGATATCATGCAAACGCATCTCAGAACTTAAGTGCCCAAACTGGCTTGGGGTACATTAGTGATCAAGCTATGTAGTTTCAAGATGAGGATTAATGTCAAAATCATCTATTGCAGCATCTCTCAAAAGTTGATCGTTGAGTTAACAAAGGAAAACGTAAAGTCCATAGCTGCATTACCATGCTACTCTACGAACCAAGATGGTCAACGGTCAATCCACGTCATTGACGACTATTTATTTTAAATAGGGACATTAAACTGAAGAGTTAATGGGGGAGTTACAGCTCATTACTGGGCATCATGCAACCAATGGCTAGTTGACACATCACAGCGTATGCACAGTCAGAAGGAACTGCCATAAAGATAAATTCAAAATCTGCAAACAGTTACCAGAAACTATCGAACCTCTCCCCCTCCCATTTTCAAACCCTAGAATCCTTTTCGAAGCTTAAATCAATTAAACCTCCCGAATCCAAATCACAATCAGCTATCTCTCATAAATCTCTCTGAATCACATACCCATATACCTTGAACTCTTCAAATGGCAGAATGACGAGTTATAACCGGAATCCAACTCGGCTTCAAAAAGTTTGAAAAATCAAAAATGAAGTTCAAGGACATACTTGAGCTCGTAAAGAAGGTTGGGTTCTCTGAGTGCTTGGAGGCCAACACTCCAATTTATACAGAGCTAGTGAAGCAGTTCTACTCAAATGCTTCAAAGAATTCTAGGCTTCTGACCACTAGGGATAAAGGATCAAGTCTGAAGATAAGAGCATCCGACATCAATCAATGTCTAGGGTTTTCCAATCAAGGTCTGATAAACCTGGATGAAGTTGACATTGAAGAAGGAAAGCGGCTAATGCGGTACCAAAGAAACCCCAGTCTGAAGGACATGAAGAAGAAGGAGTTTCCTAAGGAATTCGAGTTCCTTGCTGAGATAGTAGGCAAATGTATACTATACAAGGATACGACACATGACACTGTGCTTGATCAACAACTGAAGATTATGTCTGCAATAGTTCTGAAGAAGCGAATAAACTTTGGAGTTATCCTGTTTGATCAAATCTCTAAATGGGTAGAAAAGGATGAGTTGAAGAAGTCTATAGAAAAACCCCTAACAAAGGTGTTTCATGGAAGACTGTTGAGTATAGTGCTAAAGAAGAAGTTGGGAAGCAAAATCAATGATGATGAAGGAGAGCCTCTAAATGTTCACAAAGTAATGTCTCCTCAACTGTTCGTAAACTGGAAGAAGAACCCAAAGGAAAACAGGAGGCTAACAACAACTGGGGGCAGCAGAAAAAACTCTGCTAAGAAAAGAAAGGCAAAAGAGGTGGAAAGTTCAGAATCTGGTAACTCTTTACCAGCACAACCACACCAGCCAGGAAGAAATCCAAAGGTGTGAGGAAAATTGAGGCCCCACCAAGAAGTCTCTCCACCAAAGATAAGGATGAAGATGAAAAGGTCTCAGCTGCAGAGACCACAAAGAAGAGAAGTAACAGACTATCTCAAGGGCTATCCAGAAAGAAAGCTAAGGTGGTAAACAGTCCAGTCCCAAGAAAGTACATCTGACGAAAAGTAGAACGTAGAGTCAGAGGAAGAAAAGGGAACTGATGGTCTTAAGACTGAGTCCCCAAAGAACGAATCCAGTAATGAAGCTGAAGCCGGATTCATGGAAGAAAATGCAGAATCTGCTGATGAAGAAAAATGCACTAGCCCTGTGGTTAACTCTTAGAGCATTCACTCTGATGATGAAGAAAAGCTACAAGCTGACCCAATTGCATATCCAAATGTAAATGTTCCAACAAGCCTAGATGATGGGTCAAATGATGTTGATTCTGAAGGAAAAGGACATGCCCCTGCCAATGCTGAAAGTCAAGGAAGTTTGCCTGATGATTCAAAGGCCTCAGAGTCTGAAGAGGAAGAAGAGTCTGACTTTTCCATAGCTGAACCTCCAAGAAGGAGAAAAACTACAGATTACTTGTTCAATTTGCCTCCAAAAAGAAGAATGATCACTCTACTAAAGTCATTGAATTAAGTAATGATGAATCTGAATCACAGGAATAAAGTGCTGAAGATGGGACTAGAATTGAAGACGATGATTCCAAGGAAGATGTTGCTGAAGAAGGTTCTGAAAATAAAAATCAACAAGAAGAATTCACTGATGAATCTGATGAAAGGAGTCAGCAAGATTCAGGCTCAAAAAGAAAAGAAATAGAGAAAGATTCTGATTCTGCACATTAGGAATCAGAGGAACCAAAATACTATCCAGTCATCTCTCCAGATGGGAGTAACAAAAAAATAGCAGAGGAAGTCTCGAATGAACAACCAGAAGTACTTCCAGAAATTCCAAGCCTTGAGCTGGTGGCTTAGAACTTCCCAAGGGTGAAGAGTCATGCAACAATGATGATCAAAGACCATCCCCACTACAAAGTCTACAGACATGATGGCAACCACTGTATTCCCTTTGATCGTAGAGTGGACACTGAAGGCAGAAGGATTATGGCTAAACGAATAATCGTAGAGTCTGTTCACTCTACCACTGATGGTGTTCAAATCCAAATTGAGAAGCCTCCATCTGCCCAAGCTCAGCTATCTAAACTTCCTTCATCCTCCAATAGCGATTGGTACTCAACTATTTTTTAGATTCTCAACACCTTCAAAAATCTATCCAAAGATGAAAATCGTAGAGTCCAATCTGGTATTTAATAAGAAACTGCCCAACCAGGTAACCAAACACCTATAGAGCAGGAGCTAATGAAAAATTCTGATGATCTGATTGAAAAGATGTCTCTAATCAGTGAAGAGTCTAAGAGGTTGACACCAACAGAAGATAACTCAGCTCAAGACAAACTCCAAGCTACCATGGCTGATGTATCTCTCAAAATCAAAAAGAGAGATCACATCTATCTGAAGGCTATAAATGATCAGAAGGCAGATGCACTACGAGCACAGAAGGCAAATGAAGAACTACACCAAGTCCTCTCTTACAAGATTGACAACATGAATCAGTCTTTCTCCATGCAACTTGAGATGAGCCAACAAGAACTCAAGTTTGAAGTTGCTAATTCCTCCTATCCCAAGTGATTAATGACAAGAGGCATAGAAAGAGGTAGAGTAAGAGGCACTCAAGAAAGGGCAAGAAGAGCAGAAGGAAAGAAAAGAAGAAGGCAACACAAAAAGAAGTTGAGTCATCATATAAGGGGGAGCCAAAGGATGATGATCTAGAGGTCGAGGGGGAGCCAAAACCAGAAGAAGAGGGGCAGACAAAAGAAATAAAGTCAACATCACAGGGGAGCAGGAGCAAAGAGATCAAACAGATGAATAGCTGATCAACAGGCATCCTGAAAGCATACATGGAACCAAAGAGGTACATCTCTAACTAGCTAGGTATGTTCTGGATCCAGGATGTAACATGTTATAGTGTATTAAATTCCATATTATTATAAAATGACATTTATGAGTATCTGTTTTAGAAATAAAGTTGCTCACTGTATATAAGATTCATTCATAACATGCATATGCACTTATTATTTTTGTCATAATTAAATAGGGGGATATTGTCAGGAATAAAAATGGGAATTTTATTCCTATTTACATATAATTTGATTATGATATATATGAATGAATATGCAAGTATGCCTGCATTAAGAAAAGATGTAAAGTCCTTTGATAGATAATAGAAACATATGTACAAGGACTTAGAATGAATTGATCAAATGTGTTAGGTTGATCCTACATAAGCAAAACAACTTTGTAAAGTCCTTAGAAAGAAATGATATACAAGGACTATAAATATAAAAAGATCAAGCATGATAGGTTGATCTTATGATGTAATAGATAGGCTTGTCTACTCGTCAGGCACTGCACCAGAAATCGTAGTCTGCCAGGAGAGTCGAGGAAAACTCGAGAGCTATTAAGGCAGAATCGTAGTCTGCAAGATAGTAGATCTCAGAGTTCATAGTCTGCCAGGAGAGACTAGGCATTGATCGTAGTTGAGCAAGATCAGATGAAGACAACATACACAAAGTCAGAAATTGTAGAGTGTCAAGATCTGATCTCGGAGTCGTAGTGTCTACACAGCTGAAGCTGAATCGTAGAGTGTAGAATTAAAGACTTCAACAAATGTGCTCACAATGCCAAGGTAGAATTTTAGAGCAAATAGGATTCTCAACAAATGAGCACTACCAGAATACCCAAAAGAATGAAGCCTCTAGTCTAAGCTGCAAAGATACATCCCACCTGAAGGAAACTAGAGAGCACTCAACGAATGGAATGCAAGCTACACTAAAGATCTAAGCACCAACCCAATCAGCATCCAGATTGAGTTGTGAAGCCGTTCAAGATGAAGTCTTCCACAAGTTGATCAGAAGAAGACTTTAGTAAATGACTAAGGAAAGTCAACAAGTGCAGTAACTGTCAAGTAGACAGAAGACGACGATCGTGGAAGCAAACAGGATCGTAGTGTTTGCCACACAAAGAAGGAACTGATGGAGTGTACACAGAGTTACTGGTGAGCCTCTGAAGAACAAGGCTAAAGTGATTAAGCATTGGGTCAGTCCATTGATGATAAGTGAACGGGAGATTACAAGGAGAAAGCGGGCTGGACACGCCATAAATCTGAAGTGTCTTGCTATTCAGAAGGGACCAGAGCAAGGAGTCAAACCATCAGTATCTGAGAATAGTCGAAGCAATCAGAAGTGTTTAAGTACTACAAAATAGAAGGAAGAGGCGTTCTACACTGAAGATCTAATGAACACCCTTCAAAGATCGTAGCGTTGTCTCTACGTGTCATATAATCAATAATCAACAAGACACTACGATCAGGTCCAAGAAATGCATGCATCAGAATCGTAGAGTTCGGTCATTCGAAGATTGAAGCATTGACAACGGTTCAATCTGAAGGTTGGTATTCAGACAAGAGCTTATTAAGAGCATTGATGCAAAAGGACAACCTCTGATCGAGAAATCAGAAGGAAGAAATAAAGTCATCGACCTGCTCGAGACATCAGAGTGACATCTTTGACGTGGTAGGTGAAATAGTAGACTGCAATGTCAGAAAGTCAGAAAAAGTTGACATGTTACATTTGCAGTCTACACCAAATAACTCGAAATTTGTGAAGTATTTCAAAGAGCTTTCAATGGCTACTTCTCAATGGGAAGATTGGGAAGGAGTATAAATAAGCCAGAGCTTCAATGATCAAGAGCTTGCTGATGATTGCTATGTTATAGAATCGTTGAGTTGGTAGAATGCTATTGTTGACTCTACGAGTTCCACGAAAAGATTCACAGATCAAGTCTCAATGACAGTGAGACTACATAGGTGGAAGTGAAACAACTTTGTAGAAGGACTTAAATAGACTAAAGCTTCACTCAACAAAGATGAGAATGCCACTGAAAATGGCAGCTAAGCTGAGAGCCGAGAAGGACCAAAAGGTAGCATTCAGAAGAGTGGCAGAGTACAAAGAAGATCTAGAGAGCCACTCTACGAATCACCATGAACCTAAAGCTAAAACTGAACAAGTGCAGAACCATGTCTGCAAAGCATTAAAGAAGGGTTCAGGGATTGCTAAGTGCCTAGACGAAGTCTACCAAAAGCTCAGAGACTTAGAAAATCCAGATGGTGATGATGCACAACTGAAATCAGATGAAGATGAGCAGAAAGGGGTAAAGATCAGCTGCACCAGAGAAGATGTAGTCCAGACTTGAAGTAGAATGGAAAGAGGACCACACCAAGCTGCTAAGTACAAAAGATGTTCAAGCTTAATGACATCTTAGCAGCTCAGCACCAACATCACCAACAACACCAACAACAACAACAAACAACAACAAGAAGCTAGGGCTTGAAAGGTCCTTATCCGAAGGGACTAAATGAAGTTCCAAGCCTGCTGGGCTTGAAGAGTTCCTAGGGAACTAGAGAAGTTCCAAGACTGCTGGCCTTGGAGAGTTCTTAGTGAACTAAAGTCCCAAGGCTACTGGCCTTGAAGGAATCTTAGTGATTCAGGGTGTTATCCTTCCTTAGTAGAAATCCTGCTAGTTGAAAGAAGAAGATTGGATTAGGAGCTTGAGTATCTAAATCACTAAAAACCCCTTGTGTCTTTTAATTTATGTCATTTACATTATGTACATTAATTGTTATAACTGCTATGTATGTTTTAACTGCTTACAACCGAACTAACTCTAAAAACAATGTATGTATGATTATGAATATATCAATGAAGGGAATCTTTTACTTATTCCGCTGTGCCTGAAAAGATTCTTATGTTTGTCATATGCTAATTCATTAGCCATACAAAATAAATGAGAAAAATATTAGAAAAGAAAAAGGATCTATTCAACCCCCCCTTCTAGATCTATATTGTGCCTACTGGGAACTAACATATGCAATCCTGCTCACAAGCATCAATCTTCTTATACCTGAGATTCAACCCCTTAAACATCTTCTTCACTTCATAGTAATTCACGGGTAGAGTATTATTCCTAGGTAAGAACTGTAAGACCCCGAGTTTTATGAAATGAAAGTATTCATTTTTCTTATAATTATTATTTTATTTAGTAAATGTTTAAATTGATTAAAGGTAAAGTTAAGAGTGATATGTGAAAATTATACAAAGTAAGCAAGTAGATATAAAATATTCATTGTGTCGGGGAATGTTCGTTTGGTCGGGGAATATTCTTTTTGTCGGGGAATATTCGTATGAGGACACAATCATTAGTGGACCCCACAATGAAATAACTATCGGATATAAAAAAGACAGAAATAACTTTTTTTTATAAAATAACGATAAAAGTTTTTACTGTTAAGCTGCTGAAATATCTGGCAGGAAAAGTACACTAATATGCATGGTTGCACAGTAGCACATGGTATTGCACAATATCTTTGATTATTGATGCTTACGTAAGAAGTCACTCAGTATTATTCAATTATTGCAACAGTAGTTGCTGCATATTATATCATATTATTGATTCAATTATTGTCACAGTATCATCTGCACAATATTTTATATTATTAAATCAATAATTGAGACAACACATTTATTCATATTGTTATTTACAGTATTGACAATGTCTAGAAAGTTCTATCGAGGAAATCGGTTAGGTCATCTAATTTCGCGCCAATAAGGAGAAATCTTTATCGGAAAGCCCATTTTTTCCTGGGAATGATCTGGTTGTCAATATTGCAAGTTATAATATTAATGACGAATAATTGTTAAAATATTAAAATGTGTTTATTGAAGATAAGTGAATTACAAGTTAAAGGGGAATAATGCAAGCTTTGAAAACTTTAAGGGTACTAAAGTGTAATATGTTAACCAATCCATGTGAACTTGAATCAACCATTCAGAGAAGAGATGATGCAAGTATGACATCATCCTTAAAGAAACACAAAGATGATGTATGTATGACATCATCATGATGTAAGTAATGATATCATCATGATGTAAGCAATGACATCATCATGACGATGTCACCTGGACTAATGTGCAATTATTGAGGTACTAAACTGTAATAAGTCGAGCCCCTAATGTGAAATTATTGAAACTATGTTTTTCTATAAATAGAAGCTCATTTCTTTTTTCATTCTCACCAATTCACTAAGACTCACTAGAGAAACTGTAGAGAGAGAAACTATAGAAAGAAAAGAAGAAGAGTATTCTACTACTTCACTATTGCATTATCCAATCTTGTACTAAGGTAAGGGGTATTATTTTTCGTAAGGAGTAACATGTCTATGCGGATTACCGCATTCATGGTGAATAACCCTTCGTATTCATTCTTTATTGATCTGTAGGAGTAACATGTCTACGCGGATTACCGCATGCATGGTGAATAACCCTTCATACTTATTCTTTATTTGTGGAAAAGATCTGTCTATGCAGATTACCGTATGAGGGGTGAAAATCTATTTACAGTTTTGTATATTATTTCTTTTTATATTCCTAAATCTAAACTTACTATGATAAGTATTGCTTCTATAATCCCTGAAATTAGTATAATATCCTTGAGTTTTTCACTTCATCTAGTATCATGCCATTGGAATATTGGTCTGAACTTTCTTATTAAATCATTTCGGTATTATTCATGGGGTACTATTCACGAAAAAAGTGATTTCTTTTCTGTCCAAATTATTTTTGATATATGAATATTATTTTTGAATTTTAGTTCACAAAGCAGTTATCATGTTAACAATTTGGACATTCTTGTACTCTGGATAAATTGAATTATAAGTCTTTAAAATTTATCATTGCTCTCACTTAATTGAATTCTTATATCATTGTCATCATCCTCATGCTTAAATTGCGATGAAAGTCATCTTTGGCCGTAGTGCATAGATGGACTGTTGATTGGTATGATTATGACTAGGAAAGTTTGTATTGGTATAATCATGACATGTAATGTTGCAGACAAATGATGTGGTGAAAGTCCTCATTGGCCCGTAGTGCATTGATCGACAGTTGTTGGCATGATCATGACCATTGGTGATAATAACGAATATCCTTGGTCTGTAGTACATGGATAATTTGTGGATGTGGATTATTTATTATGCTGTGTTACATCGATAAAAATATTGATGATGAACTTTTAAATCATAGAAGATAGTGGACATCATGCTCTACTTGACTCTTTAAATGGATTACTTGTTCCGCTGCAGTTAAACTTGTTGTCTATTATATTCTATCAATTTTACACTGTTGAAGGCTAACGATAATTTATTTTGCATTATCTTAGTCATAATATTCTTTACTGGGCTAGTTGAGCTCACCCTTTGCTTTCATTGTTCTCTTCAGGAAATGAGAACATAGCCGGGAATAGTCGGGGAATGGAGTGACGGTCCGAGATGGTAGCTGCAGTAGTCCTCACTATTTTATAAAATAGTGTGATAATAATTGTAATGAGGACTCCATTTGAGATTGGATATTGTCTACGAGACAATATTCATGTTAAAACTCTCAGCTTATGTTTTGTCGTATTTTACACGATAATTGTATAATAAAGTTTGTATTTGAATTCTCTACCATATATTTGGCGACTCAGAATGGGTTGTGTATATCTATTTTGGGGGCTTCACAGTTGGTATCAGAGCTTAGGGATATGATCTCTGGCTGAGACATGAAGCTAAACTAGGAGGGGAGAGACGGGTAAATCCTTCGCTAGTATGACCTACCTAAGATTAATTTTTATTTAATTGGTCGGTCAAAATATAGGGATAATATGTGGCATGTTAATTAACTCTTGTTTTATGACAGTGTTTAAAAATGGCATCTGAAAATATTGAGATAAATAATGGAGTACATGAGACCGTTGAGTCACTGCCAATCAATACCCATGATAATGTACATTAGGAAGGCAATAATTCTCATGTAAACAACAACACCGACCAAATGATGAACGATGGGATGTTCAAAAGCTTTCTGCAATTCATGCAACATCAGGCGAGAGAGACTCCTGTTTAAAATGCATGTGGAAATACTGGCAACTCACAGATGGTCACTGCTAACCAATTCAAGGAGCTGGGACCACCGAAGTTTTTGGGAAAAGCAGAGACGTGGATTAAACTTATCACCAAGATATTTAATGCATTGGGATATGCCGAGGAGCAAAAGATTCCTTTTTCACCTTTATGTTGCTAATAGAGGAAGATTATTGGTGGAAATCTATCAAACGTACTCAACCTTCCGCACTAAAAATTTCTTGGGAGAAGTTCCAAGAATTATTCAAGGATAAGTACTTTTCTAAAAGTTTTCGTCACATGAAGGAGGTAGAATTCATCAAGCTGGAGCAAAACAATATGACCGTGTCGCAATACGAGGCTAAGTTTGTGGAGTTATATCGATTTGCATCCCATTTGGTAGATAATGAGGAGCGTATGAAGCGAATATTTCAGCGAGGTTTGAAGCCCGAAATTCGTCAATACCTCATTTCTCACAAACTTTGTTTATATTCAGATGTTGTCAATAGGGCTCAGTTATTGGAGCGCGATAATCAGCCAGCCCAACCAAAGGAGAGTAGCCGACAAAACGATAGTGGTCATACCAGTGGCAACAGTCATCGAAGCAGTGATAACAAACGTGGAGGAAATCATTATGCCAGAAATGGTAACCACTTTGGTGGTAATCCTGGACAAGATAATAGAAGAAATGAGTCAAGTGGAAATTTCAAAAAGAGAAGGTTCAACAATGATGGAAAGACAGCAGCACCAATACCCGTTTTCAAGGAAGAAAAATGACCACCGATCATATTCAACAAATACGGACAGGAGGGACATATCAGTCCAAACTATACGTAACAACCCAAAGTGTGTTACAATTACGGGACGGAAGATCATTTAGCTCGATTTTATCATGCAGCAAAGTCAAGTCCAGCTGGGATGGTGACACCAAAGGCTGTCCTGGACAAGTTAAAGTCGGTAGTTCAAAGGAGAGCATTTTTTGTTACCTCCAAAAAAGCGAAAAACCCAAACGAAGTTATCACGGATAAGCTAATCATAAACTCTTGCAAAGTCTATACCTTATCTAATACTGGTTCTACCCATTCTTTTATTTCACCTACTTGCGGTCAACGTTTAAATTTGACTCTAGAGAAATTAAACTTTGACTTATCTATTGAAACTCAGTTGGGAGAAACCTTCATTACATCCACTGTTTATAAATCTTATTTGATTCAAATCGACACTTTCACATTACCAGTTGATCTCATCTCTTTGAAAATACTTTAATTTGATGTGATTTTAGGGATTGATTGGTTAACTACTCATCATGCTAAAATTTACTTTTTTCGTAAGGTCTTTAATTTTCATATTCCTAACCAACCTATTATGCAAATTCAAACAATCAAACATCTAAAGTCAATCACTGTCATATCAAGCCATAAAGCTATTCGTTTATTGAAAAATGGATGTCAAGCTTTCTTAGCCCATGTCACGGATTTAAACAAAAATACGTCAGATTTGAATGATATTTCTATTGTTAATACATTTCTTGACGTATTTCCTGAAGAACTTGCTGGCCTACCTCCAGAGCGTGAAATCAAATTTTGTATTGAACTTGAACCTGGTACAAAATCCATTTACAAAACTCCATATCGAATGGCTCCTATTGAACTTCAGGAGTTAAAAACGAAACTGTAGGAATTGTTAGACATCGGTTTCATTTGTCCTAGTATGTCTCCTTGGGGTGCTCCTGTTCTATTCGTAAAGAAGAAAGATGGGAGTATGCGACTTTGTATTGATTATCGGGAGTTGAATCATGTCACCATCAAAAATAGGTACTCGTTGCCTCGCATTGATGACCTGTTTGACCAATTGTAAATTGCCAAATTCTTTTAAAAAATTGATCTTCATTTCGGATATCATCAGTTAAAGATTAAAACTGATGACATTCCAAAGACTGCTTTCAGAACTCGGTACGGGCATTACGAATTCCTAGTCATATCTTTCGGATTGACTAATGCTCTAGCTGCCTTCATGGATATGATGAACCGAGTATTCAAAGAATATTTGGATCATTTTGTGGTTGTCTTTATTGATGACATCCTCATTTACTCCAAAAGACGTAAAGATCATGAGCAACACTTGAGGTTAATACTCCAAAAGCTTCGTGAAAACAAGCTATATGCCAAGTTGAAGAAATGCAAGTTCTGGCTTAAGGAAGTAGCATTTCTTGGGCACGTGATATCAAATCACGGAATATCTGTTGACCCTGCGAAGATTGAAGCAATACAAAGCTAGGAGCAACCTAAGTCAGTGACCGAAGTACGTAGCTTTCTAGGCTTAACTGGTTATTATCAGAGATTCGTGGAAGGATTTTCTTGACTCGCTACTCCATTAACTTAGCTGACTCGAAATGATACAAAATTTGGTTAAAGCGAGGAATGTGAGAAGAGTTTTCAAGAACTTAAGAGGAGACTCATTTCAGCACCTATTTTGACAATACCATCTGGTTCGGAGGGATTTGTCATATACAGCGATGCTTCAGGCAAAGGTTTATGATGTGTTCCCATGCAACATAGGAAATTCATAGCCTATGCCTCACGACAACTCATAGAATATGAGATTAATTATCCTACTCATGATCTAGAGTTGGCAGCAGTCGTTTTCGCACTAAAGATCTAGAGGCATTACCTGTATGGGGATAAAGTGGAGATCTATACAGATCATAAAAGCCTCAAATATTTCTTCACCCAAAAGGAACTCAACATGTGACAACGAAGTTGGATCGAGTTGTTGAAAGATTACGATCATACCATTCAATACCATCTTGGAAAAGCAAACGTGGTAGCTGACGCATTGAGTAAAAGATCATATGCGGGTACGAATGCGATATTGTCAACGCAACGGACCATTTTGTATGACTTACAAAGGATGGAGATAGAGTTAAATAGTCTAGGGGCCCACGTGATAATGTGAAATATACAAGTAGAATCGACTTTAATTGATAAATTTAAAGCTGCTCAAGCTACGGACCTGGAGCTGATGCATATAAGGAAGAAAGTACAAGAAGGTGCTATTTCGGAAGTAAGAATCGATGAAGAAGGAATACTTTGAGTGAACTCAAATGGAAAGGCAATCAGAAAGGACTATTCAAACTCTTGAAGATATATTGAGACTCTGCGTTCTAGACTTAAAAGGAAGTTGGGACACATATTTATCATTGGAGGAATTCTCCTACAACAACAGTTATCAAGCAAGTATAGGCACGACTCTTTTCGAGGCGTTGTAAGGATGAAAGTGTCGTTCTCTAGTATACTGGGACGAGGTGGGTGAAACAACGTTTTTGGGACCAGAAATGGTATGTATGACTACGAAAAATATTTAAATGATCTGGCAACGTATACAAACCTCACAAGATCGACAAAAGAGTTATGCCGATCTTCATCGAAGGGAAGTTGAATTCAATGCTGGAGACCATGTATTGTTACGTGTAGCTCCATGGAAAGGAGTTACGAGATTTGGAAAGAGAGAAAAACTCAACCCTCGATTCATTGGCCCATTTGAAATCCTTGACTGAGTAGGAACTGTGGCCTATAGACTCGCTTTACCGCTAAGTATGTATTGTGTTCATAACGTTTTTCACATATCTATGTTACGTAAATATGTGGAAGACCCGAATCACATTATTGAATTAGAACCATATGATATAGTGGAAGATTTTAACGTATGAAGTGGTACCTGTTAAAATCTTGGATAAGAAGGAACATATTCTACGCTCAAAGGTTATACCTCAAGTCAAAGTTTTGTGGAGAAACCACGATATTGAGGAAATGAACTGGGAGTTAGAATCTGAAATGAAAATAAGGTATTCTCACTTCTTCGACATACCAGGCAAGTACATCAATTTCGAGGACGAAATTTCATAAGGAGGGGAGATTGTAAGACCCCAAATTTTATGAAATGAAAGTATTCAATTTTCTTATAATTATTATTCTATTTATTAAATGGTTAAATTGATAAAAGGTTAAAGTTAAGAGTGATATGTGAAAATTTTAAAAAGTAAGCAAGTTGATATAAAATATTCGATGTGTCGGGGAATATTCGTTTGGTTGGGCAATATTCTTTTTGTCGGAGAATATTTGTACGGAGACAAAATCATTGGTGGACCGCACAACAAAATAACTGTCGGATATAGAAAACGATAGAAATAACCTTTTCATAAAAATAACGGCAAAACTTTTTACCGTTAAACTGCTAAAATATTCGGTGAGAAAAGTACAATAATACGCGTGGTTGCACAGTAGCACACAATATTGCACAGTATCTCTGATTATTGATGCTTACATAAGAAGTCACTCAGTTTTATTCAATTATTACAATAGTAGTTGCTGCATAGTATCTCATATTATTGATTCAATTTTGTCACAATATCATCTGCACAATATTTTATATTATTAAATCAATAGTTGAGATAACATATTTATTCATAATATTATTTACATTATTGACAATGTCTAGAAAGTTCTGTCGAGGAAATGGGTTAGGTCATCTAATTTCGCGCCAATAAGAAGAAATCTTTATCGAAAAGCCCCCTCTTTCCTTGGAATGATCTGGTTGTCAATATTGTAAGTTATAATATTAATGATGAATAATTGTTAAAATATTAAAAAATGTGTTTATTGAAGATAAGTGAATTACAAGTTAAAAGGGAATAATATTGCAAGCTTGTAAAACTTTAGGGGTAACAACGTGTAATATGTTAACCAATCCATGTGAACTTGAATCAACCATTCAGAGAAGAGATGACGCAATCATGAAATCATCCTTAAAAAACACAAAGATGATGTAAGCATGACATCATAATGATGTAAGTAATGACATCATCATGATGTATGCAATGACATCATCATGATGATGTCACTTGGACTAAGGTGCAATTATTGAGGTACTAAACTATAATAAGTCGAGCCCCTAACGTGCAATTATCAAAACTATGTTTTCCTATAAATAGAAGCTCATTTCTTCTTTCATTCTCACCAATTCACTAAGACTCACCAGAGAAACTGTAGAGAGAGAAACTATAGAATGAAAAGAAGAAGAGTATTCTGTTACTTCACTATTGAAGTATCCAATCTTCTACTAAGGTAAGGGATATTATTTTTCGTATTCATTCTTTATTAATCTGCGGGAGTAACCTGTCTATACGGATTACCACATGCATAGTGAATAACCCTTCGTTTTCAATCTTTATTGATCTGCGGGTATAACCTGTCTGCATAAATTACCGCATGTATGATGAATAACCCTTTGTACTCATTCTTTATTTGTGAAAAAGATCTGTCTACGCGGATTACCGCATGACGAGTGGAAATTTATTTGTAGTTTTATATATTATTTCTTTTCATATTCCTAAATCTAAACTTACTATGGTAAGTATTGCTTCTATAATCCCTAAAATTAGTATAATATCCTTAAATTTTGCGCTTCATCTAGCATCGTTTCATTGGAATATTGGTCTGAACTTTCTTATTAAAATATTTTCATTTGGGTACTATTCGTTCGGGTACTATTCATAGGGTACTATTCACGATAAAATTAATTTTTTTCTATCTAAATTATTTTTGATACATGAATATTATTCTTGAATTTTACTCCACAAAGCAGTTATCATGTTGACAATTTGGAAATTCTTGAACTCTGGATAAATTGAATTATAAATTTTTAAAATTTATCATTGCTCTCACTTAGTTGAATTCTTATATCATTGTCATCATCCTCATGCTTAAATTGTGATGAAAGTCATCTTTGGTCGTAGTGCATAGATGGACTGTTGATTGGTATGATTATGACCAGTAAAATTGAATTGGTATAATCATGATATGTAATGTTACAGATAAATGATTTGGTGAATGTTCTCATTGTCCCGTAGTGCATTGATGGACAATTGTTGACATGATCATGACCATTGGTGATAATAACGAATATCATTGGCCAGTAGTGCAAGGATAATTTGTGGATGTGATGTTATCGAATATCCTTGACCCGTATTGCATGAATAATTCAATGATGTGGATTATTTATTGAGCTGTGGTACAACGATAAAATATTGATGATGAAATTTTAAATAACAGAAGATAGTGGATATCATTCTCTACTTGACTCTTCTAATTGATTGCTTGTTCCTCTGCAGTTAAACTTGTTTTCTATTATATTCTATCAGTTTTATACTGTTGAAGGCTAACGATAATTATATTTTGCATTACCTTAGTCATAATATTCTTTACTGGTCTAGTTGAGCTCATCCTTTGCTTTCATTATTCTCTTCAGGGAATGAGAACATAGTCGGGACTAGTCGGGGAATGGAGTAACGGTCCGAGATGGTAGCTATAATAGTCTTCACTATTCTATAAAATAGTGTGATAATAATTGTAATTGTCTATGGGACAACATTTGTATTAAAACTCCCATCTTATGTTTTGTCGTATTTTACACGATAGTTGTATAATTAAGTTTGTATTTGAATTCTATACCATGTATTTGGCAACTCAGAATGGGTTGTGTATACCTATTTTGGGGGCGTCACAAGAATTCGCTGAGAATATCAAGCAAATCATTGAATCCTCTCTCACTACAGTCATGCTCATTCTTGAAATGTAAATGCTTTGTAACTGCAGAAAGCCTAGTGTGCTTGTCATTTCCACGATACCGTGGAACACCCGATTCAGATAGCAAATTATAAAAAGCAGCCGTTGGATCATTTGGCTTTTGTTGAGCACTGCTTAACGCATGCTCATTTTCAGCCCAGTTAATATTGGTAGGACCATACGCATTAACCAACATCTGCACGACATCATAGTTATCTGATTGCGAATCCCTGTGAATCGATTGGTCTACAATACTATCTGTCCATTTTCTAAACTCAAATGATTCCCCGTGATGAATCTATACCGAATACCTATCCACAAATCCACGTGAATATAAGTCAAATTTAACTTCATCGACAGTCTTCCATATCAAAGTTACACTTAAAACACGAGCATCTCATCTTTCTGTTCGAATCATCAACATGTTCTATTGCTTTGTTCATAAAATTTGACCCCCCTATCACGGTACACATCAACTAATCCCCTCCCATCAATCTTAATCCTACGGTACATCCAACTCCGGTTGGTAGACATCTTTAATTGAAGAAAATACCCAATTAGATAAAGAATAATCATGAATGTGGTCCATGCATGTATTTAGTTTAACTAATATATATCTCCACTCTACAAGGGTTAGGCTTCTATCCCATTCCTGGATGCATCTCCTCACTAGTGTCAATTTTGAGCACGTTTCTTCTTTTTGAAGAAAATTTCACCTGCACCTCCCCATGGTCTCCAAGTACACGAAATAGACCAAGACAACTTAGTCTAAGTATGCACACGGAGAACATGTAGAGACGCCAGCTGAAAAATCCTCAAAAGTTTATAAAAACGCACCTTGTGAATTAACACCGACCTACGTGAGAGACATAACATCCAGTAACAATGTAAGACCCCAACTTTTATAAATAAAGATTAATTTTTCTCAAAATATATTTTTTAAATATTATGGTGTAAATTTGATATAATGTTATGGTTGTGGGTAATATTTATAAATTTTGCAAAGTATGCAAATTGTTATAAAATATTCGATTGATCGGAGAATATTCATTTTAACAGGAAATATTCGTAAGACTACACAATCATTGGTGGACCCCACAACAGAATTATTGTCAGAGTTAGAAAATGACATAAATATTTTTTTATAAATATAACAACGAAAGTTTGCATGTTAAGCTGTTGAAATACCCGGTGGTAAAAATACAGTAATGTGTGTGGTTGCATAGTAGCACACGATATTAATTATTGATGCTTACGTGAGAAGTCACTCAGTTTATTTCAATTATTGCTACAGTAATTGCTGCATAGTATCTCACGTTATTTGATTCAATTATTGTTACAAAATTTTATATTATTAAATCAATAATTAAGATGACAAGTTATTCATATTATTATTTGCATAATTAACAATGTTTAGAAAGTACTGTCGAGGAAAGAAGTTTTGGTCACCTAATTACGCCAATAGGGAGAAATCCTTATCGAAAAGCTCCCTCTTTCCCGGGAACGATCTGGTTGTTAATATTGTTAGTTATAATAATGATGAATAAATGTTGTTAAAAATATTGACGAAATTTTTATGAAGTATTTGTTGTAATTATGGACCTCCCCATTTATCTATTTTTCAAAATAATCGGTAGAAAGTTATTCAGTATATATATATATATATATATATATATATATATATATATATATATATATGTATGTATATATATTTTAAAGGTGAGGCCACATATGGGGCCCACGTGTTGAATTTTTTTTTTTTTTGGGGGGGGGGGGGGAACTTGATGAAAGTTGTCACGGGAGGAGTTTTGTTTTTCAAAGAACACGTGTTAATATATATATATATATATATATATATATATATATATATTATAATAAGTTTTATTTTTTATGAAAAATATAATATATTATATTAATAATTTGAAAAAAGGGGCATCTGGAATTTTTTTCTTCCCGCCCATGGAGTTTATTCCGAAATCCTACTGTGCGTCCGTGATTTTTACTAAATAGTATCCTTCCATTCTCCTATAAATAAGATGCTTAGTTTAGAATTGAAAATCACACCAGAATCAAAGAATTCTTCTTCTATAATAATGAACGTATTTCTTTATAGTTTTAAGAAACTTTGAGCGTAGAAAACCGTGAAAGTTTTCTTCAAAAATATCCCCGGTATACCATTTGGAATACTCTTCTTTTTAAGGTAAGAGATGTTATTTTTGTTCAATACTCGTAATAAATAATATTTTCTTTCTTATTCTATAGTATGTAAGTAATATTATTTCGTTTCAGATTTTGAATTCTATACTCATTTTGTTAAGTTTTGGCTTCTATACTCCATGAAATTAGTAGAATATCGTTGAAATTTGCTGTAAAGTCCCCGAACCCAGATACTTGAAACTCGAATTCGATACTTCACGATACCATTTCTATGAGCGGAAATATTACTAATAATAATAACAATAATATAAATTTTGAACTTAACTTACATTTATCAGAGTCTAATCCCAAGTACGCAACCTTTACTTATATTCATTACATGATATATAATACATATCATTAACTTAGTACAGTCTAACTATTACAAAAGATACAAATACACAAATCCTATTTGCTTTCCTTTTCACTTATTTTGGCATGAGCTTTCCAGTCCTTCACACTTAGCTGAAAACATTTAAATAAAGCAAGGATGAGCATTTGAGTGCCCAACAAGTATTATATATATATATATATATATATATATATATATATATATATATATATATATATATATAAGCTGAAAGAATTTAAATGTTTTCTTTATAATATTCTTCTACAACCAGTCAATAGTTGTGAAGTAATATGTACCAATAATAATAACATAACAACCCTCGTTCAAATTTTTGAAACTGTGTATTGACTATACATGGGGTTTCTGTGACATACTATGAACATTGTTTTTCATTTTCGAAAAGGTTAAACAGAAATTCATCTGTAAACCGGCATTGCTTACTGGCCTAAGGGTGTACAGTCCATGGGCCCTGTATTGATCAATACTACATTGCTAGAACGATATTATCGTTCATCCTTTGTCCGCCGTAGCGCATAAAAATTTTCCCATTATCAGGATGTTCATACCTGTCGGGTTTTTATAACAAAGGTCTTATATAATTCAACATATATGTATATCAAAGGTATATCAACATGCGATTGAATACAATGGTTATCCAAGTGGGGACACTTGTATAACCATTTATAGAAATTAACGAACAGAATATATATTTGAATTATCATATACTAACATGTTGGTTGATAATCAATGGGCGTATATAATATAGGCTTTACAATCTGTACAATAATAATATAACTTTGAAATATTCTTACACTTGTCCAATGCATAAAGAAAATGCAAAGGTAGGATACTTGCCTGATGCGCTGCTTACAATTACGCAACTTAGATCTATCTGTTATACCGAAACCTATCATTAATAAGATCATTCTATCGATTAGAATCACATATCATAACACATAGTACTGCTTATTGCAGTCAGCACATATCATAATCACATTGTCATACATGTTCAACAATCATGTTATCACAAACAAACATTCACTCATTCCTAATCACATTGTCACACAACTTTATCCACCATTGAATCACAAATAAAATAATTAACTAACTAAATTTCTAAGTCCAGATCAATTTCTGAACCATGTCGGTCTACCGACATCTTTATCGGATAATTATCGAGTCTAAGACTCTAAACAGTTGTTCAATATCCATTTAGACTAATTAAATAACAGTCATATCATTTTTCATGACCTTATAATAATTATAAAATAATTATTACCATGTACCATAATTTTTGAAATATCAGAATCATTATTAAATGATTTAAATATCAAACAATTCTATTCTCATCAATAATTAATTAATATAAAATTATTAATCAAACCATTGCCAAAATATTAAAGTTATTTATAATAACTCAAATTATTCTTAATGTATTAATATTACTCTTAAATGATTTTTAAAACATTTAAAATCATTATTAAATAATTACCATTAATATTTAAATATTAATGAACTATTTATCCAAATATTAAAAGTCATTAATTATAACTTAAAATATTTTTAATTCATTTATATCCTTTTTAAATGATTTTTAAATAAATAAAACCATTTTAAAACTATTTATTTAATATAATTATTAAATAAACTTAATATCATTGATCATTAAATAAATATCATTAATATTAAATTATTAATGAAATTATTCTTTAAATATTAAAAGTTATATTTTATAACTTAAATATCTTTAAACACTTTATTTTCATTTAAAATGATTATTATAATATTAAAATCATTTTTAAACAAAATTATTTAATATAATTATTAAATAACTTTAATATCATTAATAATAATTAATTAATGAAATTTACTTTTAAATATTAAAAGTTATATTTTATAACTTAAAATATTTTAAATACCTTATTCTTATTTAAAATGATTTTTAATTTAATAAAATCATTTTTAATTCATTTAATAAATAACTTAATTATCATTAATATTAATTTATTAATGAAAATTATCACATAATATTAAAAGTTATCAAAAATAACTTAAATTATTTTCTTATACCATAATATAATTTTAAATTATTTTTTAAATATTAAAATCATTTTTAAATAATTTATTTAATATTATAAATAAATAAATTAAATACTTTTAATATTCCAAAAATATTAAATATTTATGAAATATATTTAAAATAATTAAAAACTAATTTTCAGAATTTAAAATAATTTTTAATAATTTATTTTGTATTTTTAATAATTAAAAACTATTTTTTTCTATTTATTAATTAATTTTCGAAAATAAATAATAGAAACCGTCGCAGAAGGCCCCTATAGCAACAGAACCGTCGCTATAGGTGTTCTTGAGCCTTCAAGAACATTCATAGCCAGCGTTTAAGTACCCTACTTTGACCACGATTTCTGAGCTGTTCATGATGTTTCTAGCCTCGGTTTTGGTCCGATCATGTAGCTTTTATGTAGGACTACATGACCCAGCAACAAACATGATTATAACATGTATAACCAACGAGATCTGAAGCCTTGAACAAGCTGTCAGAGCTGTTCTTCATTTTCTGGGTTATCCAGAAATGAAGAACAGTTCGACTGGCCAGTTTTGGGCTTCCATAACTTGTGATCTAGGTGATAGTTTTATGATCTAAAAGTTCCAGCTTGTAGACAACATGTGATACTACAATTCCATTACAAAACATCAACATATCAACAATAAATAAAGCATATTCGATCCGGTCAAAGTCTGTCAGAGATCATGTTCATCAGTTTTCTGGGTTACCCATAAAACTGAGTTCATGATCGTCTGACCTTCTTTGACCAACTACCAAAACCAGAACAAGAATTATTTATAGGTTCTAAAAGCATGGATCACTAGTTGAACTAACATACTATAACTTAGATTCAACACAAACAACAAAACATAAATACACTGAACGATCTAGTCGGATAAAAATCTTGTCAGACCGGTTCTTGGCTGTTTCTGGGTTACCCAGAAACGCACGGTCATGGCTGGTCAACTACTTTTTACCGTAAATAACTTCTATTTTAGACATCAAATGACCTTTAGGTCACTTTCAGATTACAGACCACAATACAGGCTACACGTAACAACTTAAAAACAACATAAATCATAAACCATCAAGGATCTGTGGCCACTGACATTCGTTGTCAGACCACAAAACATAATTTTTCCAGATTTGCAAAATCATCAAATCCGAGCCTCTAGATGTTATGGATCTAACATCTAGCAACCCAGATCATCTATTGACACCATAATCAACATGTTTAACACATCAAACATAAAATCTAACAACAGAAAATTGGATAGATTTTTGGGCTAGGGTTTATACCTTTTCGATCCAATTCTTTATTCTGAATTCTTGATCTGTTTTTGGTAAACGTGGGGCTTTGATTTAGGACTGATATACTATATATTTTCGTAGCTTTTAGAGAGAGAGAGAGAGTCTAGGATGGGTATTGTGAGAAAATGGGCAAGAAAATGAGACTTTTCTCTCTCATAATCTATAGATAATACTTAGATGCATTGTATGTTGCTATGATCTGATGATTGAGATTGATTTGCTGGAAGTTTGTAGCACATGGGGTTGGTAGGAGTTGGTTAACAACTACACCAATTGTCAAAACCTACACAATAGCTTCTTTAATGCTAAAAAAAATGAACACTAGGCTTGTAATATTAATGGCACATTGATCAATTAGCAAACCCTTAGGGTTTGACCCTTAGGGTTTAACCCTAAGGTTAAGCACATAACATTCAAGCATTTTAAATTAGGGTTTGTAAAAAAATAAAACTACAATTTTAGTTTCTAAAAAATTATAATTAGGGTTTATAAAATAATTTAGGTCTTTAATTACTTAACACTTTTCTAACTAGGTTTAAGCAATACTAATTAGCATTTCATTTCTCAAATTAGTGATTAGGGTTTACCATAAGCAATTTAGGGTTTGTAGTACCAAAAATTAGGGTTTCTAGAAATATAATTAGGATTTCTAGAAATTAAATTAGGGTTTTAAAATAATTAGGTTTATTAAATAAAAGGTCTTAATTTAGTTATCAACTTGCTAACTAGGGTTTAAGAAACACTAATTAATATTACATTGTCCAAAATAGTGCTTAGGATTTACATTTACAAATTAGGGTTACTAATTTAGAAATTAGGATTTATAATTTCTATATCACCAGTCGTTAATCACATTATTGTGATTACAAATTCTCAAAGTCGTGAATGACTTTCACTTTAGAGTTTCAATTCAATTAGGGTTCCAAAATTATAATTAGGGATTATAATATAGAATAATAATAATAATACTAATAATAAGGGTTTTGAATAATTACGATTCTCCCTAATTAGGGTTAATACATAAACACCGATCATAAATCACATTAACATGATTACATAACAGTTTTAAGCCGACATTCGGCTTTAACTTAGGGTTTAACAGCTTAAACTAGGGTTTTGGCATTTTACACCATAATTGACCAACCATTGTCAGTCCACAAACATACAGTACATATTTATAACACTGAAAAATCAAAATATTATTATATTATAATTTTATTATCATTATTCCTTATCCCATAACCACAGTTAGGGTTATCATTAACACTAAAAATGTTTCACACATTAACATTACACACATAACCATACACATCTATAACACTTACAAATAATATTATAATATTATTATTCTCATTTTTTGATCAAAACCCAAAATTAGGGTTTGGATTCCATATCTGAATTATCTTTCATATATAACCTTATTAATTAAGTAAAAATAATTTACTTAACTATTCTAAAATAATTTCATATAATAAATAATTATTATAATAATTCTATAATCATATCATATATTATTTAAATAATATAATTATCATATTTTCATAGAAAATAAACATTAAAAACATTTTTACTATAAAACTAATTATTATTAGAATATAATTTATAATGAGCAATAATCTTAAAATAAAATTATTCATAACCATTCATGTAATAAATATTTTTTATATTCATCACATAATTACATACATAATACCTTTCACGCATTCTTACCTTTAAAATAAATAATTATTTTAAAATCATTTCCAATATTATTTAAATAATATAAGATTATATCTTCATTGAAAAATAATTAATAAAACATTTCCAATAAGGAATTAATTAGTATAAAAATATAATTGATAATAATAAATAATTCTAAAATAAATTTATTTGCAATATTTAATGTAATAAATAAATTTTATTTATCACAGATATAATTATAATTACACATTACCTTGACACATATCATTCATACTTATTTTAATAATTTTTAAAAAAATTTGTACGTAAAATTTATGATTTATTTATATAGAAAATATCGGGTTATCACATTTGCGCTTCATCCAGTATCTTTTCATAAAAATATTAATCTGAGCATTCTTGATAAGTTTTAACCTTTTTATGCCGAAGTACTATTCATGGGGTACTATTTACTTGGTTACTATTCACCCGGAGTACTATTCGTAACAAAATTTGATTTCTTTTCGGTCCAAATCATTTTTGGTACAAAATCATTCTTGAATTTTACTCCACAAAGCAGTATCATGTTGAAAATTTGGACGTGTTTGAATTTTGGATTAATTAAATTATAAATCTTTAAAATTTATCATTTGCTTTCATTTAATTGAATTCTTATATCATTGTCATCATCTTCATGCTTATATTGTTATGAAAGTCATCTTTGACCCGTAGTGCATAAATGAATTGTTGATTTGTCTGATTATAACCAGAGATTATTCAGTATAATCATGACCGTAATGTTACAAATGATGTGGTAAAAGTCCTCATTGGCCTGTAGTGCATTGATGGACAGTTGTTGGCATGATCATGACCATTGATGATTACACGAATATCCTTGGCACGTAGTGCATGGATAATTCGTGGACGTGATAATAATGAATATCCTTGGCCCGTTGTGCATTGATGATTCAATGATGTGGTTTATTTATTAAGATGAGTCTTTGAGATAAAATTGATGATAAACATTTTAAATTATAGAAGATAGTAGATATCATGCTCTACTTGACTCTTCTAATGGATTTCTTATTTCACTGCAGTTAAACTTGATGTTTATTGTATTTTATCAGTTTAACACTGTTGAAGGCTAACGATAATTTATTCTGCATTATTTTAGTCATAATATTTCTTACTGGGCTAGTTGAGCTCACTATTTTGCTTTTATTGTTCTCGTCAGGAAATGAGAACGTAGCCGGGACTAGTCGGGGAACGGAGTGATGGTCCAAGATGGTTGTTTTAGTAGTCCTCACTATTTAGTGTGATAATAAATGTAATGAGGATTGAATTTGAGTTTGGATATTGTCTGGAAGATAATATTCGTGTTGAAACTCCCAGCTTATGTTTTATCATATTTTACACGACAGTTGTATAATTAAGTTGCATTTGAATTCTGTACCATGTATTTGGCGACTCAGAATGGGTGATGTATACCTATATTGGGGGCGTCACAGTTGGTATCAAAGCTTAGAGATATGATCCTTGGCTAAAATGTGAGACTAGAACTAGGGGGAGAGATGGGGAAATCCTTCGCTAATATGATCTACCTAAGCTTATTTGTTATTTAATTGGTCGGTTAGAATATAGGGATAATTTGTGGCACGTAATTTAATCCTTGTTTTGCGGTAGTGTTTGAAAATGACTTCCGAGAATGTTTATATAAGCAATGAAGCATAGGAGACCGTTGAATCACCACAAATTAATAACCAAGATAATGTACATCAGGAAGACAACAATCCTCATGTAAACTGTGAGACCCCAAATTTTATGAATAAAGATTTAAATTTCTCGAAATATTTTTTTGAATATTATGGTGTGAATTTAATATAATGTTATAGTTGTGGATAATATTTATAAATTTTGAAAAGTATGCAAGTTGTTGTATAATATTCGATTGGTCGGGGAATATTATTTTTGTCGGGGAATATCCGTACGACGGTACAATCATTGGTGGTCCCCACAACGGAATTATTGTTGGATTGAGAAAACGATAAAAATATTTTTATGAAAATAACGACGGAAGTTTTACCGTTAAAACTGTTGAACTACTCGGTAGTAAAAGTACAGTAATACGCGTGGTTGCATAGTAGCACACGGTATTGATTATTGATGCTTACATGAGAAGTCATTCAGTTTTGTTCAATTATTGCTACAGTAATTACTTCATAGTATCTTACGTTATTTGATTCAATTATTGTCGATATTTTATATATTATTAAATCAATAATTGAGACGACAAAGTTATTAATATTATTATTTGCAATATTAACGATGTCTCGAAGTTCCGTCAAGGAGAGGTTTGGTCACCTAATAACGTGCCAATAGGGAGAGATCCTTATTGGAAAGGCCCCTCTTTCCTAGGAACGACCTTGTTGATTAATATTGTGAATTATAATAAAGGTGATAAGTTTTGTTTTATTATTATTATAAACGTAATAAAACAGAAAACTTTTTATATAAAACATAATACTTTTTATAAAGTTTTGTTTTATTTGATTATAAATAGATTATATTATATTTTATTATGCATAGTGTTTGCACAGTAAAATCTTTTTATATAAAACATAATACTTTTATAAAGTTATTTATTTTATTAGATTATAATATAATATATTTTATTATGCATTGTATTTGCATAGTGTCTGCATAGTGTTTGCATAGTAAAATCTTTTTATATAAAACATAATACTTTTATAAAAGTTATTCGTTTTATTAGATTATAAATAGAATATATTATATTTTATTTAAAAGATTTTGTTTTATTAGAATATTTTATTAATATTACATAGTAAATCAATATGGACCGTCCGTTTAGAAGTAAATCAATCTGAACCGTTCATGAATTAGTTAATATTCAGTCCATTCTCCTATAAATAGAAGCTCATTCCTTCATTATTTCTTACGAATTCACTGAAACTCTAAAGAGAGAAACTATAGAGAGAAAGAAGAAAAGTATTCTGCTACTTCACTATTCCTATATCCAGTTTTTTTTAAGTTAAGGGGTATAATTTCTTTCGTCTTCATGAAGAGAACTTCTGTTATTCCATTCTTTATTACTATGTTGGAATAACCTGTATACGCGGACTAACGTATACATGGTGAAATTCTTCTGTTATTCAATTCTTTATTATTATGTTGGAATATCCTATCTGTGCGTTTACGCATGATCTGGTTCCATTTTTTATTATTCTGCCAGAATATCCTGTCTGTGCATTTACGCATGACCTGGATCCATTCTTTATTATTCTATTGGAATAACTTGTCTGTGTGGTCTATCGCATGCAAGGTGAATTCCGTTGTTATTCCATTCTTTATTATTCTGTTGGGAATAACCCGTCTGTGCGGTCTATCGCATGCATAGTGAATTCTTTTGTTATTATATTCTTTATTATTCTGTTGGAATAACCTGTCTATGTGGATTACCGCATGCATGGTGAATGATCCTTCGTATTCATATGAATAGTATTTTCATTCAAAAGTGGTTTCTGCCAGGGGCAATTTCATAATTTTTCTGACCCTTAAAAATTCTGAGAAAATTTGAAATGATAATTTGATGAGTTTTCTAGATTGTGTCCAAAAATGGCGATTTTTAGATGTATAAATTAGGAGTTATGAATTTTATAGGAAAAGACTATTTTAAAACTAAACCCTTATAACTCCTTGTGGTTAACTCCAAAATTGGTGAAATTTTTATTGGAAGTACATGTATATAACATGAGTATATCCTGTAAATTTCGAAATTTTGGACAAAAGTACAATTTATATTAAATATCTAAATATTCGGCAGTTTTAGCCATATGAAAAATAGTAAATGAATTTTAAAAATTCTGAGAAAAATATATGTTCAATATGGGACTATATTCTGCTAAATCCCAGAAAAGAAATATTTTTGGGACTGATTTAATATTTTTCATGAAAATGAACTAGTTATGAGTAAATGAATTAAATATGTTATGTGAAGTAATAAAATTGGAAAATAGGATTTTATGGCCCGGGAATCCTATATAAGGTATATGCAGATTTTTGATGAGAGATTTGATCATTGAGGATGAAATCTTATGAATATGACATTTTTTTGAATGATTAAATGCATTATTTGATAAAGTGTAAACAATTGAAATAAATTATTTATAAGTTTAAGAAATGATTAAAATATTATTATAATATCAATGATATTAGATTATGAGATTATTACGTGATTAATAACATTTGGTTATTATTGAACGCTGGATAAATTGTATTATAAATGTTTAATATTTATCCTTTATCTCATTTGATTGATTCTTTATATAATTGTCATTATCCTCATTCTTATATTATGATGAAAGTCATCTGTGGCCTGTAGTGCATAGATGGACTTGGTATGATTATGACCAGGGATTATTCGATATAATCATGACCGTAATGTTATAAATGATGTGGTAAAAGTCCTCATTGGTCCATAGTGCATTGATGGACAGTTTTTGGTATGATTATGGCTATGGATTCTCTTCGTCCAAGGGTGCAAAGATGAATTGTTTTATGGCATGAATCAGGACTGTTGATGAAAACACAATTATGTTTGGCCCATAGTGTATAGATAATTCGTGGTCGTGATATTAACGAATATCCTTGGCCTGTAGTGCAGGGATGATTCGATGATGTGGATTAATTATTGAGCTGAGTCTCAGCAATGAAATATTAATTCATAGATGTGATATTAACGAATATCCTTGACCGCAGTGCAGGGGTGATTCGATGATGTGGGTTATTTATTAAGCTGAGTCTCAGCGATAAAATATTGATAATAAATTTTAATTTGTAAAAGATAGTAGATATCATGCTCTACTTGACTCTTATAAAATATAGTTGTATGTCTTTGGCCTGTAATAAAAAGATGAATTGTTAATAAATATCTTTGGCCGTAGTGCAAAGATGAATTTATTAGTATGATTATGCGTAGAAATTGTGATTTGGTATAACCATAATTTTTGATGTTTCAGGTGAAGATAGGTGATGAAAATTATCTTTGTCCTGGATGTGAAGAGGAATTTAGAATCACAATTATGATTATGAGTTATTCATATGATTGTGGACAGGAATTGTTGATTGATGTTACAGGGATAAAACATTATCGGTGGACTTTTAACATAGAGAAGATAATAGATCTGATGGTCTATTTGACTCTTCTAATGGATTGCTAGTTCCGCTGCAACTATGGTTGAAAAGTTTTATCATCTACCATATGTTCTAAATCTCTGATTTATTACTGATGAAGCCTATTGATGATGTAAATTATCTTTAGTCATGATATTCTTTACTAGGCTAGTTGTGCTCACCCTTTTTGCTTAGCAATTCCTTTCAGGTAATAAGAGTGTAGCTGGGTCGAGCGGGGATAACAGGGGAATAGAACGGTGGTCTATAGCTGTTGAGGTTCTCCCTAAATAGTATGGAAATAATTTTATTGATGACTTTAGATAAGTGTGTCATATTGTATACGTTATTTGATATTTAATTTTGGTCAACCGAATAGGGTGAGGTGAACCTAACTTTGGAAGGTTGTTTTGCCACTATCATACAAGATGTCTAATGACATACAACCTCATGTTATCATAAGACAGGGTGGTGCACATCCACTTGCTGAGTATATCTACGAGTACTACCTATATGATCTTGGAGTTTATTTGAAATATAATTTTCACTTGGAGACAGTGGAGATAGTTATATGTCAAGAGAAGACTCACCATTGGAAAGAAGATGATAGTAATCTCCTCGTTTTTCTTTGGGGTCTATTGGGTTAACCAATGATAATTCTGTGGACATATGATATCTATCATAACCTAGACGCATGGCCTCCCATGTACGAAGGTTTCCTTGAGCACTTTCAAAGATTTTAATTTCTAAAATAGTTTTTGACTATACTTTTATGTAAAGTATCATTATAAGGTTGTGGTCGAGGCACAATGAGAGTTACATACATTCGTATTAAAACTTACAGTTAACTGTGGTCATATTCTATACGACAGTTCAACACTGTGTATAAATGAAGTTTGTATTTGATTTTTATAGTGTGATATCTGGCGACTCAGAATGGGTCGTGTGGACCTATTTTGGGGGCGTCAGAAATGGTATCAAAACTTAGGAATATGGTTGCTGACGGAGATATGAGTCTAGAACTAGGAGGAGAGAGACGAGTAATATACTTCGCTAGTGTGTGACTTACCTAAGCCGAAATTTTTACTTGATAAGTTGACAATTTGTGATATGTCAATTAACCTTTATTTTGAAGATATATTCTAGAATGATATTTGAAATTCAGGATATGAGCAATGGAAAAATCACGATACAGAGGATATAATCGGGAAGGTACAATCCGAAAAGAAAGAAAGGTATTCTCATCTCTTCGACAGTTCAACTGTTGTATAAATGAAGTTTGTATTTGATTTTTATAGTGTGATATCTGGCGACTCAGAATGGGTCGTGTGGACCTATTTTGGGGGCGTCACATAAACAACAACATCAAAAAAATGATGAACGATGGGATGTTCAGAGGCTTTGTGCAGTTCATACAACATCAGGCGAAAGAGACTCTTGTTCAAAATGTAGGTGAAAACACCGACAACTCTCGGATGGTCACTGCTAAGCAGTTCAAGGAGCTGAGACAACAAGAATTTTTGGTAAAGCCAGAACCACTCAAGGTAGAGACGTGATGTCTTGGGATGCTCTGAGTAGCAAAAGGTTCCCTTTTCCACCTTCATGTTTAGAGGAGAGGCAGATTTGTAACGCCCTAGAAAATCAAACCTTTTGTAAATACTTTTATAATGATTAAAATAATATTAATTGTTATTATTATGTGTTGACAAGATGAATGTCGTTCTATAACCTAGAAATGCTGAAACCATGTAGTATTTTAACTACGTGAAGGAATTAAAGTGTTTGAATTTCCAAGACGAAAATAAAAGCTTTTCGAGAAATTTTCTAAAAAACATTATTCATCGATTTCTGCTCGGGAATTATTTTGAACTTCCAAGAAATACATAACGTTATAATAACGAGGTGAGATAGATTATGTAATAATAATCTAGCTATGGAAAACGCAATATTTCGCATGCAGACTTAATTTGAGAACGATAGGAATATTGAGCATTAGAAAGAGATTATATTAATCGTATGATATGTAAGTATTGTACGAGGTATTGAATACAAGTATGATACGATGTATTATGCGTGTATGTATGGAGAATGGAATACCGTATATTACAAATTAATATACGAGCTAGTATACGAGAATTATACGTATTGTATATGTAATAAGGCTTTTAGCCAATTAAGTGGGACTTGTAGGATTACTAGCATATTGGTAGAATCCAATAAGAATTAAGGTAGAAGCCCAAATGATTATTAATTCAAGCCCTAAGTTAAGTTAAGATAATTAGACTTAAGCCCAATGTAATGATCCAATGGGTTAGCCATGATCCATGGAGCAAACTAAGGTTAATGTGGGTTAGACTTGGTGGTCAAGTAATTTATGTGATGGCCAAGCATTGGATATGTTATGTGATGAGCAAGAAAGATGAGTGGTTAGCAAGATTACTTAAGACTAAAGTTATGAATAGTAAGGACGTTATTTAAGGAGGTGACTTAAGGAGGAGGGGTGATTAATGACCATAATACCCTAACTTTGTGTTTCCTATAAATAGAAGAAGTTTTCTAGTCTTTTGTTCATTGTTCAAAACACCAACAACTTCTCTTACATTAAAACAACTTAAGTGTTAGAGAGAATAAGCACTTTTAAGTCACAACTTTCCTTGTGAGATTTCTAAGAAGAAGAAAGCCATTCATCAAAGGTAATGATCTTACGATCTAATAATCTTCTATATATATCATTGTAGGATGATAAGAGAAGTGTTGTCTAATAAGTATATATGCTAAGAACATGGAACAATTGATTAATGAATGGACTTAAGCCGAATAAGTCATGAATAAGTAACTTGAATCTAAATAAGTTATAAACTTATGAAGAACTTATGATGAACTTGTCATATGATTGTCATATGAAGTTTGTATGTTTGATATGATGTGAGAACATTGGGTAAAGGACTTAAATCAATAATAAGTCATAAGAAATAAAAATTATAGTTTATAAGTTATTAAGTCATGAACTTATAAAAAATAAGTCAAAACCTAACTTGAAAATAAGTTGATGTAATAAGTAGTTTAAAATATTCATATGATGGTTAGAATCTATTTAGAACGATGATCAAATCATTAGTAATAAAGTTTCGCCGGAATTCATACGATTGGACGATAATCGTCGAATTCGTGAAATTCTCGGAATAGAAGTCGTATTTTGTGTTTGAACTCAGAAACGTTGGTTTTAAATTGAGACAAGTCATACTTGGCATTATATAGTTGTGGACTCAAAAATGACCAGATTCTGACTTAGAACGAAGAAACGGGCGTTGAACGTTCACGAACGTTTATCGTTTTCACTAAAAATGAACTAATAGGTGAAATTTTAGTAAAATAAGTCAAATAGATAAAATTCTTGCATGAACGTGTAGAGTATGAAATTTGTGAATCGTAGGCTTTTGAACAAGCCAATTCAGACTTATAACCAAGAAGTTATGCGTCCGGGAATTTTGCAAAATTAAAAGTCTGTTAAATTTTTTTGGTGCACAGAGTTAGCACCGCAGCGCCAACCCAAGGTATATTGGTGGTGCTGTAGCGCCATATATAGTGTAATAACCTTCTGCAGAGTTACGCCTCGGCTCGGCCCAATATGTTATATGTGGCTTCGCAGCGCCGAACTCGACCATTAGGTACTAGAAACTCGCGCCGCAACGCGAGTTGTACTAGGATAATTGGCGCCGCAGCGCCAGACTTAAGAGGGGTATAATAAGGAAGGTTTACAAGTAGAAAAAGAATGGTAACAGTTTATCTAGGAAGTAAGGATTAATTTTAACAATATAAGGTATTGTAAACCTTTGGGCATGATAACGAATTGAACATGAACATAAGAACAATGTGAACTATATCAGAAAAGCCGGAACCAATAATAAACAAATACAAGTCATAATTAGATTGAGAAGAAGGGTAAGATATATTAGGAACCATGTATGTTCATTCATGACTTAATGTGTTATGTGATGTTATCAATTACAGTAGATACTTAAAGACTTAAACGAGAACGTGTTATAACTGTAGCAGACACTAAAGGCAAGTATTCTAACCCTTGTTACAGTTCAATCTGGACAAGCTTTGTAATTCATATATCCTTACGCATGAAGTATTGTATGATGAAGTCAAAGCCAACTCTTTCGGCTAGACTGATATTATGTTTCTATCAAAGCATGGTCAATGTTTACCAAGTTATATTGGTGTGGTTTTCAAACGAAGACTGATTATGCTAAAAATGTTTTCTCGTCTAACGACAGGCACACGAGCTTGCCACAACTTAAACATACATATGTTTAATGAATGTAGTGTCGATCAACATAGAATACTATAGGCTGATCACCTAGACATGCTCATAAGTAATGTCGGACCTACAAACTTAGTGCCGGGATGTCCTTTTCAAAAGAACTTATGAAATGCTCAAGGTCTTGGACCGAAATTGATGTTTTACTGAATATTGTTGTTGTAAAATGTTTTAAAGGAAAAGAAGTGCTATTTTGAATTCAATTATTGAAGATATACGATTCCTATGTTTCAAGCATGTTGTTTATTATAAATGTTGTACTTGCTGAGCTAGTCGTGCTCACTCTTGCTCTAACCATATGAACACAACTAAGATCTAACGTACCGAAGGCTCCGGCAAGGATAAAGGCAAGGCGAAGATGAACCCAAAGAATACTTTTGTAATAGTATAAGGTGAAAGATTATAATATATTTGATATTATGACAAGAACAATGTAATGGTTATAAAGAACCTGGGGGAATGTTAATATTATTTTGAATATATAAAAGACATATTCGTTCCTTTGAGACTTTTCAATTGAATGTATGTGTGAATGGTAATACCATGTAGCACCATTTGTCGGGTTGGAAGATACCCGAGTTTGGGGGAGTCACAGGTTGGTATCAAAGCATTAGGTTATAAAACTTAAGGGGGGGGGGGATTATAAACCTGAAGTCATAACCTTAAGAGAAGTCAAAGAAGTAAAAGAAGAAAATAACCTTATAAAAATGCATTATGATTAAGTTATGTGTTTTTATTATTCTACTGACGTATACTAATCAACTTAATTGTTTTGTGTAAATGTCAGGAGTAAATGGAATGCATTTAGATGGCAAGCTGTTAATGAAGAGCCGGTGAACCAAATAGAGGTTATACCAAACCCATAGCGGTAGAGCCTAAGATAGTGGTCATTAAGTCTGGAGACTTAGAGGATCTTGACGTCATATTGGTATTCGATGGTATGATAGAAGAGGAAGTGAAGGTAGTGTCCTTCAATCCAGTAGCAATAGCAGCAGAGATGGCTCCTGGGGAGTAAATGATGTCACTATTCATGTCAGTGTTGGATATAAATATCCATTACTATCAGGAGGTTAAGGAGCTGAAGGAAGACCTCCTAGCGGTTATAGAAGACAAGACGGACTTGGAGTCCATGTGGGAGCAGGAACATGGTGAGAGGATTTTGGCTAAGGATAAAGTCCACAAGCTGAAACATGAGGTCTTCGAGCTCAAGGAGGAGCAAAAGACCAAGCAATAAAAAATTAAGAGAATGTCCTATATTCATAGGAGTTCTCATAAAGATTTCTAGCAGTAGGTAGATGGTTATCCTGTAGAGGTGGGGCAGACACGGCATACTATCAGCCGTGATATTATTTCCGGTCTTGCCAAGGCAGATTTTGATAATGCCTTGAGGCAGATGTAATCTAGTAGTAGCTAGAATAGTTTAAGTATGTAAATATTTTGTACTTAGTAGTGACGTAAAGCCCTCTTTTGTATAGCAAAGGGTAGTCTTTTGTAAATCCCAATTTTTAGAAAACAATATCGGGAAAGTAATGTAATCATCTTAGGCTGTGTAGTGTAACCGATGTAGTATTATACTACAATGAATGAATGAATATAAGCCTTTTTATGGAATATAATGAGCAATGGATGATTGAAGTTATTGTTTAAATATCGAATAATAACTAACTAAAGAAATGACTAATAACAAAATGTGTTATTTATTGTATCAGCAAAATGCCACTGAGAAGAGTACAATGTAATCAAGGAGCTACTGTAAATCAACTGGAGGGAGGTCCGGTTAACCCTATGCAAGAGTTTGTTAATCTTTTAACAACTGCATTTAATAGATTAGGGGCTAATATTCCCGTAAATCCAGGAGTATCACGAATGACTACCTTTAAGGAATTTAAGAGAATGGGTCCGTCGGAGTTTAAAGGAACTACGGACCCTATCGAAGCCCAAACGTGGGTGAAAGAAATAGAGAAGGCATTTGTGATAGCAAATATTGACGAGGCCTAGAAGGTTGCCTTTGTAACCTATATAATGAAGGGAGAGGCTAACTTTTGGTGGGAAGCCAATCAGGCTAGGGCTGGTTTGGAGTACCTAACGTGGGTGAGGTTCAAGGAGATATTCTTCGAGAACTACTTTCCCACAAGCATGCAGGGAAGGATGGAGATGCGATTTCTCGAGTTGAAACAAGGGGACATGACGGTTCTCTAATACACCGCCAAGTTTAATGAACTAGCGAGGTTCGCTCCACACCAAGTGGATACCGAGGTTAGAAAGCCACGACGGTTTGAGAAGGGCTTGAAACCCTGGTTTTATAATCATATTTTGGTGTTCCAAAGCACTTCATTTGGGACCATTTTTGAGAAGGCGATAATCGCCGAAGGTGGTAATGAGGCTTTGAGCCAATACCACAAGGATAGGAAGAGCAAGGGGAAAGTGGATGGGGGAATAAAGGTCGAAGGAGCCAGCGGTAGTGGCGAGGGACAAAAGAGGAAGGAATTCTACTATGGGAATATCGGAGTGAAGCAAGGAGACCCAAAGAGGAGGATGGAGGCCTACAAGACCTGTGAGAAGACTCACTTAGGAGTCTGTCTCAAGGGGAAGGCCGTATACTACAACTGTGGACAGGAAGGGCACATTTTGCCTAACTATCCAAGTCCAAAGAAGAACCACGGATTCTTTGTGTGTGGGTCAGCTAACCACATGGCAAAGAATTTCCCGAAGAAGGGGATGGATGGGAACCGGGGAACTAATAGTGGTAAGTTAGCTATTAGTGGTCCAGCGTAGCCGGGTAGGCCGATGGGATGTACCTTTAACATGACAGTCCAAGATGCAGTTGCATCAGGGGACGTCATCGTATGTAATATTCTGATCAACGACATAAATGCTTACGTGCTATTTGATTCAGGTGCTACTTGTTCGTTTATAGCATGTGATTTTGCTAGACGATTAGGATTACTTTTTGAAAAGTTGCCTATACCTTTAAATATTAAGGTAGCAAATGAAGAAATAATTCTTGTGGAAGATGTTCATAGGAGTTGTTGCGTAAATATACGAGGCTGTAAATTATCGGTAGATTTGATACCGATAAAGTTAGGAGAATTGATGTAATTCTTGGAATGGATTGGTTAGTTAACCATGGGGCAATTATAGATTATCAGAAGAAATGTGTGAACCTTAGAATGTTAAGGCAACCTCAGGTAGTATTTTATGGGAATAGATCACAGGGACGTTCGTGTTGTCTAACCATAAAACAAACTAGGAAATTATTGAGGAAGAGATGTGTAGGTTATCTGTGTCATGTTATTGATACCCAGAGAGTGGTAGCTACCATGGAACAAATACTTATAGTTAGAGAATTTGCCGATGTATTTCAAAGTGAATTGCTGGGTCTTTCGCTAAATAGGGAGACAAAGTTTGTAATAGACATCGTGCCAAGAGCGGCACCGGTTTCCAGGGCACCGTATCGTATGGCGCCAGTGGAGATGAAGGAGTTGATGGTACAATTATAAGAACTGTTGGACATGAAGTACATTATATTAGTTCCCGGAGGCACAATAATTATCTTGAAGGAAGGGGGGTTGAATAAATATTTAAAATTCTTTTCGTTTTACTTTGTTAGTTTTGATAATGATTGAAACTCAGCGGAATAAGGATTTGTTTAATCTCCCATAAGATATCTTGAATTAATGAGAGTGAGGCAGTTATGACAGTTATAACAGTTATAGCACAAATGTAATAGACACATCAATTTTAAGTGGTTCAGAGCACTTAAAGATCCTAGTCCACTCTTCTACTCATTGAGTAGGAAATCCCCTAAGAATGTCTTTTACACTTTCTGAATCTCACAGATTCCTTTTAGACTAGCAGTCTAGGCACTTCTTAGTTCACTCTTGAACTCTTCAAGTCCAACAGACTTGGTTCTTCACAGTTCACTTAGAACTCTTCAAGTCCTTCCGACTTGGAACTCTTACTTCAGTTGATTGGTTGTTGTTGAGTTCTTGATTGGTGCTACTCAGTTGCTGTTAAATACTTGTTCAAAAGAACTGAGTAGCTGAGTAAGCTTCCTCTTTTTCTTAGATCGTAGAGTTGAGCGTTCAGTGTTCTTGTGTATTTTGTTCAATACTTTCTTACTTCTATCATCTGCAGATATCTTGCATATATGTGATCTTTGAAATCTGCCCATTCAATCCATCCGTTGAAGCATTTAATGCATTTGATGTTTCTGAACTTTGATGGAGACTTTTCTACATATCTTCTGAAATGCATTCTGGCCCACTGACATAGCAGACGACTTTCTCACCTAACACCTAAAAAGGTGTTGCCTCTGTCCCATAGTCCTTTCCTTAGCTTCTTTAATACGTCTTTTTGTTGCATACTAAGGATATTTTCATGCCATTGGGACTGGTGATTGCTTCAATGTTTGTAACCCATTTTACATTTGTTAAGATTTTATCTTTAAACAAATGACTAGGGTCCATAACTTCTGACACAGCAAGATGATACTCTACGATTCTTATCATGGTGTCTTGCCACCTTGGTGCTTAATGCAACTAAACGAGAACACTATGATTTCTGTTAAGGGCTGGCACACTACGATCTTCACTTGCTTGTATTGCAGACTCTACATTTTTAAGAGCACAATGCGATCTCTGAGTTAGCTTTGGCAAATGTTTGGACTATACTACGATCTCTAAGTTGGCTTAGGAAAATGTTTGGACCACACTACGATCTCTAGAGAGGCCCTTCAAGGCAGACATACTACGATCCTCGATACTCTATGATTCTGCCTTGGCTTCTGCAAGTTCTTTATCAGCTCAATAAACTGCGATTTTATTGATGCCTATCTATTACATTTTATAGATCATCCTAACATCTTTTATCTCTTTATCTTTACATTCATTTACAGAATGATAAACATTAAAAGCTTAGATCAACCTAACAATTTGATCTATCACTAAGTCCTTGTACATACATTCCTAGAAGGACTTTACATATAATCATGAGCATTTACTTTAAACATCAAATCACAATATGCACTATTCTAATAATCTCCCCCTATTTGATGTTGACATAACCAAGGAGATTTGTTGTCATGATTATCAAATTCTATATGCAGTTACAGCAAAGTAAATATGACTTAAAATTTCAGTAAACAACTAAAATTTCTAGAGAATAAGCATGAATTTATTGATGTTTAAAGATAGATATTTCATTTAAGTTTGACTACATCAACAAGAATTAAAATTCAACTTATCTCTAGTTCTTCGACCTTTTTCCTTGTGGAGGACTTGCATACTCTTCAGCTCTCCTTTTTCTGCTTGCTTCGTCTCTCATGGATAGATCTTCCAGCTCACTTGGACTTAGTCTTGGATTGTGATCATGCTTATTCATGATTGAAGGATCTCCAATTGACATTCTTAGGCCTGTGGTGGTAACTTCTTGTGAGCTGGGAGTTGGCCCTTGACTCCTTAATGGTTGAGCCATGATGATTTGCTCTAGATCAGATCATTGAGTATGATGGCCAGATCGTGGAGTCTGTTGGTGATACTGCCTTGGAGGAGGATTCCTGGAAGATTGAGCATAAAAGGTGCCTCTACCTCTGCCTTGATCTCATTTCTCTTTATTCTCCCCCTTTATGTCAGCATCAAGGGTTCGAATGTCTTCTAAGAGGCGAGTCATTCCTTGGACAAGCTTGTTGAGTTGACTTTGAGTTTGAGTAATTTCATCTCGATTTTCTTTGATCAGAGCATCAGATCGAGCTTCCCTGTGTTAAAGGACAGCTAGAATATTGTCAGTCTACTGTTCCTGGCTGACGTAAAATTGTTGGAATTCTTTTACGGCAGTTTGCAGATTTAGGAAGCTCTCCATCATAAGTTTATTTTGAGCTTTTTCAGTGGACTGTAAGACAAGAACAGCTTCCCTGTATCTTTTGGCTATGAGAAAGTGGATGTCATACATGTCCTTTATGCTTTTAATCATTTACTTGATGATCTCCTTAAGCTTTTTAGTGAGCTCAGAGCTTAGGGTGACTGGGAGACTATTTGCAGCACTGATCATTGTTGTTAATCTCATTTGAATGAGTTTAGTGTGTTTTTCAAGACTATCATCGATTTCCTTGGTCATTTTTTTGGACATTTCTGACAAGTCGGTTTTGGTGGGCAGTTCTGAAAGAAGTTCATTGAGTTGAGGAATTTGTGAAGGAGGGGGTGTTCTCTTGTATTGATCTTGTAATGAGTTGAGGGCAAGATCAAGGTTGAAGTATTCATTTCTGGATGGAGAGGGAATATCAGATGGAGGAGCCTGTGTGTGGGTGTCTGGAGTAGGTGGCTCTATAATTTGAGTGAGGGACTCTACGATGGGGCTAGAGTCAGTAACCGTAGAGATGAGAGGAGTTGGGATCAGTACGAAGTTGGGCATATTTGGTTCATTAGTTACAGAATTTTGAGATTCTGTAACTGGGAATTGAGTTAGTGGATTAAAAACTACTTCCAGCCAGCTTAGAAATTCATAAAATTGGCTGAAGAAGGATATTGGATAATGATTAACTCTGAACAAGATTGGGATAGATAATACCTCATGCACCATTCTTGAAGAGGGACCATTTGTGATCAGCTATTTGGTAAAGTTGAAGTTGCCTGGAAATCCATGAGCTAGCACATAGATGGCTGGATATTCTTTGAAGCTTCAAAACATGTGATTCCAGAAGTTTAGAATTTAAGCTCGATGAAAAGGCATCATGGGTAGATAGGAGAACAACTGCTCGTAGTTAGCTTTTCTATACCCATTAATGCCCACAACTATTATCTCGAGCTCATCATCTTCATCCTCTTCTCTATCTTCGTTCAAGGATTCCACTATATCAATGGCTTCATTTTGTTCTTGCTCTGGTTCTCCCTCATTTTCTGCAGGAAGAACTTCTTCTGTCGTGGAGATATCATGAGGCTCCCCCTCAACATGATTATCCTTCTGCAGGACTAGTAGCTCCCCCTCAGCTGGAGTATTTTTTAGGGTGAGAACTTCAGGTTTCTCCCCCTTAGCTTGTGCTTTGTCCTTTTGGCTTTCTCTAGATTATTCTTTTTAGCAGCCATCTTTTTGTCTTCCTCTTTGAGTACCCTTTCATTAACAAGGATGTACTTCTTAACAAATTTTCATCTTGGTTTTCTAGGCTGAGCCACAGCCTCAGGACTTCCTTGAGCTTCAGCTCTGTCCTGTTGGTCAGCCAGAACATCTGGTGCATCAATTTCCTTGCTCGAGGTGTGCAGTCAGGTCTCTACGATTGGTAGAGACTTTACGATCGAAGAGATAGATGGCCTCTTGGATTTATGACTGATTTTGTTCTTCTTCAGTAGCTGTGATATGGTAGCTCTATCTTCATCTGCCTTAGCCTGCTGTTCTTTTCTTCTTAGGATTCTCAGAGTCTCATTGTTAGAGGATCGACAGGTTTATCAGTAGTTGATCCTTGGGGTTCTTCTGTCATTCTAGCCTTTAGCTTTCTCTTGCTCTTTCTTTTTCTGACCAGGGCAATGGGTTCTTCCTTATTGGTTTCTTCTTCATCTTCTTTAGTCTCTCTAACAACTGACATATTCCCTGGAATCCCTGATTCCTTTGCATCAACAGTCCTACCACTGGACTTAGATATCATTCATACGTTTTCAGCGAGATTCCTTTTCCAGTTCTCGAACAGTGCTCTCCGAGAATGATACTGATGAATCGCCCGTAGAGCATCTTCCCAGAGCTTTTTGATTTCTTCGAGCTGAGAATCCACTTTCCAATCCATTCAAGCAGCAAATCTCCATAGTTAAGCTGTATCCCACAACTGATGGCTGTCATGAGCTTGAGTTGTACTTCGTTTAAAGAATCGTGGCCTGAGCTCTTGCAGCATATGCATTTTCCAACAATATTAGCCAAAAATTCGTACCTCTGAGGAAACTCCTTTTTCTTGTATCCTTTGACAGTGGGGAATTTCTTGTGATGCATCCTTTTAAGTCCATCATGGAAATCTATGCCATCTATGAATGAAAACCCTTCAGATATGAAACCTAGGGCTAGGTTGATGTCCTCAGCCTTCAACTTGATTTCCACGTCCCTGACTTTCGTAGTGATGATGTCGTTTTCAAACATACCATTTCTGTAGAATTCTTTTACTAGCTTTGGGTAGATCAGTGTGGCCGTACCCAGAGCCTCTGCGAGACTAGCCTTCTTTAATAATGACAGAGTTTTGTGAAATTTGGTTTCAGCTATTTTGAACTCGTCAAAATAGAGTCTGTACCTAGAGATGACGGTGGAGGCTGCCATTAATTTCTTTGCAAGGAGTATGGTTGTTTGAACTTACTTACGATTTAGGGTTTCTGTTTGTAGAGCAAAAGAGAGAGATGAGCTTTTTAAACTTCTGGTTTTAAAAAGGCATTTTCAATTTTTACTTGTAGCTTCCCTCTCTCCATTTTTCTTAGTGGGATAGATATCGAATTCTTCTTGGCTCTACAGATATGACTGAGGAGGATTGTACTGATTTTCCCTTAGCTCCTTCTGAGCTAATATGTCCTTAGGAAGGACTATGATCGTTGAGGTGGCCTTTGTGATTGATGAGTCTGCTTTGCATTCGTTGTGTCTTCTCAACAACCGTCGCATCTGCTCAGTAATCGTCGTGTCCAAACTGCAATCGTCGAGTCTGAGCTATAATCATTGAGTCTGAACTGCAATCGTTGAGTCTGAGCTACAATCGTCGAGTCTAACCGAGTCCTTGTGAATGAACTTTTGACTTAGCAATCTTCTTGGTTTAAGGTAACTCAGGAAGGGCCAACCTCATAGAGTGAATCAAGGGTTAGGTTTGTTTCTGATGCGCTTATCAGAGAAATATCTTTATTTTGAACTTTATCAGCACAGGATGCTCCTTTTTTTGTTGATGGGATTCTGCTACCGTTGAGTTTGCACCGCTATCATTGAGTCATGTTACTTAAGCTCTACGATCGTGGACTTCCCTTGATCATGTCTATTATTTTGAATATAGCCTTTATATCTGTATAGTTAGCACAAACTAGAGCATGTTTTTCATGGTTGTAAGTTAAGCATGCCTAGCTCACTTATTAACTTATTAAACCTGGATTCATCTAGAGGCTTTGTAAAGACATCAGCAAGTTGATTTTCAGTAGGGATATATTGTAAAGATATAGTACCAGTTTGCACATGATCCCTAATGAAGTGATACCCCATTTCTATATGCTTAGTCCTAGAATGCATGGCATGATTATGAGTTACTGCTATTCCACTTGTGTTATCACAGGGAATAGGTATGGATTTGAATTCAAACCCATAATCTGCTAGCTAATTTTTCATCCATAGGATCTGAGCACAGCAGTTGCTAGCAGCAATGTATTCAGCTTCTGCAGTTGAAGTAGATACTGAGTTTTGCTTCTTGCTAAATAAGGACATAAGTCTATTTCCTAGCAATTGACAGGTGCCACTAGTACTCTTTCTATCTATTTTCCAGCCTGCAAAATCAGCATCTGTGTATCCTGTTAGTTCAAATGAGGACTCCTTGGGGTACCAAAGCCTCAAGTGAGATGTACCTTTGAGATACCTGAAAATCCTCTTTACAACAGTTAAATGTGATTCTTTAGGATTAGCCTGAAATCTAGCACATATGCATGTTGAAAACATTATGTCCGGTCTACTGGCAGTTAGATATAAAAGAGAGCCTATCATACCTCGGTATTGAGTTATATCAATACTTTTACCTTTTTCATCTTTGTCAAACTTGGTTGCAGGAGTAATTGGGGTTTTCGTGGGAGAGGCTGATTCCATGCCATACTTCTTAAGTAAATCTTTAATGAACTTGGCTTGGTTTATGAAGATTCCTTCATCAGTTTGCTTTACTTGTAGTCCAAGGAAGAAATTCAGCTCACCCATCATGCTCATTTCAAACTTGCTCTGCATAAGCTTGGAGAATCTCTTGCATAACTTTTCATCAGTAGATCCAAAAATAATGTGATCAACGTATATTTGAACTAATAAAACTGTCTTTATGTTTTCTAAGAAATAGTGTGGTATCTATTCTACCTCTAGTGAACCCATTTTCAATAAAAAAAAGTTAGTTAGTGTTTCATACCATGATCTAGGTGCTTGTTTAAGACCATATTGGGCTTTGTCTAATCTATAGACATAATTAGAGAGAGATGCATTGATGAAACTTGGAGGTTGCTCTACGTAGACTTCTTCTTGAAGATCACCATTCAAGAATGCACTTTTGACATCCATTTGAAAGACCTTAAATTTCATGTGAGCAGCAAAGGAAAGAAATATTTTGATGGCTTCTAGTCTGGCAACAGGTGCAAATGTCTCATCATAGTCAATGCCTTCTTTCTGAGAGTAGTCCTTGGCATCTAGTCTTACCTTATTCCTGGTTATTACTCCATATTCATCCATCTTGTTTCTGAAGACCCACTTGGTTCTAATGACAGGATGATTCTTTGGTCTTGGTACCAATATCCATACTTTATTTCTTTCGAACTGATTAAGTTCTTCCTGCATGGCTTCTATCCAGCTGGAGTCTTCCAAGGCATCCTCTATCCTTTTAGGTTCCATTTCTAACAGGAAGCTTAGATAGAAACATTCATTTTGGGTGGCAACTCTTGTTTTGACTCTTGCACTTGGATCCCCAATGATTAAGTCTTGAGTGTGATCTCTTGCCCATCTGCTTCCTGTTGGGATATCTGTTCTGATGCCTTCTTGTCTGAGGTCTTTAAGATCTATATCTGCTTCTTGGTGTGGAGGTTCGTTGTCTTACATAGGCCTCTCTATGATTTCATTTCCTTGCACAACGATCTCACTATCTGGAACTACGACTGTAGTGTTGAGCTCGACAACCTCGTTTATAGCGTCTGAACTGTCTGTCGTAGTGTCTTGCAGCACTGTTTTGTCTAAGTCTGTCTCATCAAAGATGATGTGAATCGAGACTTCAACACTTAGTGTCTTCTTGTTGAACACTCTGTAGGCTTTACTGTCTGTGGCATATCCAAGAAATATTCTTTCGTCAGACTTGGGCTTAAACTTTGTCAAATACTGCTTTCCATTGTTAAGAATGTAGCATGCACAACCAAATACATGAAAGTAGGTGACACTTGGCTTTCTTCCTTTCCACAGTTCATAGGAGGTCTTCTTAATCGTAGAGTGTATGAGTGATCTGTTCTGAGTGTAGCATGCAGTGTTGACAGCTTCTGCCTAGAAGTATTCAGGCAAATGGGCTGCTGCTAGTAGAGTTTTTCCAGCCTCTATTAACGTCATGTTCTTTCTTTCAGCTACTCCATTTTATTGTGGAGTTCAGGCAAATGGGCTGCTGCTAGTAGAGTTTTTCCAGCCTCTATTAACGTCATGTTCTTTGTTTCAGCTACTCCATTTTATTGAGGAGTTCGTGGAGCTGAGAAGTTATGACTGATGCCATTTTCTGTGCAGAATTAGTCCATTTCTAAGAAGTTGAATTCTCTACCATGATCACTCCTTATGGCCTTGATTTTCTCCCCTTTCTCATTCATCACCAACCTGAACATCTTGATCAGTTAGGAGCTTGTTTCATCCTTTGAGGTTAGAAAAAATACCCATGTGAATCTGGTATAGTCGTCGACTACAACCATAAAGTATTTTTTCCCTCCAAGGCTCATCATTGGAATTGACCCAAATAGATCCATGTGTAGCAACTGTAGGGGCTTGTCAATTGAGTTGGCAGTTTTTCTCTTGAATAACCTCCTGGTCTACTTTCCAAGCTGACAGGCATTGCACGACCTTTCTTTAATGAAGCTGAACTTAGGTAAGCCTGCAACTAGATCTTTTGAGGCTAGTTTAGACATGCTCTTTAAGTTGAGATGAGACAGTCTTCGATGCCATAACCAGCTCATTTCTTCAGATGCTTTAGCCAGAAAGCATATTGTCTCGTCTAAGGTTAGTTGACCAAGGTTTACTGTGTAGACATTTCCTTCTCTTGTTCCGGTTAACTTTACAGAAGATGTCTTCAGGTCTCGGACTTGACATTGAATATTGAGGAATGTTACTTGATGACCCTTGTCGCAGAGTTGGCTATTTCTTAGAAGATTGTGTTGTAGTCCTTCCACATAGGCCACTTTATTGAAGGATACTGCACCATTTCCAGCTAAGTCATATCCTCTTGTCTTGCCAGAGCCGTTTTCTCCAAAGATGACTGAGGGACCCTCCTTCTCTATGTAGTTAGACAGAAGGGCTTAGTTCCCAGTCATGTGCCTTGAGCATCTACTGTCCAGATACCAGGTTGTTATCGTGGAGCTCTTTTCCTATGGTAACATTAAACCTTCATTTTGGTACCCATACTTACATGGGTCCTACTTTGTTAGTACCCTTGGGGACCCAAATCTGCTTGATTTTGAGTCTCATATGCATGGAATTAAAATGGCACTTTGCAGCCTTGTGGCCAACTTTATAGCACACAAAACATCTAATATGATGCATATTTGTGTGTGTGTGAGAATTTTTACTCCATTTAAACTTTTGTGAATCTTTAGTCATTCTTCTGTTAAGCTGATTTTCCTTCTTCCACGTGTCCTTGTGTTTCATGATTTGTGAAGAGTGTATCTTACCTCTACTGTACCTTCCTAGTAGGTTCGTAGAGTTGGTCTAACTTGACTCTACGATCCTTCGAGGTTGGTGAGTAGTGGCTGGGTTACTCTTCACTTTTCTGAAACCCAGGCCAGCATGTGATCCCTTACTTCTTGGAATATTAATTGAATTAGTAGAGCAGAGTTTGATTGGCTCATCCTTCTGTGAGGATTTCACAAATATAATGCCTTTACTAAAACTTGAAGCATTACTAGTGCTAGTTTCCTTTACTTTTTCCATACATGGCTTTGAGGCACATTCCCCAAAGCCCAAACCTGTTCTGTCAGAGATACTTCTCTGACTAGAGATTAGGGAGTCCTTGGATGAAGAGGATTTATTCCATGTAGAGATTGTCTTTTCTAGTTCCTCAATTTTAGAGGTTAGACTTGACTCTCTTTTTGCATTGAGCTCATTGGTCTGTTTTAAGAGATTATTCTCAGCTTCAAACTTGGAGAGAGAATCAGTACTTAGAAGGACTGTTTCCAGTTCTTCTTGAACTTTTTCTTTCTCCTTTTGAAAAAGTGAATAGTCCATAGTCAGAACTCTAAACAATTTCATGTATTGATGCAGATCAGATGTTATGCCATGCAGTGCAGTTCTTAGGTCATCAATGTCTACATCAGGAGAGTTGAAGTCAAATACCTCATCTATACTTACTTCATATATGTTGGAGTTTTGTTTGTACTTTATTTTCCTGGCCATCAGGCAAAGATTTGCCATTTGAGGATCTTCATCATCTCCAAATTTCGGAGTTGAATCATTTTCTGAGTCACTCCACGATCCTCCAACTATAAGGCCTTTGTCTTTCTTCTGAGGCCTTTTGTTGCCTTTGTATTCCTTCTTTGAATGTGATTTCTTCTTTAGTTCTTCTCTAAGAGGTTTGTTGCAGTTAGCATAAAAGTGGCTAGGTTTCTTGCAATTGTAGCACATATCATTTATTTGTTCCTGGCTGCTGTAGTTGCTGACTTTCTTTGGCTTACTGGTTTTTCCTTGACGCATGAACCTTCTGAGTCTCTTCACCAGCATTGCAAAGTCCTCATCATCATCTTCATCATAGTCAGAGTCAACTTCAGTGTTAACTTTGGAGGTGTTTTCAGGTGCTTTAAGAGCAACACCTTTATCCTTCTTTCTTCCTTCAGATAGAGTTTCTGCTTGTTGAGTCAGCTCTAGTTCGTATGTAAGAAGGTTGCCATATAACTGTTGAACAATCATTTCATGTAGATTCTTCGACTCTCTAATGGCAGTGGTTTTGGCATCCCACTTGCTTGATAAGGGTCTCATGTATTTTATGATTAGATCTTTGTTTGGATAGATCTTTCCATAAGCTCGTAGAGAGTTGAGAATAATATTCAATCTCTCGTAGGTGGCAGTGACATTTTCTCCTTGAACGTGTACAAACATCTCATATTGCTGAGTCAAGAGGGATTGTTTGTTTTCTTTGACTTCTTCTGTTCCCTCATGCATGATGAGCAATGTTTCCTAAACCTCCTTTGCTGTTTTGCTGTTGACCACGTTTTCGAACAGATCATCTTCTAAGGATTTGGATAAGATGTTCTTGGCCATTTTATCTAGTTGAACAACTCTCTTCTTGTTTTTTGTCCATTGTCCTTTGACCTTGATCTTTATTCTGTTTGGATTGTCTGTAGTTGGTGCAAACTTTGTAGGAACATAGGGACCGTTTTGAACGGTTTCAAATAGATCCTCATCTATTGAATCCATGTATGCTTGCATCCGAACTTTTCAGTTGGAGAACTTGTCTTTGTTGCACATAGGTGACTTGCTGCCACCTCCAATTGTTGATTCGCTTAGTAAGTGTGCCATTGGATCTACTTTAGCTTTGGAGGATATAGAATAGAACCTGCTATGATACCAAATGTTAGTTCTCGGAGGAAAAATAGTTATATAGAGGGGGGGGGGGTTGAATAGATATCTAAAATTCTTTTCGTTTTACTTTGTTAGTTTTGATAATGATTGAAACTCAGCGGAATAAGGATTTGTTTAATCTCCCTTAAGATGTCTTGAATTAATGAGAGTGAAGTAGTTATGACAGTCATATCAGATATAGAATAAATGTAATAGACACAACAGTTTTAAGTGGTTAGGAGCACTTAAAGATCCTAGTTCACTCTTCTACTCCTTGAGTAGGAAATCCACTAAGGATGTCTTTTACACTTTCTGAATCTCACAAATTCCTTCTAGACCAACAGTCTAGGCAATTCTTAGTTCACTCTTGAACTCTTCAAGTCTAGCAGACTTGGTTCTTCACAGTTCACTTAGAACTCTTCAAGTCCTTCCGACTTGGAACTCTTACTTCAGTTGATTGGTTGTTGTTGAGTTCTTGATTGGTTCTACTCAGTTGCTGTTAAGCACTTGTTCAAAAGAACGGAGTAGCTGAGCAAGCTCCCGCTTTTTCTTAGATCGCAGAGTTGAGCGTTCAGTGTTCTTGTGCGTTTTGTTCAATACTTGCTTACGTCTATCATCTTCAGATGTCTTGCATATATGTGATCTTCGAAATCTGCCTGTTGAATCCATCCGTTGAAGCATTTAATGCATTTGACATTTCTGAACATTGATGGAGACTTTTTTGCATATCTTCTGAAATGCATTCTGGCCCACTGACATAGCAGACTTCTTTCTCACCTAACAATTGAAAAGGTGTTTGCCTGTGTCCCATGGACCTTTCCTTAGCTTATTCAATGTCTACATCAGGAGAGTTGAAGTCAAATACCTCATCTATACTTACTTCATGTATGTTGGAGTTCTATTTGTCCTTTGTTTTCTTGGCCATCAGGAAAAGATTTGCCATTTGAGGATCTTCATCATCTCCAGATTTCAGAGTTGAGTCACTTTCTGAGTTACTCCACGATCCTCCAGCTATAAGGCCTTTGTCTTTCTTCTGTGGCCTTTTGTTACCTTTGTATTCCTTCTCTGAATGTGATTTCTTCTTTAGTTCTTCTCTAAGAGGTTTGTTGCAGTTAGCAATGAAGTGGCCAGGTTTCTTACAATTGTAGCACATATCATTCATTTGTTCCTGGCTGCTGTAGTTGCTGACATTCTTTGGCTTACTGGTTTTCCCTTGACGAATGAACCTTTTGAGTCTCTTCACCATCATTGCAAAGTCCTCATCATCATCTTCATCATAGTCAGAGTCAACTTCAGTGTTGACTTTGGAGGTGTTGACTTTGGAGGTGTTTTCAGGTGCTTTGAGAGCAACACCTTTATCCTTCTTTCTTCCTTCAGATAGAGTTTCTGCTTGTTGAGTCAGCTCTAGTTCGTATGTAAGAAGGTTTCCATATAACTGTTGAACAATCATTTCATGTAGATTCTTCGACTCTCTAATGGCAGTGGTTTTGGGATCCCACTTGCTTGATAAGGCTCTCATGAATTTTATGATTAGATCTTTGTTTGGATAGATCTTTCCATAAGCTCGTAGAGAGTTGAGAATAATATTCAATCTCTCGTAGGTGGCAGTGACATTTACTCCTTGAACGTGTACAAACATCTCATATTGCTGAGTCAAGAGGGATTGTTTGTTTTCTTTGACTTCTTTTGTTCCCTCATGCATGATGAGCAATGTTTCCTAAACCTCCTTTGCTGTTTTGCTGTTGACCACGTTTTCGAACAGATCATCTTCTAAGGATTTGGATAAGATGTTCTTGGCCTTTTTATCTAGTTGAACAACTCTCTTCTTGTTTTCTGTCCATTGTCCATTGTCCTTTGACCTTGATCTTTATTCTGTTTGGATTGTCTGTAGTTGGTGCAAGCTTTGTAGGAACCTAGGGACCGTTTTGAACGGTTTCAAATAGATCCTCATCTATTGAATCCATGTATGCTTGCACCCAAACTTTTCAGTTGGAGAACTTGTCTTTGTTACACATAGGTGACTTGCTGCCACCTCCAATTGTTGATTCGCTAAGTAAGTGTGCCATTGGATCTACTTTAGCTTTGGAGGATATAGAATAGAACCTGCTATGATACCAAATGTTAGTTCTGGGAGGAAAAATAGTTATATAGAGGGGGGGGGGGGTTGAATAGATATCTAAAATTCTTTTCGTTTTACTTTGTTAGTTTTGATAATGATTGAAACTCAGCGGAATAAGGATTTGTTTAATCTCCCTTATGATGTCTTGAATTAATGAGAGTGAAGTAGTTATGACAGTCATAGCAATTATAACACAAATGTAATAGACACAACAGTTTTAAGTGGTTAGGAGCACTTAAAGCTCCTAGTTCACTCTTCTACTCTTTGAGTAGGAAATCCACTAAGGATGTGTTTTACACTTTCTGAATCTCACAAATTCCTTTTAGACCAGCAGTCTAGGCACTTCTTAGTTCACTCTTGCACTCTTCAAGTCTAGCAGACTTGGTTCTTCACAGTTCACTTAGAACTCTTCAAGTCCTTCCGACTTAGAACCCTTACTTCAGTTGATTGGTTGTTGTTGAGTTCTTGATTGGTGCTACTCAGTTGTTGTTAAGCACTTGTTCAAAAGAACGGAGTAGCTGAGCAAGCTCCCTCTTTTTCTTAGATCGTAGAGTTGAGCGTTCAGTGTTCTTGTGCGTTTTGTTCAATACTTGCTTACGTCTATCATCTTCAGATGTCTTGCATATATGTGATCTTCGAAATCTGCCTGTTGAATCCATCCGTTGAAGCATTTAATGCATTTGACTTTTTTGAACATTGATGGAGACTTTTCTGCATATCTTCTGAAATGCATCCTAGCCCACTGACATAGCAGACTTCTTTCTCACCTAACAATTGAAAAGGTGTTTGCCTGTGTCCCATGGACCTTTCCTTAGCTTATTCAATGTCTACATCAGGAGAGTTGAAGTCAAATACCTCATCTATACTTACTTCATGTATGTTGGAGTTCTGTTTGTCCTTTGTTTTCTTGGCCATCAGGCAAAGATTTGCCATTTGAGGATCTTCATCATCTCCAGATTTCGGAGTTGAGTCACTTTCTGAGTTACTCCACGATCCTCCAGCTATAAGGCCTTTGTCTTTCTTCTGTGGCCTTTTGTTACCTTTGTATTCCTTCTCTGAATGTGATTTCTTCTTTAGTTCTTCTCTAAGAGGTTTGTTGCAGTTAGCAATGAAGTGGCCAGGTTTCTTACAATTGTAGCATATATCACATTCATTTGTTCCTGGCTGCTGTAGTTGCTGACTTTCTTTGGCTTACTAGTTTTGCCTTGACGCATGAACCTTCTGAGTCTCTTCACCAGCATTGCAAAGTCCTCATCATCATCTTCATCATAGTCAGAGTCAACTTCAGTGTTGACTTTGGAGGTGTTTTCAGGTGCTTTGAGAGTAACACCTTTATCCTTCTTTCTTCCTTCAGATAGAGTTTCTGCTTGTTGAGTCAGCTCTAGTTCGTATGTAAGAAGGTTGCCATATAACTGTTGAACAATCATTTCATGTAGATTCTTCGACTCTCTAATGGCAGTGGTTTTGGCATCCCACTTGCTTGATAAGGCTCTCATGAATTTTATGATTAGATCTTTGTTTGGATAGATCTTTCCATAAGCTCGTAGAGAGTTGAGAATAATATTCAATCTCTCGTAGGTGGCAGTGACATTTTCTCCTTGAACGTGTACAAACATCTCATATTGCTGAGTCAAGAGGGATTGTTTGTTTTCTTTGACTTCTTCTGTTCCCTCATGCATGATGAGCAATGTTTCCTAAACCTCCTTTGCTATTTTGCTGTTGACCACGTTTTCGAACAGATCATCTTCTAAGGATTTGGATAAGATGTTCTTGGCCTTTTTATCTAGTTGAACAACTCTCTTCTTGTTTTCTGTCCATTGTCCTTTGACCTTGATCTTTATTCTGTTTGGATTGTCTGTAGTTGGTGCAAGCTTTGTAGGAACATAAGGACCGTTTTGAACGGTTTCAAATAGATCCTCATCTATTGAATCCATGTATGCTTGCATCCGAACTTTTCAAATGGAGAACTTGTCTTTGTTGCACATAGGTGACTTGCTGCCACCTCCAATTGTTGATTCGCTTAGTAAGTGTGCTATTGGATCTACTTTAGCTTTGGAGGATATAGAATAGAACCTGCTATGATACCAAATGTTAGTTCTCGGAGGAAAAATAGTTATCTAGAGGGGAGGGGGGTTGAATAGATATCTAAAATTCTTTTCGTTTTATTTTGTTAGTTTTGATAATGATTGAAACTCAGCGGAATAAGGATTTGTTTAATCTCCCTTAAGATGTCTTGAATTAATCAGAGTGAAGTAGTTATGACAGTCATAGCAGTTATAGCACAAATGTAATAGACACAAAAGTTTTAAGTGGTTAGGAGCACTTAAAGCTCCTAGTTCACTCTTCTACTCCTTGAGTAGGAAATACACTAAGGATGTCTTTTACACTTTCTGAATCTCATAAATTCCTTCTAGACTAGCAGTCTAGGCACTTCTTAGTTCACTCTTGAACTCTTCAAGTCTAGCAGACTTGGTTCTTCACAGTTCACTTAGAACTCTTCAAGTCCTTCCGACTTGGAACTCTTACTTCAGTTGATTGGTTGTTGTTGAGTTCTTGATTGGTGCTACTCAGTTGCTGTTAAGCACTTATTCAAAAGAACGGAGTAGCTGAGCAAGCTCCCTCTTTTTCTTAGATCGTAGAGTTGAGCGTTCAGTGTCCTTGTGCGTTTTGTTCAATACTTGCTTACGTCTATCATCTTCAGATGTCTTGCATATATGTGATCTTCGAAATCTGCCTGTTGAATCCATCCGTTGAAGCATTTAATGCATTTGACATTTCTGAACATTGATGGAAACGTTTCTGCATATCTTCTGAAATGCATTCTGGCCCACTGACATAGCAGACTTCTTTCTCACCTAACAATTGAAAAGGTGTTTGCCTCTGTCCCATGGACCTTTCCTTAGCTTATTCAATGTCTACATCAGGAGAGTTGAAGTCAAATACCTCATCTATACTTACTTCATGTATGTTAGAGTTCTGTTTGCCCTTTGTTTTCTTGGCCATCAGGCAAAGATTTGCCATTTGAGGATCTTCATCATCTCCAGATTTCGGAGTTGAGTCACTTTCTGAGTTACTCCACGATCCTCCAGCTATAAGGCCTTTGTCTTTCTTCTGTGGCCTTTTGTTACCTTTGTATTCCTTCTCTGAATGTGATTTCTTCTTTATTTCTTCTCTAAGAGGTTTGTTGCTGTTAGCAATGAAGTGGCCAAGTTTTTTACAATTGTAGCACATATCATTCATTTGTTCCTGGCTGCTGTAGTTGCTGACTTTCTTTGGCTTACTGGTTTTGCCTTGACGCATGAACCTTCTGAGTCTCTTCACCAGCATTGCAAAGTCCTCATCATCATCTTCATCATAGTCAGAGTCAACTTCAGTGTTGACTTTGGAGGTGTTTTCAGGTGCTTTGAGAGCAACACCTTTATCCTTCTTTCTTCCTTCAAATAGAGTTTCTGCTTGTTGAGTCAGCTCTAGTTCGTATGTAAGAAGGTTGCCATATAACTGTTGAACAATCATTTCATGTAGATTCTTCGACTCTCTAATGGCAGTGGTTTTGGCATCCCACTTGCTTGATAAGGCTCTCATGGATTTTATGAATAGATCTTTGTTTGGATAGATCTTTCCATAAGCTCGTAGAGAGTTGAGAATAATATTCAATCTCTCGTAGGTGGCAGTGACATTTTCTCCTTGAACGTGTACAAACATCTCATATTGCTTAGTCAAGAGGGATTGTTTGTTTTCTTTGACTTCTTCTGTTCCCTCATGCATGATGAGCAATGTTTCCTAAACCTCCTTTGTTGTTTTGCTGTTTTGCTGTTGACCACGTTTTCGAACAGATCATCTTCTAAGGATTTAGATAAGATGTTCTTGGCCTTTTTATCTAGTTGAACAACTCTCTTCTTGTTTTCTGTCCATTGTCCTTTGACCTTGATCTTTATTCTGTTTGGATTGTCTGTAGTTGGTGCAAGCTTTGTAGGAACATAGGGACCGTTTTGAACGGTTTCAAATAGATCCTCATCTATTGAATCCATGTATGCTTGCATCCGAACTTTTCAGTTGGAGAACTTGTCTTTGTTGCACATAGGTGACTTGCTGCCACCTCCAGTTGTTGATTCGCTTAGTAAGTGTGCCATTGGATCTACTTTAGCTTTGGCGGATATAGAATAGAACCTGCTATGATACCAAATGTTAGTTCTCGGAGGAAAAATAGTTATATAGAGGGGGGGGGGGTTGAATAGATATCTAAAATTCTTTTCATTTTACTTTGTTAGTTTTGATAATGATTGAAACTCAGCGGAATAAGGATTTGTTTAATCTCCCTTAAGATGTCTTGAATTAATGAGAGTGAAGTAGTTATGACAGTCATATCAGTTATAGAACAAATGTAATAGAGACAACAGTTTTAAGTGGTTAGGAGCACTTAAAGCTCCTAGTTCACTCTTCTACTCCTTGAGTAGGAAATCCACTAAGGATGTCTTTTACACTTTCTGAATCTCACAAATTCCTTCTAGACCAGCAGTCTAGGCAATTCTTAGTTCACTCTTGAACTCTTCAAGTCTAGCAGACTTGGTTCTTCACGGTTCACTTAGAACTCTTCAAGTCCTTCCTACTTGGAACTCTTACTTCAGTTGATTGGTTGTTGTTGAGTTCTTGATTGGTTCTACTCAGTTGCTGTTAAGCACTTGTTCAAAAGAACGGAGTAGCTGAGCAAGCTCCCGCTTTTTCTTAGATCGCAGAGTTGAGCGTTCAGTGTTCTTTTACGTTTTGTTCAATACTTGCTTACGTCTATCATCTGTAGATGTCTTGCATATATGTGATCTTCGAAATCTGCCTGTTGAATCCATCTGTTGAAGCATTTAATACATTTGACGTTTCTGAACATTGATGGAGACTTTTCTGCATATCTTCTGAAATGCATTCTGGCCCACTGATATATCAGACTTCTTTCTCACCTAACACCTGAAAAGGTGTTTGCCTCTGTCCATGGTCCTTTCCTTAGCTTATTCAATACGTCTTTTTGTTGCATACAAAGGATATTCTCATGCCATTTGGACTGGTGATTACTTCAATGTTTGTAACCCATTCCACATTTGTTAAGATTTTATCTTTAAACAAATGACTAGGGTCCACAACTTCTGACACAACCAGATGATACTCTACGATTCTTATCGTGGTGTCTTTCCACCTTGGTGCTTAATACAACTAAACGAGAACACTACGATTTCTCTTAAGGGCTGGCACACTACGATCTTCACTTGCTTGTATTGCAGACTCTACGTTTTCGAGAGCACACTGCGATCTCTGAGTTGGCTTCGGCAAACGTCTGGACCATACTATGATCTCTGAGTTGGCTTAGGCAAACGTTTGGACCACGGTACGATCTCTGGAGAGGCCCTTCAAGGAAGATATATTACGATCCTCGATACTCTATGATTCTGCCTTGGCTTTTGCAAGTTCTTGATCAGCTTAATTGACTGCAATTTTATTGAAGCCTATCTATTGCATTTTATAGATCATCCAAACATCTTTGATCTCTTTATCTATACATTCATTTATAGAATGATAAACATTAAAAGCTTAGATCAACCTAACAATTTGATCTATCACTAAGTCCTTGTATATACATTCATAGAATGACTTTACATATAATCAGGAGCATTTACTTTAAACATCAAATCACAATATGCACTCTTCTAACACATTCAACCGAGTGTTTCGCCGTGGGGAGCACCCTTACTGTTTGTCAAGAAGAAGGACAGATTGTTGAGACTTTTTATCGACTACAAAGAGTTGAACAAGTTGACGATACAGAATAAATACCCATTGCCCAAGATCGATGATCTCTTTGATAAGTTGAAAGGGGCTAAGTATTTTTCTAAAATAGATTTAAGAACGGGGTATCATCAGTTGAAGGTTAGCAAGGAGGATGTACCAAAGACAACATTCAGGACTCGTTATGGTCATTACAAGTTTCTGGTGATGTCATTTGGGTTGACTAATGCACCGGCTGCATTTATGGATATGATGAACAAAGTGTTCAAACCATATTTGGACAAGTTCGTCGTGGTGTTTATCGATGATATTCTAGTCTATTGTAAGACGCCAGAAGATCATGCTGAACACCTAAGATTAGTGTTGGAGACACTAAGGAAGGAGAAATTGTATGCGAAGTTCACTAAGTGTGAATTTTGGTTGGAGAAAGTACAGTTTTTAGGTCATGTCATTGACCATGAGGGGATTTCAGTAGATCCAACGAAGGTATAAGCCATGATGAATTGGGAACAACCAAAAACGCCGACTAAGGTGCGGAGTTTCCTAGGGTTAGCGGGTTACTATCGAAGATTCATCCAGGATTTTTTGAAGATAGCTACTCCGTTGACTAATTTGATAATAAAGATGGTGAAATACGCATGGACTGATAAATGCGAGGACATTTTTCAAGAACTAAAGGCGAGGTTGAGTGAAGCGCCCGTTTTGTCATTGCCCGATGACACAGGAAATTTTGTAGTTTATAGCGATGCTTCACATAGATAACTTGGTTACGTGCTCATACAGCATGGCAAGGTCATTGCGTATGCATCTAGGCAGTTAAAGGATTATGAGAAAGTTTACCCTACTCATGATCTGGAACTGGCCACAGTAGTTTTTGCTCTAAAGATATCGAGACATTATCTTTATGGAGAGAAATGTGAGATATACACGGACCACAAGAGTCTAAAATATATCTTCACCTAGAAGGACTTGAATATGAGGCAGAGGAGATGACTGGAGTTGATAAAGGATTATGATTGTGAAATCCTGTATCACCCTGGAAAAGCCAATGTAGTTGCCGACGCCTTAAGTAGGAAGGTTCGAGAAACGTTGTCTTTGTTAACGGCTTAAACTGAGTTAATAACAGAGATGACTAGGATGAATTTATAAGTGAAGTTACCAAGTGGGGCAGGACAAATACTGTTTGCGACGGAGATGCAATCTACCATCGTAGAGAGTGTTAAGGGGGTGCAACTCAAAACTGACGAGTGTGACCGGATAAAGGAGCGACTAACCAATGAAAAAGATACTAAGTATAGTCTTGATAATTAGGGATTATTAAGATTTGAAGGAATAATTTGGGTTCCGAATGAGACAGAATTAAAGGAGCAGGTGTTACAAGAGGCTCATAGTTCAAGGTTTTCGATTCATCTTGGTTGTACTAAGATGTATCAAGACCTTCGAAAGAGTTTTTGGTGGCCGAACATGAAGATAGAGATATCAGAGTATGTGAGTAGGTGCTTGACTTTCCGGAAAGTTAAGGACAAAAATCATTGACCAAGTTGCTTGTTATAGTCTTTGGAGATTCGAGAGTGGCAGTGGGAGCATATCACGATGGATTTTGTGGTGGGACTTCCGACTACAACGAAAGTGTATGATACAATTTGGGTAATAGTGGACTGGTTGACGAAGTCGGCTCACTTTTTTTCAATTAGAGTCAAGTATAACTTAGACCAGTTAGCTAGACTTTATGTTAAGGAAATAATTTCCAGACATGGAACACCAGTATCGATTGTGTTAGATCGTGATCCATGATTCACATCGAACTTTTGGAGAAGTCTACAGGAGCAGTTGGGAACGCAGTTAAAGCTGAGTACGACATATCATCCACAAAATAATGGACAGAGCGAGAGAACAATTCAGATGTTAGAAGATATGTTGAGATCTTGCGTCATGGATTTCAAGGGTAGTTGGGATGATCATCTACCATTAGTAGGGTTTGCGTATAACAATAGTTATCATGCAAGTATAGGTATGCCGCCTTACGAAGCTTTATACGGAAGGAAATGCAGAACACCATTGTATTGGGATGAAGTAGGAGAACGTCGAATGCTAGGACCAGAATTGGTGCAGCAAACAGTGGATATTGTCAAGATAATACAAATGCGTCTCTTAGCAGCTCAAGATAGACAGAAGAAATTTACGGATTTGCATCGAGAAAATAGAGAATTTGAAGTAGGTTCTTATGTATTTCTAAAGGTATCTCCCTGGAAAGGAAAGATATGCTTTGGAAAGTAGGGAAAGTTAAGTCCGAGGTTTATAGGACCTTTTGAGGTATTAAAATGGGTAGGTGAGGTAGCTTACATAATAACATTACCTCCAGACTTAGAACGAATACATAATATGTTTCACGTATCCGTGTTATGTCCTTATAAGCCAGATTATAAACACGTGATAGAATATGAGCCTATTCATATCGAGAAAGACTTAACATATGAAGAAACGCCGATTCAAATTATCGATAGAAAAGAACAAGTTTTTAGGAACAAAGTCATACCTTCCGTGAAGGTGATATGGAAGAACCACGATGTAGAAGAAGCAACGTGGGAATTGGAAGAAAAGATGAAAAAGAATTACCCTCATTTGTTTGTGTAATTTTTTTTATATAGCGAGATTCTGGGGATAGAATCCTTATAAGGGGGAGAGAGTGTAACACCCCAGAAAATCGAACCTTTTGTAAATACTTTTATAACGAATAAAATAATATTAATTGTTATTATTATGTGTTGACAAGATGAATGTCATTCTATAACCTAGAAATTCTGGAACGTCGTAGTATTTTAACTACGTGAAGGAATTAAAGTGTTTGAATTTTCAAGATGAAAATAAAAGCTTTCCGAGAAATTTTCTAAATAACACTATTCATCGATTTTCGCTCGGGAATTATTTTTGAACTTCCGAGAAATATGTAACATTATAATAATGAGGTGAGATAGATTATGTAATAATAATCTAGGTAAGGAAAACACAATATTTCACATTCGGACTTAATTTATGAACGATAGGAATATTGAGCATTAGAAAGAGATTATATTGATCGTATGATACGTAAGTATTGTACAAGGTATTGAATACAAGTATGATACGAAGTATTATATGAGTATGTATGGAGAATGGAATACCGTATATTACGAATTAATATACGAGCTAGCATACGAGAATTATACGTATTGTATATGTAATAAGGCTTTTAGCCAAATTAAGTGGGACTTGTAGGATTATTAGCATATTGGTAGAATCCAATAAGAATTAAGGTGCAAGCCCAAACGAGTATTAATTCAAGCCCAAAGTTAAGTTAAGATGATTAGACTTAAGCCTAATGTAATGATCCAATGGGTTAGCCATGATCCATGGAGCAAACCAAGGTTAATGTGGGTTAGACTTGGTGGTTAAGTACTTTATGTGATGGACAAGCATTGGATATGTTATGTGATGAGCAAGAAAGATGAGTGGTTAGCAAGATTACTTAAGACTAAAGTTATGAATAGTAATGAGGTTATTTAAGGAGGTGACTTAAGGAGGTGGGGTGATTAATGATCATAATACCCTAACTTTGTGTTTCCTATAAATAGAAGAAGTTTTCTAGTCTTTTGTTCATTGTTCAAAACACCAACAACTTCTCTTAAATTAAAACAACTTAAGTGTTAGAGAGAATAAGCACTTTTAAGTCACAACTTTCCTTGTGAGATTTCCAAGAAGAAGAAAGCTAGTTATCAAAGGTAATGATCTTATGATCTAATAATCTTCTATCTCTATCATTATAGGATGATAAGAGAAGTGTAGTCTAATAAGCATGTATGCTAAGAACATGTAAGAATTGATTAATTAATGGACTTAAGCCGAATAAGTCATGAATAAGTAACTTGGACCTAAATAAGTTATAAACTTATGAAGAACTTATGATGAACTTGTCATATGATTGTCATATGAAGTTATTATGTTTGATATGATGTGAGAACATTGGGTAAAGGACTTAAATCAATAATAAGTCATAAGAAATGAAAATTGTAGTTTATAAGTTGTTAAGTAATGAACTTATAAAGAATAAGTCAAAACCTAACTTGAAAATAAGTTGATGTAATAAGTAGTTTAAAATGTTCATATGATGGTTAGAATCCATTTAGAACGATGATCAAATCGTTAGTAATAAAGTTTTGCCGGAATTCACACGATTGGACGATAATCGTCGAATTCGTGAAATTCTCGGAATGAAAGTCGTATTTTGTGTTTGAACTCGGAAACGTTGGTTTTCAATGGAGATAAGTAATATTTGGCATTATAGAGTTGTGGACTTGAAAATGACCAGATTCTGACCTAGAAAAAAGAAACGAGCGTTAAACGTTCACGAACGTTTATCGTGTTTATTAAAAATGAACTAATAGATAAAATTTTAGCAAACAAAGTCAAATAGATAAAATTCTTACATGAACGTGTAGAGTATGAAATATGTGAATCGTAGGCTTTTGAACGAGCCAATTCGGACTTATAACGAAGAAGTTATGCGTTCGGGAATTTCGCAAAATTAAAAGTCTGTCAAATTTTTCTGGTGCACAGAGTTGGCGCAGCGGCGCCAACCCAAGGTGTATTGGTGGCTCTATAGCGCCATATACAGTGCAATAACCTTTAGCAAAGTCACACCGCGGTGCGAGCCAGTATGTTATATGTGGCGCCGCAGTGCCGGACCCGACCATCAGGTACTGGAAACTCGCGCCGCAGTACGAGTTGTATAAGGATAACTGGCACCGCAGCGCCAGAGTTAAGAGGGGCATAGTAAGGAAGGTTTGCAAGTCGAGAAAGAATTGTAATACTTTATGAAGGAAGTAAAGATTAATTTTAACAATATAAGGTATTGTAAACCTTATGGCATGATAACGAATTAAACATGAACATAAGAACAATGTGAACTATATCGGAAAAGCCAGAACCAATAATAAACAAATCTAAGCCATAATTAGATTGAGAAGAAGGGTAAGATATATTAGGAACCGTGTATGTTCATTCATGACTTAATGTGTTATGTGATGTTATCAATTACAATAGATACTTAAAGACTTAAACGAGAACGTGTTATAATTGTAGTAGACGCTAAAGGAAAGTATTCTAACCCTTGTTCCAGTTCAATCTGGACAAGCTTTGTAATTCATGTATCCTTATGCATGAAGTATTGTATGATGAAGTCAAAGCCAACTCTTTTGGCTAGACTGATATTATGTTTCTATCAAAGCATGGCCAATGTTTACCAAGTTATATTGGTGTGGTTTTCAAACGAAGACTGAGTATGCTAAAAATGTTTTGTCGTCTAACAACAGGCACGTGAGGTTGCCACAACTTAAAGATACATACGTTAATGAAAGTAGTGTTGATCAAAATAGAGTACTATTGGCTGATCACCTAGACGTGCTCGTAAGTAATGTTGGACCTATGGACTTAGTGCCGGGATGTTTTTTTCAAAAGAACTTATGAAATGCTCAAGGTCTTGGAACGAAATTGATGTTTTACTGAATATTGTTGTTGTAAAATGTTTTAAAGGAAAAGAAGTGCTATTTTGAATTATCGATAGTGCTTCGTAACTATTGTTCAGTTATTGAAGATATACGATTCCTATGTTTCAAGTATATTGTTTATTTGAAATGTTGTACTTAATGAGCTAGTCGTGATCACTCTTGCTTGAACCATATGAACACTGTTAAGATTGAACAAACCGAAGGCTCCGGAAAGGATAAAGGCAAGGCGAAGACGAACCCGTTGAATACTTATGTAATAGTAAAGGATGAAAGATTGTAATATATTTGATATTATGACAAGAACAATGTAATGGTTATAAAGAACCTGGGGGAATGTTAATATTATTTTGAATATATAGAAGACATATTCTTTCCTTTGAGACTTTTCAATTGAATGTATGTGTGAATGGTAGTACCGTGTAGCACCATCTATCGGGTTGGAAGATACCCGGATTTGGGGGTGTCACATGATTACTGGTGGGAATCAGTAAAACTTACTCAGCCTGCCACATTCAAAATGTCTTGGGAGAAGTTCCAAGAACTGTTCAACGACAAGTACTTTCCCGAAAGTATTATTCAATTGAAGGAGGTGGAGTTCATCAAGCTAGAGCAAAATAATATGATCGTGACGTAATACGAGGCTAAATTTGCAAGTTGGCCCGGTTTACATCCCATTCGCTTGATAATGAGGTGAGAATGATGTGAATGTTTCTGCGAGGTTTGAAACCCGAAATACGTCAATACCTCATTTCTCACAAATTGTGTTTATATTAAGATGTTGTAAATAGGGCTCAGTTATTGGAGCATGATAATGAGTCAACCCAAACAAGAGAGAGTAGCCGACAAAATGATAATACCAGTGGTAGCAGTCATCGAAGCAGTGACAACAAACGTGGAGGGAATCAACATGCCAAAAATGGTAACCACTTCGGTGGAAATTCTAGCCAAGATAATAGAAGTGGAAATTTCAAGAAGAGGAGATTCAATAATGATGAAAAGACGTTGGCAACCGTTGTTAAGGAAGGAGAACGACCATCGATCGTAAGCTATAAATGTGGAGGGGAGGGACACCAGTCCAAACTATACGCAGCAGTCAAAAACATGTTATAATTGCGGAAGAGAAGGTCACCTAGCCCGATTTTGTCGTATAGTGAAGTCAAGTCCATCTTGGACGGAGACACCAAAGGCCGTCCCAGAGAAGTCAAAGCCTGTAGTTCAAGGGAGAACGTTTGTCGTGACCTCTCAAAAAGTGAGGAACCGAAACGAAGTCATCATGGGTAAGCTAATTATAAACTTTAGCAAAGTTTATACCTTATTTGATACTGGTTCTACCCATTCTTTTATTTCTCTTACTTGCGCTCAATGTTTAAATTTAACTCAGGAGAAATTAGACTTTGAATTATCTGTTGAAACTCCGTTGGGAGAAACCTTCATTACATCCATTATTTATAAGTCTTGTTTGATTCAAATCGGCAACTGTACATTACTTTTCGATCTTATCTCTTTGAAAATACTTTCATTTGATGTCATTTTAGGGATTGATCGGTTAACTACTCATCATGCAAAAATTGATTATTTTCGTAAGGTTATTAGCTTTCATATTCCTAACCAACTTATTATGTGAAGTCAAGCAACCAAACCATTAAAGTCAGTCACTGTCATCTCAATCCATAAAGCTATTCGTTTATTGAAAAATGAATGTCAAGCTTTCTTAGCTCATGTCACGGATTTAAACAAAAATACGTCAATTTTGAATGATATTTCTATTGTTAATAAATTTCCTGACGTATTCCCTGAAGAACTTCCTAGCCTACCCCTGGAGCGTGAAATCTAATTTTGTATCGACCTTGAACCTCGTACAAAACTCATTTCCAAAGCCCCATATCAAATGGCTCCTATCGAACTTCAGGAGTTAAAGACCCAACTGCAGGAATTGTTAGACATCAGTTTCATTCGTCCTAGTAGGTCTCCTTGGGGTGCTCCTGTTCTCTTCGTAAAGAAAAAAGATGGAAGTATGCGACTTTTTATTGATTATACGGAGTTATATCATGTTTCCATCAAAAATAGGTACCTGTTGCCACGCATTGATGACCTGTTTGACCAGTTGCAAGGCACCAAATTCTTTTCAAAGATCGATCTTCGTTCCAGATAGCATCAATTAAATATCAAAATGGATGACATTCCAAAGACTACTTTCAGAACTCGGTACGGGCATTACGAATTCCTAGTCATGTCTTTTGGATTGACTAATGCTCCTGTTGCCTTCATGGATATGATGAACCGAGTATTCAAGGAATATTTGGATCACTTTGTGGTCATCTATATTGATGACATCCTCATTTATTCCAAAAGCTATAAAAATCATGAACAACACTTGAGGCTGATTCTGCAAAAGCTTCGTGAAAACAAGCTTTCTGCCAAGTTGAAGAAGTGCGAGTTATGGCTTGAGGAAATAGCATTCCTTGGGCATGTGATATAAAATCACGGAATATCTGTTGACCCAACAAAGATTGAAGCAATATAAAGCTGGGAGAAACCTAAGTCAATGACCGAAGTACGTAACTTTCTCGGCTTAGCTAGTTATTATTGGAGATTTGTAGAAGGGTTTTCTCGAATTGCTACTCCATTAACTCAGCTGACTCAAAAAGATATAAAATTTGGTTGGAACGAGGAATGTGAGAAGAGTTTTCAAGAACTCAAGAGGAGACTCATTTTAGCACCTGTTCTAACAATACCATATGGCTTGGAGGGATTTGTCATATATATCGATGCTTCAGGCAAAGGTTTAGGATGTGTTCTCATGCAACATTGGAAATTCATAGCCTATGCCTCACGACAACACAAAGAATATGAGAGGAATTATCCTACTCATGATCTAGAGTTGGGAGTAGTCGTTTTCGCACTAAAGATTTGGAAGCATTACCTATATGGGGAAAAAGTGGAGATCTATACAGATCATAAAAGTCTCAAATATTTATTCACCCAAAAGGAACTCAACATGCGGCAACGAAGTTGGTTCGAGCTGTTGAAAGATTACGATCATACCGTTCAATACCATCTTGGAAAAGTGAACGTGGCAGTTGACTCGTTGAGTAGAAGATCATATGCGGGTACGAGTGCGATATTGTCAACACAAAGGCCCATTTTATATGACTTGCAAAGGATGGAGATAGATTTTAAGGATCCAGGGACCCACATGATGATGTCAAATATACGAGTAGAATTGACTTTAATTGATAAAGTTAAATCTGCTCATACTACAGACCTGTAGCTGATGCGTATGAGAAAGAAAGTACAAGAATGTGCTATTCCGGAAGCAAGAATTGATGAAGAAGGAATACTTCGAGTCAACTCCAGACTTTGTGTTCCTAACGACCCTGATTTAAAGTATAAAATCATAATAGAGGCGCACAACACACCGTTTGCAATCCATCCTAGGAATACCAAAATGTATCGTGATCTTCGACATACATTTTGGTGGAGTAATATGAAAAGAGAGATCGCGGAGTTTATCTCAAGGTGTTTAACGTGTCAACGAGTCAAAGCAGAATATCAAGTGCCAAAAGCTCTATTGCAACCACTTGAAATTATAGAATGGAAGTGGGAGCTCATTACAATGTATTTTGTTACTGGTCTTTCCAATGTTTCTCTAGGTATAGATGAAATTTGGGTCATTGTTGATTGATTGACCAAGTCTGCTTATTTCTTACCCATACGAGAAACTTATTCACTTGAACGTTCTTTTCATATTTATATAAATGAGATTTTACGAATGCATGGTATGCCAGTATCCATAGTTTCTGATCGAGACCCAAGATTCATTTCAATATTTTGGGTTAGTTTGTAAAAAGCTATGAACACAGATTTATGATTCAGTTCAGCATACCAATCTCAAATGGATGGGTAATCAGAAAGGCTATTCAAACTCTTGAAGATTTACTAAGACTCTGTGTCCTTGACTTCAAAGGAATTTGGGACAAGTTCTTTCAATTAGTGGAATTTTCCTACAACAACAGTTATCAAGCAAGTATCGGCATGGCTCCATTCGAGGCGTTGTATGAACGCAAGTGTTGTTCTCCAGTATTCTAGGATGAGGTGGGTAAAGCAACGTTGTTGGGACCGGAATTGGTACGTATGACTACGGAAAAGATTTAAATGATCCGGTAATGTATAAATACCTCACAAGATCGACAAAAGAGTTCTGCTGATCTTCATCGAAAAGAAGTGGAATTAAATATTGGAGAGCATGTGTTGTTACGTGTGGAACCATGGAAAGGAGTTATGAGATTTGGAAAGAGAGAAAAGCTCAATCCTTGGTTCATCGGTTCATTTGAAATCCTTGACTGAGTAGAAACTATGGTCTATAGACTCGCTTTACCGCCAAGTATGTCTCGTGCTCATAATGTTTTTCACATATCCATGTTATGTAAATACGTGGAAGACCCGAACCACATTATTGAGTTAGAACCAGATGAGATAGCTGAAGATTTAACATATGAAGAGGTACCTATTAAAATCTTGGATAAGAAGGAACATATTTTACACTCCAAGGTTATACCTCAAGTCAAAGTTTTATGGAGAAACCACGATGCTGAGGAAATGACCTGGGAGTTAGAATCTGAAATGAAATCAAGCTATCCTCACCTCTTCGACATACCAGGTACGTACCCCAATTTTGAGAACGAAATTTCATTAGAATGGGAGGTTGTAAGACCCCAACTTTTATAAATAAAGATTAATTTTTCTCGAAATATATTTTTTAAATATTATGGTGTGAATTTGATATAATGTTATAGTTGTGGGTAATATTGATAAATTTTGCAAAGTATGCAAGTTATTATAAAATATTCGATTGGTCGGGGAATATTCGTACGACGACACAATCATTGATGGAACCCACAACAGAATTATTGTCGGATTTAGAAAACGACAGAAATATCTTTCTATAAATATAACGGCGAAAGTTTTACCATTAAACTATTAAAATATCCGGTGGTAAAACTACAGTAATACGCGTGGTTGCATAGTAGCACACGGTATTGATTATTGATGTTTACGTGAGAAGTCACTCAGTTTATTTCAATTATTGCTACAATAATTGATGCATAGTATCTCACGTTATTTAATTTAATTATTGTTATAATATTTTATATTATTAAATCAATAATTGAGATGACAAGTTATTCATATTATTATTTGCATAGTTAACAATGTCTAGAAAGTTCTGTCGAGGAAAGGGGTTTGGTCACTTTATTGTGCGCCAATAGAGAGAAATCCTTATCGGAAAGCTCCTTCTTTCCTGGAAACGATCTGATTGTTAATATTGCTAGTTATACTAATGATGAATAAATGTTGTTAAAAATATTGAGGGAATTTTTATAAAGTATTTGTTGTAATTATAAACCACCCCATTTACCCATTTTTTAAAATAATCGGTAGAAAGTTTTTCAGTATATATATATTTTTAAAGGTGGGGCCACATGTAGGGCCCACGTGTTATTGATTTTTTTTTTTTGGGGGGGGGGGAAACTTGATTAAAGTTATCACGGGAGGAGTTGTATTTTTCAAAGAACATGTGTTAATATATATATATATATATATATTATAATAAGTTTTGTTTTTTATGAAAAATAGAATATATTATATTTTATTTAATATTATATTAATAAGTTGAAAAAAGGGCGTCTGAATTTTTTTTCTTTCTGCCCGTGAAGTGTCGTCTGAAATTCTACTATGCGTCCGTGATTTTTCCTAAATAGTATCCTTCCATTCTCTTATAAATAGAATGCTTAGTTTAGAATTGAAAATCACACCAGAATTAGAGAATTCTTCTTCTATAATATTAACCGTATTTCTTTATAGTTTTAAGAAGCTTTGAGCGTAGAAAATAGTGAAAGTTTCTTTAAGAATATTCATGCTATACCATTTGGAATACTCTTCTTTTTAAGGTAAGGTATGTTATTTTTGTTCAATACTCGTAAGAAATAATATTTTCTTCTATACTCTGTAGTATGTAAGTAATATTATTTTGTTTCAGATTCCAAATTTTATACTCATTTTGTTAAGTTTTGGCTTCTATACTCCATGAAATTAGTAAAATATCCTCGAAATTTATTCTTCATCTAGTATCTTTTCATGAAAATATTATTCTGAGCATTCTTGATAAGTTTTAATCTTTTCATGCCTAAGTACTATTCACGGAGTACTATTTATGGGGGTACTATTCACTCGGGTACTATTCACCCGGAGTACTATTCATGACAAAAATTAATTTCTTTTCGGTCTAAATCATTTCTGATACAATATTATTCTTGAATTTTACTTTCAAAACAGTATCATGTTGATAATTTGGACATTTTTGAATTCTGAATAAATTAAATTATAAATCTTTAAAATTTATCATTTGCTTTCATTTAATTGAATTCTTATATCATTGTCATCATCTCCATGCTTATATTGTTATGAAAGTCATCTTTGGCCCTTAGTGCATAGATGGACTATTGATTTGTATAATTATGACCAGGGATTATTCGGTGTAATCATGACCGTAATGTTATAAATGATGAGGTAAAAGTTTTCATTGGCCCGTAGTACATTGATGAACAGTTATTGGCATGATCATGACCATTGATGATTATACGAATATCCGTATCGCCTAGTGCATGGATAATTTGTGGATGTGATACTAATGAATATGATTGGCTCATAGTGCAGGGATGGTTCGATGATGTGGTTTATTTATTAAGCTGAGTCTCATCGATAAAATTGGTGATAAACTTTTTAAATTATAGAAGATAGTAGATATCATGCTCTAGTTTGCTATTCTAATGGATTGCTTGTTCCGCTGCAGTTAAACTTGATGTTTTTGTATTTTATCAGTTTAACATTGTTGAAGGCTAATGATAATTTATTCTGCATTATCTTAGTCATAATATTTCTTATTGGGCTAGTTGAGCTCACCCTTTTGCCTTTATTGTTCTCTTCAGGAAATGAAAACGTAATCGAAACTTGTCGGGGAACGAAATGATGGTATGAGATGGTTGTTTTAGTAGTAGTGTGATAATAAATGTAATGAGGATTGAATTTGAGTTTGGATATTGTCTAGAAGATAATATTCATGTTAAAACTCCCAACTTATGTTTGTTGTATTTTACACAACAGTTGTATAATTAAGTTGTATTTGAATTCTGTACCATGTATTTGGCGACTCAGAATGGGTGATGTATACCTATTTTGGGGGCGTCACAAACAGTTCCAAACTGGGGACTATTCGACATTCACTCCTAATAAGTGAATGTCAAACGGGTTTCTAAGCTCCTACCAATGTATACTACATGCACATGTATATATGCAGTTTATTGTAATTATGGAAAACTAAGCAAATGCTAATTAGTTTATTTTTTCAATAATAAACTAAGTAAATGCTACTCAGGTTATGATACATATTATTTGAATGTATTATTATTTTATTTTAAACTTCTTAATTTAATTTAAATTAAATTAATTTATCTTAATTTTAATTTTATTTTATCCTATGTTATTTTAATTTAGGGTTACTTTATGTTATTAGCTTTGATTTAATTTGTTTCGATATATTTATTTTACTTTGAATTAAATTATATTATATACTTTTTTTTTAATAATTTTTGTTTTGTTTTATTAATTTACATTATATTCAATTAAATTAATTTTATTAAATATATTTTATTTTATTTCATAAATTTTTAATTATTTAATAATTAATCTTAATTTTAGTTATTAAATAAAATTAAATTTATTTATTTATTAAATTTATTTTAATTTATTTATTAAATTAAATATAATTTATGTATTAGATTTAATTTAATTTATTGTATTTATTTTATTTTCTCTTATTTTCTTTTGTTTTATTTTTTATTTTCTTTTATATTTATATTTTTACTTTAATTATTTATTTTATTTTATTATAATTTATTATAATTTCATTTCATTTATTTTGTTTTATTTTTATTATTTTATAAATAATATTTTCTTATTGTCATTTATTTTACTTTATTTGATTTTAAAATATTTTATTTTGTAATAGTATACTGTATTTTATATTCTATTATTTTATCTTTATTATGTTATTTGATTTTATTATTTTATATTATCTTATCATATCTTATATATTAAATTTAGTTTATGTTATAATATACCCATTATTTTTTAGTAGTTTGAAACTAAGTAAATACTATTTGGTTCATTTCAATATCGGAAACTAATTAAACTACATAAATATTACTAAATAGGGTCCACAAATTATGCAATTGAATAATTCTGATAGAAATTTCGTCGGGAATATTTTCGTTAAAAATATTACATATTCATTAATATACTGGTTACCACTACACAAATTCAAATTCATTATAACCAGAATGAACCAGGATGAACTACACCTTACAAATATATATCATACAAATCTCCTGCAATACGTATGATTGTGGTTGATTCAATGTATAATAGTAATTCATATATATAAAGAAAAGAAAAACAAAAAATTATGCTCATCCCTAATCATTTATATAAAAAACATATTCAATGTATAACTGCTCCAACCAGTAAAACCAATGTTCACCCCCAATTCAATATATGCCAGTAATTAATCAAAATGAAAAACTACCCAATTCAATATATACATATTCAATGTATGCTCAGTTGCACAATTTCAGTACACAAATTAAAATGGACATCTGAAATCACTAAACATATTTATGCATTTCAGAAAATAAAAATTGCAAATAAGCAAACTTTTGAACCTGTAATGCAAACAAGTGATCGAATGGCCAAAACGAACCAGTCGCCGCCGTGAAGATCGAAAACCACCGTCGTGTGGTCGCCATCGACTGAAGGTAGCAATGGAGTAGATGGGAGGGAGGCAGTGGAATTGGAGTATTGGCAATGGAGAGTGGTGAACAGAGGTGGGCAGGTGGGAAGGTGGCGAACGGAGGTCGGGAGGTGGGGAGAGTGGCGAACGGAGGTCGGGAGGTGCAACGACAGAGCACGACAGTGAGATGGAGAGAAACGACAAAGACAGAAAGAAAATATGAGAAATGAAATCTCATTTGGGGCAGCTGCTAAATGAAATTTGGTTTAGATTATTTCCGATGGAATTTTGTCGATGTTAGGTCCGTCGATTATACGTTAAGTTCGACGGAATTTCTGTTGATCATATATACATTTCGTCGAGCTTATCTTTGGCGCAGGTGGGAAGCTTTGCCGCCATAAAGGATATTTATTTTTGATAGAATTCCGTCGTAGATAGAATAATTAACATATCACATATTATTCCTATACTCTCACCAACCAATTAAATAACAAATAAACTTAGGTAGGTCATACTAGCGAAGGAATTCCTCGTCTCTCCCCTCCTATTTCTTATCTCACATCTCAGCCAGGGATCAAATCCCTAAGCTTTGATACCAACTGTGACGCCCCCAAAATAGGTATACATCACCCATCCTGGGTCACCAGATAATGGTACTAAATACAAATACAAACTAATTATACAGCAGTCATGTAAAATAAGACAAAACATATGCTGTGAGTTTTAATACAAATATTATCATCTAGACAATATCCACACTCAAAATAAGTTCTCAATAAAATTATTAACACACTATTTCATAGAATAGTGAGGACTACTAATGCTATCCTCTGGACCATCACTCCGTTCTCCGACTAGTCCCTGCTACGTTCTTATTTTCTGAAGAGAACAGTGAAAGAAAGGGTGAGCTCAACTAGCCCAATAAGAAATATTATGACTAAAATAATGCAAGATAAATTATCATTAGCCTTCAACAATGTTAAAATGATAAAATACAATAGACATTAAGTTTAACTACAGCGGAATAAGCATTCCATTAAAAGACTCAAGTAGAGAATAAAATCTACTATCTTTTATGATTTAAAACGTTTTTTCATCACTTTTATCACTGAGACTCAGCTTAATAAATAATCCACATCATCCCTGCACTATGGTCAAGGATATTCATTAGGTTCACGACCATAAAGTATCCATGCATTACGGGCTAAGGATATTCGTGTATTCAATAATGGTCATGATCATGCCAACAACTGTCCATCAATGCACTACGGGCCAATGAGGACTTTTACCACATCATTTGTAACATTACGATCATGATTATACCGAATAATCCCTGGTCAAAATCATACCAAGTCTATCTATGCACTACAGGCCACAAATGACTTCTAAAAATATAAACATGAGGATGATGACAATGATATATGAATTCAATAAAATAAGTTCAAGAATTAGTTTATCCAGGAACTAATAACGTCCAAATTGTCAACATGATACTTCTTTGTAGAGTAAAATTCAAGAAAGCTTAGAAGAATATTTCCATAAAAAGATACTGGATGAAGCGCAAATATCAAGGATATTCCACTAATTTTATGGAGTATAGAAGTCAAAACTTTAACCAACTAAGTATAATAAAGAATGGAATAACAAAAGAAATCACCAGGCATGTGATAGATCGCACAGGCATGTTATTCGAACAGAATAATAATTACGGGACCAGGTCCGGCGTAAAACGCACAGACAGGATATTCCAACAGAATAATAAAGACGGAACCAGGTCCGACGTAAAATGCACAGATAGGATGTTCCAACAGAATATAAAGACTGGAATAATAGAAGAATTTCACCAAGTATAGGGTAGCCCACGTATACAGGTTATTCCAACAGAATAATAAATAATGGAATAAAAGAAGAATTTCACCAAGTATAGGGTAGACCGCGTATACAGGTTATTCCAATAGAATAATAAATAATAGAATAACAAGAGTTCTCTTCATGAATACAAAAGAAATAATACCCATTAGCTTTAAAGAACTGGATATCGAAGTAGCAGAAAATTCTTCTTCTTTCTCTCTATAATTTCTCTCTCTAGAGTTTCAGTGAATTCATATGAAATAATGAAGGAATGAGCTTCTATTTATAGAAGAATGGATTAAATAGTAACTAATTCATGAACGGTCCAGATTGATTTACTTTTAAACGGACGATCCAGATTGATTTACTATTAAAACTTAAAGCAACGGTCCATACCGATTCACTATTAAAACTTTAAACCAACGATCCATACTAATTCACTATTAAAACTTTAAACCAACGATCCATATTGATTCACTATTATAAATTCAACCAACAGTCTGAAAAATTAGCACATCTCCTCATGGAATAATGTTGTACCCAAAAATAATTTGGACCGAAAAGAAATATATTGTTCGGGTAGATAGTACCCCGTGAATAGTAACTCATGAATAGTAACTCGTGAATAGTACTCTGACACAAAAAGTGTCTCGAATACCCTTTTGAACAATATAATCTCCAGACATCAATTATCATCAAAATAAATGTCAATTTCAACTAACATAAATAATCCCAACACAATAAAACTATCAAATTCATCTTTAATCCAAACACACTTATTCATCATTAATATTATAACTCATAATATTCAACAACCAGGTTGTTCCCAGGAAAGAGGGGGATTTCCAATAAGTATTTCTCCCTATTGGCGCGCAATTAGGTGAAAATTTCTCCTTGACAGAACTTCTAGATATTGTAAATATTGCAATTTAATAATATGAATAACTTTGTCATCTCAATTATTGATTTAATAATATATCATATAATGCAGATGATACTGTGACAATAATCGAATCAATAATATGAGAGATATGATGCATCAATTACTATAGCAATAATTGAGTATAATTGAGTGACTTCTTACGTAAGCATCAATAACCAATACCGTGTGCTACTATGCAACCACGCGTATTACTACACTTTTACTACTGGTAGTTCAACAATTTTAATGGTAACACTTTCACTGTTATTTTTATAAAAAGATAAACCTGTCGTTTTCTTACTATGACAATACTTCCATTGTGGGGTCCACCAATGATTGTACCGTCGTACAAATATTCCTGACAAAAAGAATATTCCCCGACCAAACGAATGTTATATAAAAACTTGCGTACTTCGCAAAATTTATAAATATTACCCACAACTATAACATTATATCAAATTTATTCCATAATATTCAAAAATGATATTTATAGAAAAATCATCTTTATTAAAAAAAAAGTTGGGGTCTTACAACCTCCCCATCTTATGAAATTTCGCCCTCGAAATTAGGGTACGTAACTTTTATGTCGAAGAGGTAAGGATACCTTGATTTTATTTCAGATTCTAACTCTCAGGTCATTTCCTCAACATCGTGGTTTCTCCATAAAACTTTAACATGAGGTATAACCTTGGAGCGTAGAATATGTTCCTTCTTATCTAAGATTTGAACAGGAACCTCTTTATACGTTAAATCTTCCGCTATTTCGTCCAGTTCTAACTCAATAATGTGATTCGGGTCTTTCACATATTTACGTAACATCGATATATGAAAAACGTTATGAACACGAGATATACTTGGCGGTAAAGCGAGTCTATACGCCACAGTTCCTACTCGATCGAGGATTAAAAATGGGTCAATGAATCAAAGATTGAGCTTTCCTCTCTTTTTGAATCTCATAACTCCTATCCATGGAGCAACACGTAACAACACATGATCTCCAATATTGAATTCCACGTCCTTTTGATGAAGATCAGAATAACTCTTTTGTCAATCTTGTGAGGTTTTTTTACGTTGTCAGATCGTTTAAATCTTTTTTGTAGTCATATGTACCAACTCCGATCCCAACAACGTTGCTTCACCCACCTCATCCTAGCACATTAGAGAATGACACTTTCTTCTATACAACGCCTCAAATGGAGCCATTCCAATACTTGCTTGATAACTGTTGTTGTAGGAAAACTCCACCAATGGTAAGAACTTGTCCCAACTTCTATTGAAGTCAAGGACACAGAGTCTTAATAAATCTTCCAGAGTTTGAATAGTCCTCTCTGATTGTCCGTCCGTCTGAGGATGATATGCCGAACTAAATTGTAAATCCGTGCCCATAGCTTTTTGCAAACTAACCCAAAATCTTGACGTGAATCTTGGGTCTCGATCAGAAACTATGGATACTGGCATACCATGCAATTTTACAATCTCGTTTATGTATATGCTAACAAGACGTTCAAGTGTATAAGTTTCTCGTATTTGTAAGAAATGAGCAGACTTGGTCAATATATCAACAATGACCCAAATCGCATCTATGCCTTGAGAAAAGTTGGGAAGACCAGTAACAAAATCCATGGTAATGTGCTCCCACTTTCATTCTGGAATTTCAAGTGGTTGCAATGGACCTTTTGGCACTTGATGCTCCGCCTTGACTCATTGACAAGTTAGACACCTTGAGATAAACAACGCTATGTCTCTCTTCATATTGCTCCACCAAAATGTATGACGAAGATCATGATACATTTTAGTACTCCCAGGATGGATTGTAAATGGTGTGTTGTGCGCCTCCATCAAGATTCTATACTTTAAATCAGTGTCGTTAGAGCACAAAGTTTGGAGTTGACTTGAAGTATTCCTTCTTCATCAATTCTTGCTTTTGGCATAGCACCTTCTTGTACTTTCTTCCTCATACGCATTAGCTCTAGGTCTGTAGCTTGAGAAGCTTTAACTTTATCAAATAAAGTCAGTTCTACTCGTATATTTGCCATCATCACATGGGTCCCTGGAGTCTTTAACTCTATCTTCATCCTTTGCAAGTCACACAAAATGGGCCTTTACGTTGACAATATCGCACTCGTACCCGCATATGATCTTTTACTCAACGCGTCAGCTATCACGTTCGCTTTTCTAGGATGGTATTGGATGGTATGATCATAATCTTTCAACAGTTCAAGGCAACGTCGCTGTCGCATGTTGAGTTCCTTTTGAGTGAAGAAATATTTGAGGCTTTTATGATCCGTAAAGATCTCCACTTTCTCCCCATACAAGTAATGCCTCCAAATCTTTAATGCAAAAATGACTGCTGCCAACTCTAGATCATGAGTAGGATAATTCCTCTCATATTCTTTGAGTTGTCGTGAGGCATAAGCTATGACTTTCCCATGTTGCATGAGAACACATCTTAACCCTTTGCCCGAAGCATCACTGTAGATGACAAATTCCTCCGAGCCAAATGGTATTGTCAGAACAGGTGCTGAAATCAGTTTCCTCTTGAGTTCTTGAAAACTCTTCTCACATTCCTCGTTCCAAACGAATTTTGTATCTTTCTGAGTTAGCTGAGTTAATGGAGTAACGATTTGTGAAAACACTTCTACGAATCTCCGATAATAATCAGCTAAGCTGAGAAAGCTACATACTTAGGTCACTGATTTAGGTTGCTCCCAGCTTTGAATAGCTTCAACCTTTGCTGGGTCAACAGATATTCCATGACTTGATACTACGTGCCCAAGGAATGCTACTTCCTCAAGCCAAAACTCACATTTCTTAAACTTGGCATAAAGCTTATATTCACGAAGCTTTTGGAGTATTAGCCTCAAGTGTTGCTCATGATCTTCACGGCTTTTAGAATAAATAAGGATGTCATCAATAAAGACGACCACAAAGTGATCCAAATATTTCTTGAATACTCGGTTCATCATATCCATGAAGGCAGCAGGAGCATTAGTTAATACAAAAGATATGACTAGGAATTTATAATGCCCGTACCGAGTTTTGAAAGCCGTCTTTTGGATTGTCATCTGTTCAAATCTTTAATTGGTGATATCCGGAACAAAGATCAATCTTTGAAAAGAATTTGGCACCTTGCAACTGGTCAAACATGTCATCAATACGTGGCAACTGATATCTATTTTTGATGGTGACATGGTTCAACTTTCGATAATCAGTACAAAGTCGCATACTCACATTTTTCTTTTTCACGAATAGAACAGGAGCACCCCAAGGAGACGTACTAGGACGAATGAAACCGATGTCTAACAATTCCTGCAGTTGGGTCTTTAACTCCTGAAGTTCAATAGGAGCCATTCGATATGGGGCTTTTGAAATAGGTTTTGTACCGGGTTCAAGGTCGATACAAAATTCAATTTCACGCTCTGGGGGTAGGCTAGGAAGTTCTTCAGGGAATACATCAGGAAATTCATTAATAATAGAAATATCATTCAAAACTGACGTATTTTTGTTTAGATCCGTGAAATGAGCTACGAAAGCTTGACATCCGTTTTTCAATAAACGAATAGCTTTATGGCTTGAGATAACAATGATTGATTTTAATGGTTTGGTTGCTTGAATTCGCATAATGTGTTGGTTAGGAATATGAAAGCTAACAACCTTACGAAAATAATCAATTTTTGCATGATGAGTGGTTAACCAATCAATCCCTAGAATTATGTCAAATGCAAGTATTTTCAATGAAATAAGATCGACAGGTAATGTGAGGGTACCGATTTGAACGAAACAAGACTTATAAATAGTGGATGTAATGAAGATTTCTCCCAACGGAGTTTCAACAGCTAAGTCAAAGTTCAATTTCTCTTGAGTCAATTTTCAACGTTAAGCACAAGTAGGAGAAATAAAAGAATGGGTAGAACCGTTATCAAATAAGGTATAAACTTCGCTAGAGTTTATGATAAGCGTACCCGTGATGACCTCGTTCGGGTTCCTTGCTTTCTGGGAGGTCACGACAAACGCTCTCCCTTGCACTACCGGTTTTAACTTTTTCGGGATGGCCATTGGTGCCTCTATCCTAGCTGAACTTGTCTTCGGTGAATGACAAAATCGGGCTAGGTGACCTTCTCTTCCACAATTATAACATGCTTTGGATGACATCGCGCAGTTTGGACTGATATGTCCCTCCCCTCCGCATTTGAAACATATGACAGGTGGTCTTTCTCCTTCCTTAACAACGGGTGCTTGGTGCTGACGTCTTTCCATCATTGTTGAATCTCTTTTTCTTGAAATATCCATTCTTATTATTTTAGCCCTGATTACCACCGAAGTGATTACCATTTCTGGCCTGTTGATTCCCTCCATGATTGTTGTCACCGCTTCGATGACTGCTACCACTAGTATTATCATTTTGCCGACTGTTATCTTTTGGTTGGGTTGACTCATTATCACGCTCCAATAACTGAGCCTTATTAACAACATCTGAATACAAACACAGTTTATGAGAGATAAGATATTGACGTATCTTAGGTTTCAAACCTCTTAAAAACATTCGCGTCATTATCTCCTCATTATCAACCTAATGGGACAAAACTCTGGACAACTCGGCAAACTTGGCTTTGTACTGGGACACGGTTATGTTGTTTTGTTCCAGCTTGATGAACTCTACCTCTTTCTTGTGACGAATACATTCGGGAAAGTACTAGTCGTTGAACAATTCTTGGAACTTTTCCCAAGTCATCTTTAGTGCGACAGGTTGAGTACGTTTTACTGATTTCCACTAGTAATCTGCCTCTGCACGAAACATAAAGGTGGCAAAGGAAACCTTTTGCTCCTCGGAGCATCCCAAGACATCAAATATCTTGCAGATCTACTTTATCCACGTCTCCGCCTTAAGTGGTTTTGGCTCTCCAAAAAACTCCGATGGTCCCAGCTCCTTGTACTATTTGGCGATGACCATCCGAGAGTTGCCAGTGTTTCCACCTGCATTTTGGACAGGAGCCGCTCTCGTCTGATGTTGCATGAATTACATGAAGCCTTGGAACATTCCGTCGTTCATCCTTTGGTCAGTGTTATTATTTGCATGAGGATTGTCGCCTTCCTGATGCACATTATCTTGATTATTGATCTGTGGAGACTCAACGGTTTCCTGTGCTCCATTAATGTTCTCAACATTCTCGGATGCAATTTTTAAATAATGCCACAAAATAAGGGTTAATTAACATATCACATATTATCCATATACTCTGACCAACATATTAAATAGCAAATAAACTTAGGTAGGTTATACTAGCGAATGAATTCCCCGTCTCTCCCCTCCTAGTTCTTATCTCACATCTCAGCCAGGGATCATATCCCTAAGCTTTGATACCAACTGTGACGCCCCCAAAATAGGTATACATCACCCATCTTGGGTCTCCAGATAAATGGTACTAAATACAAATACAAACTAATTATACAACAGTTGTGTAAAATACGATAAAACACATGCTGTGACTTTTAATACAAATATTGTCATCTAGACAATATCCACACTCAAAATAAGTCCTCAATACATTTATTAACACACTATTTCATAGAATAGTGAGGACTACTAATGCTATCCTCTGGACCATCACTCCGTTCCCCGACTAGTCCCTGCTACGTTCTCATTTCCTGAAGAGAACAATGAAAGAAAGGGTGAGCTCAACTAGGCCAGTAAGAAATATTATGACTAAGATAATGCAGGATAAATTATCATTAGTCTTCAACAATGTTAAACTGATAAAATACAATAGACATCAAGTTTAACTGCAGCAGAATAAGCAATCCATTAAAAGAGTCAAGTAGAGAATAAAATCTACTATCTTTTATGATTTAAAACGTTTTTTCATCACTTTTATTGCTGAGACTCAGCTTAATAAATAATCCACATCATCCCTACACTACGGCCAAGGATATTCATTAGGGTCATGACCACAAATTATCTATGCACTACTGGCCAAGGATATTCGTGTATTCATCAATGGTCATGATCATGCCAACAAATGTCCATCAATGCACTACGGGCCAATGAGGACTTTTACCACATCATTTGTAACATTACAGTCTTGATTATACCAAATAATCCCTGGTCATAATCATACCAAGTCCATCTATACACTACAGGCCACAAATGACTTTCAAAAATATAAACATGAGGATGATGACAATGATATAAGAATTCAATAAAGCAACTTGAAGAATTAGTTTATCCAGGAACTAATAATGTCCAAATTGTCAACATGATACTTCTTTGTAGAGTAAAAGTCAAGAATGCTCAGAAGAATATTTTCATGTAAAGATACTGGATGAAGCTCAAATTTCAAGGATATTCCACTAATTTCATGGAGTATAGAAGTGAAAACTTTAACCAACTGAGTATAATAAAGAATAGAATAACAAAAGAAATCACCAGGCATGTGATAGATCGTACAGGCAGGTTATTCCAACGGAATAATAAATACAGAACCAGGTCCGGTGTAAAATGCATAGACTGGATATTCCAACAGAATAATAAAGACGAAACCAGGTCCGGCGTAAAATGCACAGGCAGGATATTCCAACAGAATAATAAATACAGTAATAACAGAAGAATTTCACCAAATATAGGGTAGCCCGCGTATACAGGTTATTCCAACAGAATAATAAATAATGGAATAACTGAAAAATTTCTCCAAGTATAGGGTAGACCGCGTATACATGTTATTCCATTAGAATAATAAATAATGGAATAACAAGAGTTCTCTTCATGAATACAAAAGAAATAATACCCCTTACCGTTAAAGAACTGGATATCGAAGTAGTGAAGTAGCAGAAAACTCTTCTTTCTCTCTATAATTTCTCTCTCTAGAGTTTCAGTGAATTCATAAGAAATAATGAAGGAATGCACTTCTATTTATTGAAGAATGGATTAAATAGTAACTAATTCATGAACGGTCCAGATTAAATTACTTTTAAACGGATGGTCCAGATTGATTTACTATTAAAACTTAAAGCAACGGTCCATATTGATTCACTATTAAAACTTTAAACCAGCGATCCATACTGATTCACTATTGAAACTTTAAACCAACGATCCATATTGATTCAGTATTATAAATTCAACCAACGGTCTAAAAAATTAGCACATCTCCTCATGGAATAATGTTATACCTAAAAATAATTTGGACCGAAAAGAAATATATTGTTCGGGTGAATAGTACCCCGTGAATAGTAACTCGTGAATAGTACTTCGAAACAAAAAGTGTCCCGAACATAAATAACCCCAACACAATGAAACTATCAAATTCATCTTTAATCAACACGAACTTATTCATTATTAATATTATAACTCACAATATTTAACAACCAGGTCGTTCCCAGGAAAGAAGGGGCTTTCCAATAAGGATTTCTCCCTATTGGCGCACAATTAGGTGACCAAACCTCTCATTGACAGAACTTCTAGACATTATAAATATTGCAATTTAATAATATGAATAATTTTGTCGTCTCAATTATTGATTTAATAATATATCATATAATGCAGATAATATTGTGATAATAATCGAATCAATAATATGAGAGATATGATGCAATAATTACTGTAGCAATAATTGAGTATAACTAAGTGACTTCTTACGTAAACACCAATAACCAATACCGTGTGCTACTATGCAACCACGCGTATTACTGTACTTTTACTACCGGGTAGTTTAACAGTTTTAATGATAACACTTTCGCTGTTATTTTTATAAAAAGATAATTCTGTCGTTTCTTTCTACGACAATACTTTCGTTGTGGGGACCACCAATGATTGTGCCGTCATACGAATATTCTCGATAAAAAGAATATTCCCTGACCAAATGAATGTTATATAACAATTTGCGTACTTCGCAAAATTTATAAATATTATCCACAACTATAACATTATATCAAATTCATTCCATAATATTCAAAAATGATATTTATAGAAAAATCAACTTTATTAAAAAAAAGTTGGGGTCTTACAACCTCCTCTTCTTATGAAATTTCACACGACGGCACAATCATTGGTTGACTGCACAACAAAATTATTGTCGGATTGAGAAAACGACAAAAATATTTTTATGAAAATAATGGCGGAAGTTTTATCGTTAAAACTGTTGAACTACTCGGTAGTAAAAGTACAGTAATATGCGTGGTTGCATAATATCACACGGTATTGATTATTGATGCTTACGTGAGAAGTCACTCAGTTTTGTTCAATTATTGCTACAGTAATTGTTGCATAGTATCTCACGTTATTTTATTCAATTATTGTCGATATTTTATGTATTATTAAATCAATAATTGAGATGACAGAGTTATTAATATTATTATTTGTAATATTAACTATGTCTAGAAGTTCTGCCAAGGAGAGGCTTGGTCTCCAAATTGTGCGCCAATAGTGAGAAATCCTTATTGGAAAGCCTCCTCTTTCCTGGGAACGACCTAGTAGATTAATATTGTGAATTATAATAATAATGATAAATATTGTTAAATATATTGAGGTGTCTTTTTATGAAGTCACGGAAGTTTTTATATATATATATATATATAAATTTTATTTTATTAGTATTATTAATGTAATAAAACAGAAAAGATTTTTATATAAAACAGAATATTTTTATAAAGTTATTTGTTTTATTAGACAATAATTAGAATATATTATATTTTATTATGCATAGTGTTTGCATAGTGTCTGCATAGTGTTTGTATAATAAATTTTTTTTATATAAAATATAAGACTTTTATAAAGTTATTTGTTTTATTAGACAAAAATTAGAATATATTATATTTTATTATGCATATTGTTTGCATAGTGCCTGCATAGTGTTTGCATAGTAAAATCTTTTTATATAAAACAGAATACTTTTATAAAGTTATTTATTTTATTAGACAATAATTAGAATATATTATATTTTATTATGCTTAGTGTTTGCATAGTGCCTGCATAGTATTTGCATAGTAAAATCTTTTTATATAAAACAGAATACTTTTATAAAGTTATTCATTTTATTAGATTATAAATAGAATATATTATATTTTATTTAAAAGATTTTGTTTTATTAGAATATTTTATTTATACTGCATAGTAAATCAATATGGACCGTCCGTTTAAAAGTAAATCAATCTGGACCGTTCATGAATTAGTTACTATTCAGTCCATTCTCCTATAAATAGAAGCTCATTCCTTCATTATTTCTTATGAATTCACTGAAACTCTTGAGAGATAAACTATAAAGAGAAAGAAGAAAAGTATTCTGCTACTTCACTACTCCTATATCCAATTTCTTCTATGGTAAGGGGTATTATTTCTTTCGTATTCATGAAGAGAACTTCTGTTATTCTATTTTTTATTATTCTGTTGGAATAACCTGTATACGCGGGCTACCCTATACTTGGTGAAATTGTTCTGTTATTCCATTCTTTATTATTATGTTGGAATAACCTGTCTAATCAAAGTATCACATACATGGTAAAATTCTTCTGTTATTCCATTCTTTATTATTATGTTGGAATAACCTGTATATGCGAAGTACCGCATAAATGGTGAAATTCTTCTGTTATTCCATTCTTTATTATTCTGTTGGAATATTTTGTCGGTGCGTATTACGCCTGACCTGGTTCCATTAATTATTATTCTGTTGGAATAACCTCTCTGTGCGGTCTATCGCATGCATGGTGATTTCTGTTGTTATTCCATTCGTTATTATTCTGTTGGAATATCCAGTCGGTGCGAATTTCGCTTGACCTGATTTCGTTCTTTATTATTCTGTCAGAATATCCTGTTTATGCGTTTACACATGACCTGGTTCCATTCTTTATTATTCTGTTGGGAATAGCCTGTCTGTGCAGTCTATCGCACGCATGGTGAATCCTTCTGTTATTCCATTCATTATTATTCTATTGGAATAACATGTCTATGTGGATTACCACATGCATGGTGAATGTTCCTTTGTATTCATTCTTTATTAAATTGTGAAAATGATCTGTATACGTGGATTACTGCATGGCGGGCAAAAATCCATTTGTAGTTTCATATATTCTATTATACTCAGTTGGTTAAAGTTTTGACTTCTATACTCCATGAAATTAGTGGAATATCCTTGATATTTGCGCTTCATCTAGTATCTTTTCATGGAAATATCCTTCTGAGCATTCTTGAATTTTACTCTACAAAGCAGTATCATATTGACAATTTGGACGTTATTAAATTCTGGATAAATTAATTCTTGAACTTGTTTTATTGGATTCTTATATCATTGTCATCATCCTCATGCTTATATTATGTTGAAAGTCATTTGTGGCCTGTTGTGCATAGATGGACTTGGTATTATTATGACCAGGGATTATTCGGTATAATCATGACCGTAATGTTACAAATGATGTGGTAAAATTCCTCATTGGCCCGTAGTGCATTGATGGACAGTTGTTGGCATGATCATGACCATTGATGAATACACGAATATCCTTAGCCCGTAGTGCATGGATAATTTGTGGTTGTGATACTAATGAAAATCCTTGGTCGTAGTGCAGGGATGGTGTGGATTATTTATTAAGCTGAGTCCTAGAGATAAAAGTGATGAAAAACCTTTTTAAATCATAAAAGACACTAGATTTTATTCTTTACTTGACTCTTTTAATGGATTGCTTGTTCCGCTGCAGTTAAACTTAATGTTTATTATATTTTATCAGTTTAACATTGTTGAAGACTAATGATAATTTATTATACATTATCTTAGTCATAATATTTCTTACTGGGCTAGTTGAGCTCGCCCCTTTCGTTCACTGTTCTCTTCAGGAAATGAGAACGTAGCCGGGACTAGTCAAGGAACAAAGTGACGGTCCATATGATAGCATTAGTAGTCCTCACTATTCTGTTAAATAGTGTGACAATAAACATAATGAGGACTCCATTGAGTGTGAATATTGTCTAGATGACAATATTCTTATTAAAACTCTCAGTTTATGTTTTGTCATATTTTACACGACAGCTGTATTATTAAGTTGTATTTGTATATTTATTACCATGTATCTGGCGACCCAAAATGGGTGATGTATACCTAATTTTGGGGGCATCACAATTGGTGTCAAAGCATAGGGATATGATCCCTAGCTGAGATGTGAGACAAGAACTAGGAGGGGAGAGATGAGGAATTCCTTCGATAGTATGACTTACCTAAGTTCATTTGATATTTAATTGATCGGTCAGAGTATAGGGATAATATGTGATATGTTAATTAACCCTTGTTTTTGTGATAGTGTTTGAGAATGGCTTATGAAAATGTTGAGATAAACAATGGAGCAAAACAATATGATCGTGTCGCAGTACGAGGCTAAGTTTGCCGAGTTATCCCGGTTTGCATCCCAGTTGGTTGATAATGAGGAGCGAATGACGCGATTATTTCTAAGTGGTTTGAAACCCGAAATACGTCAATACCTCATTTCTTATAAACTTTGTTTATATTCAGATGTTGTGAATAGGGCTCAGTTATTGGAGCGCGATAATGAGTCAGCACAACCAAAAGGCAACGACCAACAACACGATAATAATCGTACCGGTGGAAACGGTCATCGGAACAATGATAATTATCGTGGGGGAAATTATCATGCCAAGAATGGTAACCACTTCGGTGGTAATCATGGCCTAGATAATAGAAGTGGAAATTTCAAGAAGAGGAGGTTCAATAAGGATGGAAAGACAGTAGTATCAACACCCATTTCAAAGAAAGAAGAACGACCACCGGTCGTATGTTTCAAATGCGGACAGGAGGGACACATCCATCCAAACTGTACGCAGCAATACAAAGCGTGTTTCAATTGCGAAAGAGAAGGTCACCTAGCTCGATTTTGTAGTGTAGTGAAGTCAAGTCCAGCTGGGATAGTGATGCCAAAGGATGTCCCTAACAAGTCAAAGCCGGTAGTTTAAGTGAGAGTGTTTGTCGAGGAACCTGAACAAAGTTATCACGGGTAAGTTAATCATAAACTCTTGTGAAGTCTATACCTTGTTAGATACTGGTTCTTCCCACTCTTTTATTTCACCTAGTTGTGTTCAATGTTTAAACTTGGCTCTTGAGAAATTAGACTTTGATTTATCTGTTGAAACTCCGTTGGAAGAAACCTTCGTTACGTCCACTGTTTATAAATCTTGTTTGATTCATATCGATACCCTCACGTTACCTGTCGATCTTATCTCTTTGAAAATAGTTTCCCTTGATGTGATTTGAGGAATCGATTGGTTAACTACTCATCATACTAAAATTGATTATTTTCGTAAGGTTGTTAGCTTTTATATTCCAAACCAACCTGTTACACGAATTCAAGCAACCAAACCACTAAAGTCAATCATTGTCATATCAAGTCATAAGTAAAGACCCCCAAACCTTTCGTTGGTGACTTCCTTGTGTGGAATACCCCTAAGCCAGACTTTTTGTAGGAGACGTCGTGAATAACGGTGGCAAATTGATAGGTATCAATGTGACGTGTTATCCAAGTCTTGGATGAAGGTTACAGTTTTGAATGATATTTCTATCGTTAATAAATTTCTTGACGTATTCTTGAAGACTTCTTAGCTTACCCCTAAAGCGTGAAATCGAATTTTGTATTGACCCCAGTACAAAACCTATTTCTTAAACCCTCAAATATTTTCTTCACCTAAAACGAACGTATAATGCGCCAAAGATGTTGGCTCGAGCTGTTGAAGATTACGATCGTACCATTCAATACCATCGTGGAAAAGCGAACGTGGTAGCTGACGCGTTGAGTAGAAGATCGTATGCGGTTATAAGTGTGACGTTGTTAACACAAAGTCCCATTTCGTATAACTTACAAATGATGAAGATAGAGTTAAAGACTCTAGGGACCCACGTGAAGATAACGAACATACGAGTAGAATCGAATTTAATCGATAAAGTTAAATCCACTCAAGGTACATACTCAGAGCTGATGAATGTGAAGAAGAAGGTTCAAGAGGGCGTTATTCTAGAAGCAAGAATCGATAAAGAGAGGAAATCTCAACCCTCGATTTTTTAGGCCCATTTAAAATGCTCAATCGAGTAGGAACTGTGGCCTATAGACCCGTTTTACCGCCAAGTATATCGCGTGTTCATAACATTTTTCACGTATCGATGTTACATAAATATGTGGACGACCCGAACCACATTATTGAATTAGAACTAGACGAGATAGCAGAAGATTTAATGTATGAGAAGATAAGAGTTAAAATCTTGGATAAGAAGGATCGTATTCAACACTCAAGGTTTATACCTCAAGAGTTAGAATCTGAAATGAAGTCAAGGTATCCTCACCTCTTCGGCATACCAGGTATGTATGTAAATTTCGAGGGCGAAATTTCATAAGGAGAGGAGATTGTGAGACCCCAAATTTTATGAATAAAAATTTAACTTTTCTCGAAATATTTTTTTAATATTATGGAGTAAATTTGATATAATGTTATAGTTGTGGGTAATATTTATAAATTTTGCAAAGCACGCAAGTTGTTATATAATATTTGATTGGTCGGGGAATATTCGTTTTAACAGGGAATATTCGTACGACGACACAATCATTGGTGGACCCCACAACGGAATTATTGTCAGATCGAGAAAACGATAAAAATATTTTTATGAAAATTACGGCAGAAGTTTTACCGTTAAAACTGTTGAACTACTCGGTAGTAAAAGTACCGTAATACGCGTGGTTGCATAGTAGCACACGATATTGATTATTGATGCTTACGTGAGAAGTTTCTCAGTTTTATCCAATTATTGCTACAGTAATTGTTGCATAGTATCTCACGTTATTGGATTCAATTATTGTCGATATTTTATATATTATTAAATCAATAATTGAGATGACAAAGTTATTAATATTATTATTTGCAATATTAACGATGTCTAGAAGTTCTGCCAAGGAGAGGTTTGGTCACCTAATTGCGCGCTAATAGGGAGAAATCGTTATTGGAAAGCCCCCTCTTTCCTGGGAACGACCTGGTCGATTAATATTGTGAATTATAATAATGATGATAAATGTTGTTAAATATATTGAGGTGTCTTTTTATGAAGTCACAGAAGTTTTATATATATATATATATATATATATATAAATTTTATTTTATTAGTATTATTAATGTAATAAAACAGAAAAGCTTTTTATATAAGACATAATTTTTTTTATAAAGTTATTTGTTTTATTAGACAATAATTAGAACATATTATATTTTATTATGCATAGTGTTTGCATAGTTCCTGCATAGTATTTTGCATAGTAAAATCTTTTAATATAAAATAAAATACTTTTATAAAGTTATTTATTTTATTAGACAATAATTAGAATATATTATATTTTATTATGCATAGTATTTGTATAGTGTCTGCATAGTATTTGTATAGTAAATTCTTTTTATATAAAATAGAATACTTTTATAAATTTATTCGTTTTATTAGATTATAAATAGAATATATTATATTTTATTTAAAATTTTTTGTTTTATTAGAATATTTTATTTATACTGCATAGTAAATCATTCTGGACCGTTCATGAATTAGTTACTATTCAGTCCATTCTCCTATAAATAGAAGCTCATTCCTTCATTATTTCTTACGAATTCACTGAAACTCTAGAGAGATAAACTATAAAGAGAAAGAAGAAAAGTATTATGCTACTTCATTACTCCTATATCCAGTTTCTTCTAAGGTAAGATGTATTATTTCTTTCGTATTCATGAAGAGATCTTTTGGTATTCCATTCTTTATTATTCTGTTGGAATAACCTGTATACGCGGGCTACCATATACTTGGTGAAATTGTTCTGTTATTCCATTCTTTATTATTATGTTGGAATAATACGTCTATGCAAAGTACCGCATACACGGTGAAATTCTTCTGTTATTCCATTCTTTATTATTATGTTGGAATAACAAGTATATGCGAAGTACCGCATACATGGTGAAATTCTTCCGTTATTCCATTCTTTATTATTCTGTTGGAATATCCTGTCGGTGCGTATTACGCCTAACCTGGTTCCATTAATTATTATTCTGTTGGAATAACCTGTCTGTACGGTCTATCACGTGCATGGTGATTTTTGTTGTTATTCCATTTGTTATTATTCTGTTGGAATATCTTGTCAGTGCGAATTTCACCTGACCTGGTTTCGTTCTTTATTATTTTGTCGGAATATCCTTTCTGTGCGTTTACACATGACCTGGTTCCATTATTTATTATTTCGTTGGGAATAACCTGTCTGTGCAGTCTATCGCACGCATGATGAATCCTTCTGTTGTTCCATTCTTTATTATTCTGTTGTAATAACCTGTCTATGTGGATTACCACATGCATGGTGAATGATCCTTTGTATTCATTCCTTATTAAATTATGGTAATGATCTGTATACATGGATTACCGCATAGCGGGCGAAAATCCATTTGCAGTTTCATATATTCTATTATACTCAGTTGGTTAAAGTTTTGACTTCTATACTCCATGTAATTAGTGGAATATCCTTGATATTTGTACTTCATCCAGTATCTTTTCATGGAAATATTCTTCTAGCATTCTTGAATTTTACTCTACAAAGCAGTATCATATTGACAATTTTTATGTTATTGAATTCTGGATAAATTAATTCTTGAACTTGTTTTATTGGATTCTTATATCAGTGTCATCATCCTCATGATTATATTATGTTGAAAGGCGTCTGTGGCCTGTTGTGCATAGATGGACTTGGTATGATTATGACCAGGGATTATTCAGTATAATCATGACCGTAATGTTACAAATGATGTGGTAAAATTCCTCATTGGCCCGTAGTGCATTGATGGACAGTTGTTGGCATGATCATGACCATTGATGAATACACGAATATCCTTGGCCCGTAGTGCATGGATAATTTGTGGTTGTGATACTAATGATTATCCTTGGTCGTAGTGCAGGGATGGTGTGGATTATTTATTAAGCTGAGTCCTAGAGATAAAAGTGATGAAAAACCTTTTTAAATCATAAAAGATAGTAGATTTTATTTTCTACTTGACTCTTTTAATGGATTGCTTGTTCCGCTGCAGTTAAACTTGATGTTTGTTATATTTTATCAGTTTAACATTGTTGAAGACTAATGATAATTTATTATACATTATCTTAGTCATAATATTTATTAATGGGCTAGTTGAGCTCACCCCTTTCTTTCACTGTTCTCTTCAGGAAATGAGAACGTAGCCGGGACTAGTCGGGGAACGGAGTGACGGTCCAGATGAAAGCATTAGTAGTCCTCACTATTCTGTTAAATAGTGTGATAATAAATATAATGAGGACTCCATTGAGTGTGGATATTGTCTAGACGACAATATTCTTATTAAAACTCTCAGTTTATGTTTTGTCGTATTTTACATGACAACTGTATTATTAAGTTTTTTTTTGTATATTCAGTACCATTTATCTGGTGACCCAAGATGGGTGATGTATACCTAATTTTGGCGGCGTCACAATTGAGACGACAAAGTTATTCATATTATTATTTGCAATATTGACGATGTTTAGAAAGTTCTGTTGAGGAGAGGTTTGGTCACCTAACTGCGCGCAAATAGGGAGAAATACTTATCAGAATCTTTCCTGGGAATGATTTGGGTGTTAAATACTCCGAGTTATAATGACGAATAAGTTTGTGTTGATTAAAGATGAAATTAATATTTTCATTGTGTTGGGATTATTAGTGTTGGTGGAAATCGATATCTATTCTGATAATAATTGATGTCTGGAGGTTATATTGACCAATCAGGTAATTAATCAGATAAATGAGAATTTAATTGCTATTAATTCACATGCTTATAACTATATGTTCACATGTGTGTATTATTGATTCACATGTATGTATTATTAGGGGAGGTGGAGCAAGATTGATAATACTTGCATGACTAAATTAAAAATGGAGGTATAGATGAAGGTACTATACTATAATTATTTTTTCACATGTATAGAACTATTGCTTCACATGAATGTACTATTAATTCACATGATATACTATTAGGGGAGGTGGTGCAAGTTTGACAATACTTGCAGGATTAAATTAAAAATGAAGGAAAAGATGAAGGTATTATACTATAATATTTCGAGCCCCAAAACGTGTAATTATCGAAACTATATTTTCCTATAAATAGAAGCTCATTCTTCCTTCATTCTCACCAATTCGCTAAGACTCACAAGAGCAATTATAGAGAGAGAAGCTATAGAGAGAGAAGCTATAGGGAGAAAGAAGAAGAGAAGTCTGCTACTTCACTATTCTAGTATCCAATCATCTTCTGAGCTAAGGGGTTTTATTTATTTCATATTTTGAAGAGATATTATTTTTCATATTCATATGAATATTATTTTCATTCAATATTCATAAAGAATATTATCTTCGTTCAATATTCGTAGGAATATTATCTTCGTTAAATATTCGTTGGAATATTATTTTCGTTCAACAGTTGTAAAGGGATGTTATTTTTGTTCAATATTCACTTGAAATAATATTTTCTTCCATACTCTGTAGTATGTAAGTAATATTATTTCGTTTTAGATTTTGAATTCTAAACTCATTATGTTGAAGTTTTGGCTTCTATACTCTATGAAATTAGTAGAATATCCTTGATATTTGCTCTTCATCCAGTATCTTTTATAGAAATATTATTCCGAGCTTTCTTGATAATTATTGATCCTTTCATGACGGAATACTATTCATGAGTTACAATTTACGGGTTACTATTCACCCGGTTACTATTAACTCAAATATTATTCACTCGGGTATTTGGGGTACTTTTTATGTCGGAGTACTATTCACGAGTTGCTATTCATGGGTTACTATTCACCCAATTACTATTCACCCAAATATTACTCACTCGAGTATTTGGGATACATTTTATGTTGGGGTACTATTTATGAGGTACTATTCCCGAAGTACTATCCATAGGGTACTATTTATGTGGTATTATTTACCCAAAAAATATATTTCTTTTATGTATAAATGATTTTTGGTACACGAATATTATTATTGAATTTTACTATACAAAGCAGTATCATGTTGACAATTTGGATATTTTTAAACTCTGGATAAATTTAAAGTCTTTAATATTTATCCTTGATTTCTTTTGATTTGATTTCTTTTGATTAATGCTTATATCATTGTCATCATCCTCATGCTTATATTGTGATGAAAGTCATCTTTGGCTTACGTGCATAGATGGACTGTTGATTGGTATGATTATGACCAAGGATCATTTGGTATAATCATGACCCATAATGTTACAAATAATGTGGTAAAAGTCCTCATTGGCCCGAAGTGCATTAATGGACAGTTGTTGGTATGATTATGACCAGGGATTATTGGGTATAATCATGAACATTGGTGATTACATGAATATTCTTGGCTCGTAGTGCAAAGATGATTCGATGATGTGGTTTATTTATTAAGCCGAGTCTCAACGATAAATTTGATGAAAAACTTTTTTAACTCCTAGAAAATAGTAGATACAATGCTCTACTTGACTCTTCTAATGGATTTCTTGTTCCGCTGCAGTTGTTGATCTAAAACTTGTTGTCTATTATATTCTATCAGTTGTTATACTGTTGAAGGCTGAGAATAATTTATTCTGCATTATCTTAGTCATAATATTTCTTACTAGGCTAGTTGAGCTAACCCTTTTCTTTCATTGTTCTCTTCAGGAAATGAGAATATAGTTGGGTCGAGTCGGGGAATGGAGTGATGGTCCAGGATAAGTGGTTGTAGTAGTCCTCACTAGTCTGTGAAATAGTGTGATAATAATTGTAATGAGGACTTCATTGAGTATGGATATTGTCTAGAAGACAATATTCGTTTTAAAAACACAACAATGTTTTATCGTATTTTTACACGACAGTTGTATTAAAGAAGTTTGTATTTGATTTCTGTAGTGTGATATCTGACGACTTAAGATGGCTGATGTATACCTGTTTTGAGGGCGTCACATAATGCCTCCAGATTTTAAGCGTAAAAACGACAGATGCCAACTCTAGATCATGAGTAGGATAATTCCTCTCATATTTTTTGAGTTGTCGTGAGGCATACGCTATGACTTTCCCATATTGCATGAGAACACATCCTAACCCTCTGCCTGAAGCATCACTGTAGATGACAAATCGCTCCGAACCAGATGGTATTATCAGAACAGGTGCTGAAATGAGTCTCCTATTGAGTTCTTGAAAACTCTTCTCACATTCCTCGCTCCAACCGAATTTTGTATCTTTTCGAGTCAGCTAAGTTAACGGGGTCGCGATTCAAGAAAATCCTTCCATGAATCTCCGATAATAACCAGCTAAGCCCAAAAAGCTACGTACTTCGGTCACTGACTTAGGTTGCTCCCAGCTTTGAATTGCTTCAATCTTTGTCGGGTCAACAGATATTCTGTGATTTGATATCACGTGCCCAAGGAATGCTACTTCCTCAAGCCAAAAATCGCATTTCTTCAAATTGGCATATAGCTTATTTTCACAAAGCTTTTGGAGTATCAGCCTCAAGTGTTGCTCATGATCTTCACGATTTTTGGAGTATATGAGGATGTCATAAATAAAGATGACCATAAAATGATCTAAATATTCCTTAAATACTCGGTTTATCATATCCATGAAGGCAACATGAGCATTTGTCAATCCGAAAGACATGATTAGGAATTCGTAATACCCGTACCGAGTTCTGAAAGATGTCTTTGGAATGTCATCAGTTTTAATCTTTAACTGATGATATCCGGAATGAAGATCGATCTTTGAAAAGAATTTTGCACCTTGCAACTAGTCAAACAACTCATCAATGCGAGGTAACGGGAACCTATTTTTAATGGTGACATGATTCAACTCCCGATAGTTAATGTAAAGTTGCATACTCCCATCTTTCTTCTTTACAAATAGAACAAGAGCACCCCAATGAGACATACTAGAACGAATGAAACCGATGTCTAACAGTTCCTGTAGTTGGGTTTTTAACTCCTGAAGTTTAATAGGAGCAATTCGATATGGGGTTTTGGAAATGGGTTTTGTATCAGGTTCAAGGTCAATATAAAATTCGATTTCACGCTCTGGGGGTAGGCCAAGAAGTTCTTCATAAAATACATCAGGAAACTTATTAACAATAGAATTATCATTCAAATTTGACGTCTTTTTGTTTAAATTCGTGACATGGGCTAAGAAAGCTTGACATCCATTTTTCAATAAACGAATGCCTTTATGTCTTGATATGATACTGATTGACTTTAGTGGTTAGGTTGCTTGAATTCGCATAATAGGTTGGTTAGGAATATGAAAGCTAACAACCTTACGAAAATAATAAATTTTAGCATGATGAGTAGTTAACCAATCAATCCCTAAAATCACATCAATCAATCCCTAAAATCGACAAGTAATGTGAGGGTGCCGATTTAAATCAAACAAGATTTATAAACAGTGGATGTAATGAAGGTTTCTCCCAACGTAGTTTCAACAGATAAGTCAAAGTCTAATTTGTCTATAGTCAAATTTAAACGTTGAGCGTAAGAAGGTAAAATAAAATAATGTGTATAATCGATATCAAATAAGGTATAGACTTCGCAAGAGTTTATGATTAGCTTGTCCGTGATAACTTTGTTTGGGTTCCTCGTTTTTTGGGAGGTCACAAAAAATGCTTTCCCTTGAACTATCGTCTTTGACTTGTTTGGGACGGCCTTTGGTGCCTCCATCCCAGCTGGACTTGACTTCACTACATGACAAAATTGGGCAAGGTGGCCTTCTCTCCCACAATTATAACACGATTTAGGTTGCTACGTACAGTTTGGACTGATGTGTCCCTCCCCTCTGCATTTCTAGAATACGACTAGTGGCCATTCTCCTTCCTTAAAAATGGGTGTTAGTGCTGCTGTCTTTCCATCATTGTTGAATATAATCATCTTGAAATTCCCATTTCTATTATCTTGGCCATAATTACCAACCAAGTGGTTACTATTTCTGGCATGTTGATTTCCTCCATGTTTATTGTCATTGCTTCGATGACTGCTACCACTGGTATTATCGCTTTGCTGGATGCCATCTCTTGGTTGGGTTGACACATTATCGCGCTCCAATAAATGAGCCCTATTCACAACATCTGAATACAGGCAAAGTTTGTTAGAAATGAGGTATTGACGTATTTTGGGTTTCAAACCTCTTAGCAACATCTGAATCATACGTGTCGACGTCAGGATTTTTATTTGCCCCTTTTCTGTTCTTGTTCTTTGGTGATTTCATGTTATGTGAGATTTGTTTGAAAAAATAAGTGAAAAAGGTCCGACATGTATATGTCGATGATTTGACTGTAAGAGTCGCCAGTTTGTGTATTTAACTGGTTGCACCAACACAACCGAGAAAAGGTTTGCACATTGACCCAGTGATGTGACACTACTAAATATGTTAGTGAAACCGAGATTCATTTGGGTTCGGGGGCTTAATTATGCGGAGGGAAGGTGTTAGGCACCCCCGACATCCGTGTTACCACGGTGACCGCCACTTTTCAAGAAACTGTTATATGAATATGTGTGTGTGTGTGTGTGTGTGTGGATTAATGTGCTTTTATTTGGAAGTAGTGCAAGGCTTCGTTCGCACCTATATACAAAGGGTTTGAATTTATTTGAAAAATTCAGTTTTAAACATGATATAGAAGTGAGGTTTTGTAAAAGAGGTTTTTCAAACCCTGTGTTCAATAGTAATTGAGACCTTTTCATACTTCCATTTTATTATTAAATGTTCGGCTTGATTGCTTTTATTTATGAGATGCGAAGCATCTTCAAGAAAGTAATATATAGCAATGTCGAACTCCTCATGGGCATGAAAGCCATCTAAGGAAATTCAAACACCGTGAATAATTTACAAGCTGCTTACAGTTGAAAACGTCCATCACGAGAACCGAATCTAGATTCAGTGGACTGAATCTGTGATCACATGATTCCTAAGCTCATATGATGCCACAGTTTATATAAAAACAGTAAGTAGTTATATATATAAAAGCTGTAAATATATATACAGACATGATCAACCACCACGAAGCACCTCCATGGGGGATAAAAAATGTAAATATATAAAAGCGGTAAATATATATATATAGAGACATGATCAACCACCACGAAGCACCTCCACGGGAGATCAGAAATGTAAATAAAGCAATAAATGCGATCAACCACCACGAAGTAAACTCCAGGCGGGACTAAATGTAAATAAAGAAGTAAAAACGATCAACCACCACGAAGTAAACTCCAGGCGGGATGGAATGTAAATAAAACAGTAAAAAGGCCACAAAGTAAACTCTAGGCCTAACAGAAATATAAATATGTATATATATATAAAGAGGTAAACGCACAGGATATATATCAATCTCGGCTCTATTTATCATTTCAGCGATTTATATATATATATATATATATATATATATATATATATATATATATATATATATATATATATAATCAAATAAACGCTCCGGACATGAGTCCAGACTCAATCGAGGCATAACTCGGTAATGTTAGTCCATATATATATATATATATATATATATATATATATATAGACAAAATTGAAAACCACGGACCGAAGTCTGGGCTTACACACACAACACGACTCTCAACGTGTAGAAAAGTGTCTGCAAAGATGAAGAGAAAGGCTCTGAAGTGTGTAAGAAGGCTTACAGTGGACTGCCAAAAAAGACTTCTATAACTTTAAATGGTTGAACACTCGGCTCCTATCGGTAAAAAATATGACAGACTATAATCTCACAAGTGTTTAGAAAGAGAAAGCACTCAATTTATAAATGTGTACAGAGAAAATTGGACAGGGCTTCCTAACCGTTTCTCTTGCAAATATGGCCACCCCAAGCCCACTATTTACAGAGAGGGGAGCCGCAAGTGTACCTACGGCAGCAACAGGTGTACCTGCGGTTGCCCGGGGTGTCCCGGGCAACGTTGTGAAACCCCAGATTTTATGAATAAAGATTTAAATTTCTCGAAATATTTTTTTTGAATATTATGGTGTGGATTTGATATAATGTTGTAGTTGTGGGTAATATTTATAAATTTTGCAAAGTAAGCAAGTGGTTATATAATATTCGATTTGTCGGGGAATATTCGTTTTAACAGGGAATATTCGTACAACGACACAATCATTGGTTGACCCCACAACGGAAGTATTGTCATAGTAAGAAAACGACAAAATTATCTTTTATTAAAAATAACGGCAAAAGTGTTATCGTTAAAACTATTGAACTATCCGGTACTAAAAGTACAGTAATACGCGTGGTTGCATAGTAGCACACAGTATTGATGTCATATTATTTTCGTAAGGTTGTTAGCTTTTATATTCCTAACCAACTTGTTATGCGAATTCAAGCAACCAAACCACTAAAGTTAATCACTGTCATATCAAGCCACAAGTAAAGAGCCCCGAGCCTTTCGCTGATGACTTCCTTGTGTGGAAGGCACCGAAGCCAAACTATCCGTAGGGGACGTTGTGAACGATGATGGCAAGTTGATAGGTATCAATGTGACGTACTATCCAAGTCTTGGATGAGAGTCACAATTTTGAATGATATTTCTATTTTTAATAAATTTCCTGACGTATTCTTGAAGAACTTCCTAGCCTACACCTAGAGCGTGAAATCGAAATTTGTATTGACCTCAGTACAAAACCCATTTCTAAAACCTATAAATATTTCTTCACCTAGAACAAACGTATTATTAGCCAAAGATGGTTGCTCCAACTATTGAAGATTACAACTATAACATTCAATATCATCGTGGAAGAGTGAACGTGGTAGCTGACGCGTTGAGTAGAAGATCGTATGTGTTTACGAGTGCGATGTTGTTAAAATAAAAACCCATTTCGTATAACTTACAAATGATGAAGATAGAGTTAAAGAATCTAGGGACCCATGTAAAGATAACGAATATATGATTAAAATCGACTTTAATCGATAAAGTTAAAGCCGCTCAAGCTACATACTCAGAGCTGATGAATGTGAAGAAGAAGGTTCAAGAGGGCGTTATTCTAAAAACAAGACTCGATGAAGAGAAGAAATCTCAAACCTTGATTTAATTGGCCCATTTTAAATCCTCGATCGATTTGGAACTCTGGCCTATAGACTCATTTTACCGCCAAGTATATCACGTGTTCATAACGTTTTTCACGTATCGTTGTTAGTAAAAACTTAGTCTTGGGGGACTTTGGAGCCATATTTTAGAATAATTAACAAATCTAAAAAATTATGAAATCATGGGGGGTTTTATAGATCATGTTAAAAGCTTTCTATTGCCTCGAAAACGGACTAATTCCGATAACGGATGAAGAAGTTATGAAGATTTGAAGTATATGTGTCAAAAGTTTCAAAATCTGGAAAATTAGAGTTAAGTGCCAAAGGTCGAGCACCTAGGCACTAGGCTCAGTACTTAGAACTGTTCTTGGGCTCCTAGGCGCTTTCCCAAGGCCAAATTTGGGCACCTAGGCACTGGTTAAGTGTTAAGCAAAAATTTGTCCGGACGTCCTTTAGTAAATTGGGCATAAGTTTTTCATACAAACTCCGATTGAGGTGATTCAGGATGATTCGAAAAGATAATGAGTAGACATAAAACTTTCATTCTTTATATTTTGAGATATGAGGTGGGTATCAAGGACTAAAATAGCTATTTTAGGGGCTGATGTGCATTCAAAGGCAATCGGAGGACATCGGGCATGCACATATGCAACGTGTAATGTTTTCGACGATAAAGGTATTTAAGGTATCCTCACCTCTTCGGCATACTAGGTACATACGTAAATTTCGAGGGTGAAATTTCATAAGAAGGGGAGATTGTGAGACCCCTGATTTTATGAATAAAGATTTAAATTTCTCGAAATATTTTTTTTGAATATTATGCTGTTGATTTGATATAATGTTATAGTTGTGGGTAATATTTATAAATTTTGCAAAGTAATAAAGTGGTTATATAATATTTGATTGGTTGGAGACTATTTATTTTAACAGGGATTATTCGTACGACGACACAATTATTGGTGGACCCCACAACAGAAGTATTTTCGTAGTAAGAAAATGACAGAATTATCTTTTATTAAAAATAACGGTGAAAGTGTTACCGTTAAAACTGTTGAACTACCCGGTAGTAAAAGTACAGTAATACGCGTGGTTGCATAGTAGCACACGGTATTAATTAATGACCCTTACGTGAGAAGTCACTCAATTATATTCAATTATTGCTACAGTAATTGTTGTATCATATCTTTCATATTATTGATTCAATTATTATCACAGTATCATCTGCATAATATGATATATTATTAAATCAATAATTAAGACGACAAAGTTATTCATATTATTAAATTACAATATTTACACTGTCTAGAAGGTCTGTCAAGGAGAGGTTTGGTCATTTAATTGCGCGCCAATAAGGAAAAATCCTTATCGGAAAGCCCCTCTTTCCTGAGAACGACCTGGTTGTTAAATATTGTGAGTTATAATATTAATAATGAATAAGTTCGTGTTGATTAAAGATGAAATTGATAGTTCCATTGTGTTGAAATTATTAGTGTTAGTGGAAATCGATATTTATTTCGATATTAATTGATCTCTGGAAGTTATATTGACCAGTCGTGTAATTAATCGGATAAATGAGTAATTAATTGCTATTAATTCACATGATTATAACTATTTGTTCACATGTGTGTACTATTGATTCACATTCTTGTACTATTAGGAGAGTTGGTGCAAGATTGATAATACTTGCATAACTAAGTTAAAAATGGAGGTATAGATGGAGGTACTATATTGTAATTCATTTTTTCACATGATTATAACTATTGATTCACATGATTGAACTATTGATTCACATTATTTACTATTAGGGGAGGTGGTGCAAGTTTGATACTACTTGCAAGACTAAATTAAAAATAAAAGAAAAGTTGAAGGTATTGTAGTGTAATATTTCGAGCCCCAAAATGTGCAATTATCGAAACTATATTTTTTTTATAAATAGAAGCTCATTCTTCCTTCATTTCTCACCAATTCATTAAAGCTTTAGAGAAATCATTATAGAGAGAAATTATAGAGAGAAAGAAGAAGAGAAGTCTGCTACCTCACTATTCTAATATCCAGTTTCTTCTAAGGTAAGGGGAATTATTCATTCGTATTCATGAAGAGAGTTATTTACTTTTAATATTCGTAAGGGTTGTTATTCCATTCTTTATTATTATGTTGGAATAACTTATCTATGCGAAGTACCACATACATGGTGAAATTCTTTTATTATTGCATTCTTTATTATTCTGTTTGAATAACCTGTCTATGCGGTCTATCGCATGCCTGGTAAATTCTGTTATTTTTTCATTCTTTATTATTCTGTTAGAAAATCCTGTCTGTGCGGATTATGCATGACCTGGTTCCATTCTTTATTATTATGTTGGAATATCCTGTCTGTGCAGATTACACATGACCTGGTTCCATTCTTTATTATTCTGTTGGAATAAGCTGTCTGTACGGTCAATCGCATGCCTGGTGAATTTTTTTGTTATTCCATTCTTTATTATTCTATTGGAATAACCTGTCTATGTGGATTACCGCATGCATGGTGAATGATCCTTCGTATTCATTCTTTATTAAATTGTGGAAATGTTCTGTCTACGCGGATTACCGCATGGCAGGTGAAAATCCATTTGAAGTTTAGTATATTCTATGATACTCGTCTGAGATATCATTTCTTTTGTACTCGTCATAAAATATCATTTTCTTTGGTATTTTCTTTTATGAGTTACTATTCACGGGTTACTATTTACCTGGTTACTATTCACTCTAGTATTATTCACTTGGGTATTCGGAGCACTTTTCTTGTCGGAGTACTATTCACGAGTTATTATTCATGGGTTACTATTCACCCAATTACTATTTACCCGAATATTATTCACTCGAGTATTTGGGGTACTTTTCATGTCGGGGTACTATTCACGAAGTACTATTCCCGAAGTACTATTCATAGAGTACTATTTATAGGGTACTATTTACTCGAATATTATTCTTAAATTTTACTCTACAAAGCAGTATCATGTTGACAATTTTGATATTTTTAAACTCTAGATAAATTTAAAGTCTTTAATATTTATCCTTGATTTCGTTGGATTTGATTTCGTTTGATTATTGCTTATATCATTGTCATCATCTTTATGCTTATATTGTGATGAAAGTCATCTTTGGGTTACGTGCATAGATGGACTTGGTATGATTATGACCAGGAATTATTCGGTATAATCATGACCGTAATGTAACGAATGATGTGGTAAAAGTCCTCATTGGCCTGTGGTTCATTGATGGACAGTTATTGGTATGATTATGACCAGGGATTATTCGGTATAATCATGACCATTGATGATTATATGAATATCCTCGGTCGTGGTGCAGGGATGATTCGATTTTATTTATTAAGTTGAGTCTCAGCGATAAAGTTGATGATTTTTTTTAAATCATAGAAGATTGTAGATTTTATTCTATAGTTAACTCTTCTAATGGATTTCTTATTCCGCTGCAGTTGTTGATCTAAAACTTGTTGTCTATTGTATTCTATCAGTTGTTATACTGTTGAATTCTAAGGATAATTTATTTTGCATTATCTTAGTCATAATATTTCTTACTGGGCTAGTTGAGCTCACCCTTTCTTTCATTGTTTTATTCAGGAAATGAGAATATAGCTGGGACGAGTCGGGAAATGGAGTGATGGTCCAGGATAAATGACTTTAGTATTCCTCACTATTCTACAGAATAATGTGATAATAACTGTAATGAGGACACCATTGAGTGTGGATATTGTCTAGATGACAATATTCTTGTTTAAACTCTCAGCTATGTTTTGTCGTATGTTACACGACTGTTATATAATTAAGTTGTATTTGAATTCTGTTCCATGTATTTGGCGACTCAAGATGGGCGATGTATACCTTTTTTGGGGGCGTCACAAATGTGGGTCCCACCGTCTCGAAGTACGTGTACTCGGACAACATATTGTTTACTCGAACCTTCATAACTTTGAATCCGGGAGTTCGATAGAAGCGTACCATAGCGTTCCAAAAAGCTATTTCTGAGAGCTATGCAATTACATAGGATTTTCTCTTTTTTGATTCTGGAAATATGGGTCCAAGACCGAAATAGCATTTCTGGGTCTCCGTCAGGCAGTCTATTGAGCTATTTTGCGTAGTTTGTGCTCGAAAGTTGAGATATGGTTCTTGTGAGACTTCGTTTGAAGCAATATAAGTTGAGATGAGTTTATTTAATTTGAGTTGGAAAAATGACCATTTTGCCCCTCCTGTGGTTATCTACGATTTTTGCACAGTTGTAGCAGTCTTTTCTCAGGGTTATCTCTAAGATCGCTATTCTGTTGACTCAGAATGTCCTCAGGGTTATCTCTGAGGTTGAATTTATTTCCTGTGGTTATATCCAGGCTTTGCACGTGATGCCCCACGGTTAGAACTGATTTTCCCGAGGTTATCTTTGGGGTTAGAAACTGATTTCCTGGGGTTATTTCTGGGGTTGGAAATTGGATCTCTCAGGGCTATTTCTGGGGTTGGAATTGATGTTGTGGTCCTCAAGGGTTATCTCTGGAATGTGAAAAAGACGCTTTTGTCCTCCTGCATAGTTAGTAACAGGAAAACAAAATTTCGAGTGTCTACAGATGCCACTCTTTATAATGTTCATGCAATGCAATGGAATGGACATGATAAAGATTAGTAGACACTTGAAATATGATAAGGTATTTTTAATGATGTAAATCGCCATGTAATGAATGTTATGATGAATGTTAAAATGTTTTCGCAAATCGCACATCGTATTTTGCACTTCGCTTTTTGCATTTGGCCAAACGAACTTCTCAAATCACAATGTAATGAATGTTATGATGAATGTTAAAATGTTTTCGCAATTCGCTTTACCTTTATCGGGGATTACTGTTGCCTATGCTGGTGTTGACTAAAATGGTTTGGCCTTTTGTCGGCGTCGCTGATGTCTATTTGATGAAGAGAAATTAAGATATTTTCTACATCTCTACTCGGGATGACGTTCTAAGGTCACCGGACCTTCCCGATGTATACGCTTGGTAGTTTACAATGATGCCTACCCTGATGGCAGTTTAATAACAGATCTACCCTACTGGTAGTTGAATACGCTGACATAACTAAACTATTTCGGTTCCCACTCGAACGTTGATATACAAAGCTTTCATCACTGAACTGTATTGATGTTGCACTGAATTGATGTTAATGGTTTTGAATACTAGATCTTTCAATACCTTCGCTAAATTAAGATTCAAAGGTTTGCTTCACCAGACTCTGCCTGATGTTACGCTTAATAGAGATGTATGTTGATGTAACACATTTGCACATGTGCAGATCATGCATGATGTGACGATCTAGATTTTCTTAGGAGTCTATCATCCTAGGTTGATGCAGATTGTAAATTGTATGGAATAGAATTTTTTCTCACCCTTTTTGAGGTGATTTGGAGTTTTCTTTCGCTGTTGGGTACTTGTGCCCCATTTCCTTGAGCGTTTGATCCGTAACTCGGTTGAACTGATGACCTAAATACCTCTGATATCCCTGGAAGGTGCAATTCGTTCTTTCACTACCCATATTTGAACTTCTATGCAGAGGTCTCGACTTGTGAGAATTTGACGCCGGTTGGAACGTTTGATGATGAGGATTTAATTCGCTAGACCTTTCATCATTGGCCTTCTACTGTTGAGTTAATAACTTTTTTGAGAATTTTCCCCTTCTTTCATAGGGGCACGCTTATGTTGCCATGATTTCTTTGTAGGAGTTCTCCCCTTTCTTTCGATGAGAGGCTTGAACCCGCCTTAAACTCCTTCCGTTTCCTGGAAGTGGAAAATGCCCCAGTCCTTTCGCATGTTGTTGTCAGGGATTCATATGAGAAACTATCTTTGTTGACCAAATCATGAGTGAATAATATCTGAATTGCCAGTGAGATGATATGAGGGAAGATTTGATGATGATGTACAAAGCTGATGGTGCTGACTGGTGCATTTTCCTCTTTAGGATGGTTGATAAATGCCCCATTGTTGAGTTGTCATGGTTTTCGAGATTGCACGTCTTGTTGTAAGGTTCCTAATATTGGGTTGTCGTCAATGTTAAAATTGCTCTAGCCTTGCTTGTTGTCTGGGATAGTTGTTTGGATAGGATACTGAGATCTTAAGAGGCTTTTAGCTGTTTCTTCCTTTCTGGGATTTTTTTTGCCAAAATTGATGGAATGACATTGAAGTGTTGTTGGGTCTTCTCGATATAGGTCGCTGACTAGGAGGGTTGTTCTTTAGAGCGTCAGATCACACCACTACTGGCTGCCTACATACTCCCATTGATGAGGGGAGATTAGGTCCACGTAGTTCGAACTTGATAAGATAAACAGTTAGTGAAGTGTTTGTTTGGGGTTTTTGGGTTTTTGTAGAGGTTAGACCGCACCGTGAATGGCTACCTACATACTCCCATTGATGAGGGGAGATCAGGTCTTTCATAGTTCAGGCCTGGTGTAAGAGCTTCAACGCTATGAGGGTGTAGAAATGTTTTTATTGTTTTTGTTTTGTAGAGAAGGGTGTAGAAATATTTTTGTTATTTTTTATTTTATTGCAACCAGACCATATAAGATGGTTGCCTACGTACTCCTGGGTATCAGGGAGATTAGGTCGACGTATTTCGCCCTATGATTTAAAACCTGACTGACTTAATTTTTTGATTTTTCTCTCTTTTTTTTCTTTTTTCCATCTTTTCTTAATTTTTTCTCTTTTTTTCTTTTTTCTTTTTTCTTTTCTTTTTTTTTCCAAATATTTACACGCATGGAAAATAAAAGGCATACTATGAAGAAAGTGATATTGTCCCAAAATCTTCTGGAACTTGCAACTTTATTCCCTGGATCTACATCTTCTTGGCTAGTTGTGGCCTGATAGTCCAGTTGTCAGTGGTTATGTTACCTTCAAGGCTCGAGATTGAGGTTACTTCTTGGTTCTGAATGTCTTCACTTATAGCCATAACTTAATCAATTCCTGATTCAATACTTCCCTCGGGGATTCTCATACTGAACCCCTCGCAAAAAGAGATGAACTCTGGATTCTTTGATGGGTTGGTTTCCCCAATAACCTCATCACCTTTTCCTTCATATGTTCCTTCACCTTTTTCTTGGGCTTGAGAGGATTCAACCATGAAATCTCCCTCTAACTGTTGTCGCATTTCTTGCAAGGAACTTTCCTTTTTTGCTTTTTCTTCCTTGGAAAAGATTAGTATTTCCTCCACATCATCCATGGTTATAAGATCTGGAATGTGGTTGCTATCTTTGGACCACAAGATGTTGGATGTTGGCGAAGGAATCTCCTTTGGGAATTCCCTTGTCTCCTCTATCATTTCCTGCATTAGGATCATTCCATCTTGTGTTCTGCCAGGATTATTGCTCATAGCCGTCACCTCATCTGAACTGCCTATCTCAAGTGGACATCTTAAACTTTTTATTTCCTTTTTTCCTTTTTTGGTCATGGAGAATTCTATCTCCAGCTATCCATTTTCAATAAGATCCTGGATTTTATGTCGTAAAGACCAGCATTCCTCAGTCGTATGTCCAAGTGAGTTAGAATGGTAGAGACATATCATGGTGGAATCATAACTCTTTATCCTGGGATTTATAGGAGGCAGCAACTCAGTAATCCTTCCTTCACTTATCAGGAAGTGTAGCATTTCTTCATTGGATATTCTTAGAGGGGTGAATTTTTGGGCTCTTGTAGAGGTTGTTTGATCTTTCTTCTTTGAGAATTCGCATTGCACTGAGCGATTTTTTCATTGGCGAGGTCTTCTAGCAATTTTATCATCCCCCTTTTCTTGGCCTTCTGATAGTTGAGTGAAAAACTGCCTTGTATCCTGATGCTGGCGCACTATCAGCTTAGCTAGCAGATTTACTTGATTCTGGATTGTCTCTAATTTTTGCATTACAATCATACCCTCCTCCGAGTTTTCCCACCTTAGGACATTTGATCTGTGCCTTTGGGGGTATTCCTCTATCCTTCGTATGTACTTACGATTTGGATATATTTCAGCGCTTCCTGACCCGATCATATTTATTTCCTCCGTATCATGTTGCATCGGAAGGTTGGTGTTGACATTTTGTTTGTCAGGTTGTTGGACCACAATACTTCCACTTTCGATCAAATTCTGAATTTTATGCTTTAAGGACCAACAATATTGTGTATCGTGTCCTGGAGACCCTGAGTGGTAAGCACATCATTGGCTTGGATTATATCTTTTACTCTCTGGTTCCAAAGGTGGAGCTAGTTCGGTAATTTTCTTATGATCCATCAATATAGCCAATATATTTTCAGGAGAATCGCCTAGTGGAGTGAACATCCGATTTTCCGTTCTCTCAAAATTTCTTTTCCTGTCTTGGAATTGGTTAAATGCAGTATGTTATTGAAATGGCAGATTGTCTCACTTTTTCTAAATAGGGGGACTGTAGGTTGGTTTACTAGCTTGCCTTTGTACAACAAGGAATACATCTTCAATGCCTTTATCGGGTACACCATTGGGATCACTCGCATACTTGTCAGTCTGTATATGCTTAGCGACTACTTCCAAGGTAGTGAAGTCTATAATCTTGCCTGCCTTCAGGCCCATCTATTCCATTTCACCGTTTTTGATCATTTCCAAGAATGGCTTTCCTATGCCTACTAGGATCATCTTATAGTAAGGAGCCTCTTGGATATTAATCAACGTCATTACCATCTCAGTTTCCATCATGGATGGAATGGCATGCACTGCTAGATGTCTCCACCTCTAGGCATATTCTCGAAAAGATTCAATACTTTTCTTTTTGACTTTAGTCACTTTAGTCACTTGACTAAAAACTATACTGATTTAGAAAGGCATGGGCCAATTCTTCCCAGTTGTGAATTTTGGTGTGAATTTTGGTATTGTCAAGTCGGGTATACTAGGCTTTAGCCTCTCTAGTGAGACTCTTTTGAAAATGTTGCATTCTGAGGCTTTCATCTTCAGCATAAGACCCCAGTTTGCCAACGTACTCTTTCAGGTGTGTATAGGGATCGCTTGCCCCATTGTACTTTTTAAACTCTCGGACTTTGAATTTGTCAGGATATCGAGCCCTTGGTAATATGCACAAATCTGAATAGTTGACATTTCCATAGTTTCCAGTCCCTTTGATTGACCAGATGGTCTCCTCCATTTGTTGGACTTTCTTTCTTATATCCCCAGTTTCTCGATCATCCCTGAGATTTGTGATTTCTTTATTGGAATGAGGTTTAGGAATCTGGGTTTCCATCTTTTTTCCAATACCATGACTGCCCCTAGTATGGATGACTCTGGATGAGTAGGCATTGTTTGGCCCCGAATTCCTCCATGTGCAGAGGATTCCGTGTGGTTGGGTATTTGTGTACCATGAGTGGATTGGTGTAGTTCTTTGAGCATAACAGCCAACTCTATAATTTGATAGCTTAATCTTTTGAACTCCTCGCGAGAGACAAGAGTAGGATCAGGCTGGGCACTTTTAGCCATGTCTGACTGTGGGCTTAATTCCCTTTTGGACTTCAAACAGGAAACATGATCAATTGCTTCCCTAAAAAAAGTTATGTATTTTAGTGTTAGGGAATGTGCAAATATTTACATGCTATGTGATGTATCAGTTTTAGGAATATTATCCTGCAAAACGGATGTTAGCTGTTTATAATACAGGATAATATTACATATGCATGTACACATATTTCTTCATATTTTCCATTACAATAAGATTGATATGGAATGATATTACAAGTAAATGCTTTTACAAGTAATTTGAAAATGGGGAGTATGAAGAGACTTTCCTTCATATTTGGTTTATTAGAGGCTAACCTATCTTAGGTTTACTCTCATGGCTTTTTGGCATGAAGGATCTTAGATCATCGCAGTTTACTTGATGGGAAGTTAATTCGGTCTTTCAACTGAAGCGATTCTGGGTGGTGCCTTTCCTGAGCCTCGTTGGAATTAGTCTCCCTACGTGTCCAGTAAACAAACACCGACAGGATAGCCCCCTGGTGTAGGAACCGCACAACATACATTCAAATACAACGTGTCTCAACATTTATGGAAATGATGACATGTGCGAAGCATTAATATCACAAACAGATATATTGTAAAGCATTAAGCGCAGTAAATACATGCATTCGTACACATTCATTAAAAAAATGTAAATGCAACATCCACAAGCATATACCAGTTTTGAAAAGTTTGTAATAGTGGCTTAAGCCCTCTTACTAGCATCCCCAGCAGAGTCGCCACCTGTCGACGTTGGGATTTTTATTTGTCCCTTTTCTGTTCTTGTTCTTCGGTGTTCTCATGTTATGTGAGATTTGTTTGAAAAAACAAGTGAAAAAGGTCCGACATGTATATGTCGACAATTTGACTATAAGAGTCGCTAGTTGGTGTTTTAAACTGGTTGCACCAACGCAACCGAGAAAAGGTTTGCACATTGACCCAGTGATGTGACACTGCTAAACGGGTCTGTGAAACCAAGATTCATTTGGGTTCGGGGACTTGATTATGCGGAGGGAAGGTGTTAGGCACCCCTCGATATCTGTGTTACCATGATGACCGCCACTTTTCAAGAAACTGTTATATGAATATGTGTGTGTGTGTGTGTGGATCAATGTGCTATTATTTGGAAGTAGTGCAAGGCCTCGTTCGCACCTATATACAAAGGGTTTGAATTTATATAAAAAATTCAGTTTTAAACATGATATAGCAGTGAGGTTTTGTAAAAGAGATTTTTCAAACCCTGTGCTCAATAGTTAGTAATTAAGACATTTTCATACTTCCATTTTATTATTAAATGTTCGGCTTGATTGCTTTTATTTTCGAGATGTGAAGCATCTTCGAGAGAGTAATATATAACAGTGCCGAACTCCTCATGGGCATGAAAGTCATCTAAGGAAATTCAAATACCATGAATAATTTACAAGCTACTTATAGCTGAAAATTTCCATCACGGGAATCGAATCAAGATTTAGTGGACTAAATCTGTGATCACATGATTCCTAGGCTCACATGATGCCACAGGTTTATATAAAAAGCAGTAAGCATTTATATATAAATGCTGTAAATATATATATATATATATATATATATACATACAAACATGATCAACCACCACGAAGAACCTACATGGGGGATCAGAAATGTAAATATATAAAAGCGGTAAATATATGTATAGAGACATGATCAACCACCACAAAGCACCTCTATGGGGGATCAAAAATGTAAATAAATCAATAAATGTGATCAACCGCCATGAAGGAGACTCAAGGCGGGACTAAATGTAAATAAAGCTGTAAAAACGATCAACCACCACGAAGTAAACTCTAGGTGGAACGGAATGTAAATAAAGCAATAAAAGGCCATGAAGTAAACTCCAGGTCTGACAAAAATGTAAATATATATATATATATAAAAGCGGTAAACACACAAGATATAAATCGATCTTGGCTCGGTTTATCATTTTAGCAATTTGTAGATATATATATATATATATATATATATATATATATATATATATATATATATATATATATATATAGTAAACGCACCGAATATAAAGTCCAGTCGTATTGAACAAAGTTCGACAACAGTTCATATATATATAAGCAAGTAAACGCTCCGGATGTAAAATCCAGGCTCATCGAACAGAGTTCAACAACAGTTCATATATATATATATATATATATATATATATATATATATATATATATATATATATATATATATATATATATAAGCAAATAAACGCTCTGGACGTGAGTCCAGGCTCAATCGAGGCATAACTCGATAATGTGATAGACTATAATCTCACAAGTGTTTAAAAAGAGAAAGCACTCAGTTTATAATGTGTACAGAGCAAATTGGTCATGGTTTTCTCGTCGTTTCTCTTGCAAATATGGCCACCCCAAGCCCTCTATTTATAGAGGGGAGAGCCACAGGTGAACTTGCAGCAGCAACAGTTATACCTGCGGCTGCTCGGGGTGCCCATGGCAACCTGGGTCCCACTGTCTCGAAGTACGTGCACTCGGACAACGCGCTGTTCGCTCAAACCTTCATAACTTTAAATCTGGGAGTCTGATGGAAGTGTGCCATACCATTCGAGAAAGCTCTTTCTGAGAGCTATGCAATGACATAGGATTTTCCCTTTTTTGATTTCGGGAATATGGGTCCATAACCAAAATAGCATTTCTGGGTCTCCGTCAAGTAGTCTGTTGAGCTGTTTTGTGTAGTTTGTGCTCGAAAGTTGAGATATGGTTTTTGTGAGACTTCGTTTGAAGCAATATGAGTTGAGATGAGTTTATTTGATTTGAATTGAAGTTTAGTTGGAAAAATAACCATTTTGCCCCTTCCGGGGTTATCTTTGGTTTTTGCACAGTTGTAGTAGTCTTTTCTCAGGGTTATCTCTAAGGTCGTTATTTTGTTGACTCTGAATGTCCTCAGGGTTATCTCTGAGATTGACTTTACTTCCTGTGGTTATATCCAGGCTTTGCACTTGATCCCCCAGGGTTGGAATAAATTTTCCGGTGTTATCTCCGGGGTTAGAAACTGATTTCCCGTGGTTGGAAACTGGATCTCGTGGGGCTATTTTTGGGGTTGGAATTGATATTGTGGTCCTCAAGGGTTATCTTTGGAATGTGAAAAAATGTTTTTGTCCTCCTGCATAGTTAGTAACAGGAAAACAAAATTTTGAGTGTCTACAATACGGGATGCAAACTGGGATAACTCCGTAAACTTAGCCTCGTACTGCGATACGGTCAAATTGTTTTGCTCCAGCTTGATGAATTCTACCTCCTTCATGTGACGAATACTTTTGGGAAAGTACTTGTCGTTGAACAATTCTTGGAACTTCTCCCATGACATCTTTAGTGCGGAAGGTTGAGTATGTTTTCCAGATTCCCACCAATGATTTGTCTCTCCTCGCAATATAAAGGTTGTAAAGGGAACCTTTTGCTCCTCGGTGTTAGGTTTTTAATATTCATGAACGCAATCAAATTGCACAAAATTAGCGGAAACGTGTAAAATTCAGAGTTTAAAAAATTTACAAACCATAAACCCGGATCACCCTTTATGCGCAATTATTAATTAAACGAAAAGATAAAGAATAAAATCATACCCTTGAAGATCGAGCTTCCTCAGGTACAAGTTCACCTCCAAATCCTTTCGCGTTCAACTTGAATCCACCGGGTTTGGTTCCTTCCTTTGATCAACGTTAGCCACCCAAGTATTTGACCTCTAGAGGTGATCCACCAAGGAAGAAGAAGAATTCAAGAAGATGGGTATTTGGCAAAACCCTAGTTTTCTATCTCTATAGAAAAGGCGTACTCTCCCAACTATTGGAATTACGTATTCTAATAATACGTCAACCTCTCTCTCACCCATAATAAGACTCCTCTTATTTATAGATGTGGGCAACCCATCCTTAACAATTAAGGAATTGGGTTTTATTTTAATTAATTAAACTCTTTTAATTAATTAGGCTCCTAATCTTATTAGGAATAATTAATTAACCTTTTAATTAATTAAGCTCCCTAATCTTATTAGGGATAATTAATTAAACTCTTTTAATTAATTTGCCTCCTAATCCTATTAGGATATTTGAGAGTATTTTTATTAATTAATTCCCAAACTCCTTTAGGAATTAAATAATAATAATCGTAATAATAATAATAAGACTCCTCTTATTAATTTATATTTAATATTTCTAAAATATTAAATAATAAATATTAAGCTATTTAATTTATTCTATCACCATAGATTAAATTAAATATACTTAACATATTATTACGATTATGCCATTAACTTCTTAAATAATTATTCTTCCTTTTATGGTGTGACCCCTTTAGGTTCTCCATATTAAACCGGTTGTGAATAAATCAATTAGAACAATTCTAATCTTATTTAAATAAATAAATTAAACTAATAATTTATTTAAATAAATAATATTTATTCTACAATAGGGATAAGCCTCCCTAGCGATCAACGACTTTCCAGATAATATAGATTTCAACATTAATCATAAAAGAACCTTTGAGTAAATAGTTACCGTACAATTCAATCCTTCCACCATACAATGTCCCAATTAAATATAAGACATGGAATTTCTGTCAAGTCTTATTTTATTTAATTATATGTATTTCGACTCTTAAATGCACAACCCCAAATAATGCAAATTAGAAACTCCTTTCTAATTTCATTCTGCCTTGGCCAAGGACTACTGAGTTGTCATTTATCGAATCACATAGGACATTTCTCTTCTTTTACTAGAAGTGGTAGATTCTTTATTGATCATACATTATCTCCACGTACAACTTATTATACCCAAGCATACCCTTTGATATACCCTAAGGGTCTTAAGGAATAAGTCAAAGTATAACTCATCATACACAAGATATTATGATGATCTCAAGTCCAAGGATCACTTGTACTACTATCACTACAGGAATTCCTATTGACATGCAAGTAAAACTCCATTAGGTATTCCTTAGCGAGTCACGTTCAGTGAACTTATTCTCTAATAAGCACCTACATACTTGCTTTAGTGTCTCCACACAAATGATCATGAGATCAATCATCCTCATCCAATGAGCAAGCAACGTATGTATCAATCTATCCGGATTCACTAATCCCCAATTTAGTAATCCAACGATTGGGAACTATTTTTGTTTTAAGCTTTCTAAGAATTTAGATCTCATTATAATGATCATCATCATTATTCTAAAAGCATTGCTTAAAACTATGGGTTTATCACATATTATAAAACAGCATCATGTAGATAATTAAAAGCCTTTAATAAATTAATACTTTTTATTAATAAATGAATAAGATTGTTTACAAAGTATATGCTTTATCATCAAACATGATTGGCTTGTGTGCATACTACTTTCACTCGGAGCATCCCAAGACATCAAATATCTTGGTGATCTACTTAATCCACGTCTCTACCTTAAGTGATTCTGGCTTTCCCAAAAACTCCAGTAGTCCCAACTCCTTGAATTGCTTAGCGGTGACCATCCGAGAGTTGCCAGTGTTTCCACTTATAATTTTGAACTGGAGTCTCTCTCGCCTGATGTTGCATGAATTGCATAAAGCCTCTGAACATCCCATCATTCATCATTTGACAGTGTTTCCACCTGCATTTTGAAAAGGAGTCTCTCTTGCCTGATGTTTCATGAATTACAGAAAAGCTCTTAAACATCTCGTCGTTCATCATTTGGTTGGTGTTGTTGTTTATATGAGGATTATTACCTTCCTGATGCATCCTGGTTATTGATCATCGGTGACTCAACTGTCTCATGTGCTCCATTATTTATCTCAACATTTTCGGATGTCATTTTCAAATACTGCCATAAAACAATGGTTAATAGACATGCCACTATTATTTTTATATTCTGACCGACCAATTAAATAACAAATAAGCTTAGGTAGGTCATACTAGCGAAGGATTTACCCGTCTCTCCCCTCCTAGTTATAGCCTCACATCTCAGCCTGGGATCATATCCCTAAGCTTTGATACTAATTGTGACGCCCCCAAAATAGGTATACACAACTCATTCTGAGTCGCCAAATACATGGTATAGAATTTAAATACAAACGTCGTTTATATAATACAAAAAAATGTAGCTAAGAGTTTTTACACGAATATTATCTCGTAGACAATATCTAAACTCAAATGGAGTCCTCATTACAATTATTATCACACTATTTCATATAATAGGGAGGACTACTATAGCCACCAGCTTGGAACATTACTCCATTCCCTGACTATTCCCAACTATATTCTTATTTCCTGAAGAGAACAATGAAAGCAAAGGGTGAGCTCAACTAGCCCAGTAAAGAATATTATGACTAAGATAATGCATAATAAATTATCTTTAGCCTTCAACAGTGCTAAACTGATAGAATACAATAGACAACAAGTTTAACTGCAGCGGAACAAGCAATCCATTAGAAGAGTTAAGTAGAGCATAATATCTACTATCTTTTATGATTTGAAAGTTCATCATCAATATTTTATCACTGTAACACAGCTCAATAAATAATCCACATCATCGAATTATCCATGCAATATGGGCCAATGATATTCGTTAGTATCACATCATCGAATTATCCATGCACTACAGGTCATGATCATGCCAACAACTGTCCATCAATGCACTACGGGCCAATGATGACTTTTACCACATCATTTGTGACATTACAGGTCATGATTATACCGATACATAATTCATTGTCATAATCATTCCAATCAACATTCCATCTATGCACTACAGGCCAAAGATGACTTTCATCACAATATAAGCATGAAGATGATGACAATGATATAAGAATTCAATTAAGTCAAAGGAAGGATAAATTTTAAAGATTTATAAATCAGTTTATCCAGAGTTTAAGAATGTCCAAATTGTCAACATGATAACTGCTTTGTGGAGTAAAATTTAAGAATAATATTCACGTATCAAAAATAATTTAGACAGAAAAGAAATCAATTTTTATCGTGAATAGTACTCCGGGTGAATAGTACTCGAGTGAATAGTATCTTGTGAATAGTACTTCATAAATAGTAACACATAAATAGTACCCTGGCATGAAAAGATTAAAATTTATCAAGAATGTTCAGAAAAATATTCTTGTGAAACGATACTAGAAGAAACGCAAATTTCAAGGATATTCAACTAATTTCAAGGAGTATAGAAGCAATACTTATCAAATTTAGTGTAGAATTTGGAATCTGAAATGAAATAATATTACTTACATACTACAGAGTATGGAAGAAAATATTATTTCTTGTGAATATTGAAAAAAAATATCCCTTACCTTAAAAATGAGAGTACTTCTGACTGGTATAGCAGAGATATTCTTGAAGAAAACTTGTACTATTTTCTACACTCAAAGTTTCCTTAAACTCTAAAAATATACGCTCAATATTATAGAAAAAGAATTCTCTGGTATATTCTGGTGTGATTTTCATTTCTAAACTAAGCATCCTATTTATAGGAGATGGTAGTGTACTATTTAGAATTTATTTCATGGACAACAGTTGAAAGAATTCACGGACCAAATTCTGCAAATCTTCAGACGCCCAACTTTCAAAATATATATATATATATATATATCTGTGTGTGTGTGTGTATATATATATATATATAATATAAGTTATATATATAATGTGTGTGTGTACCGTGTGTGTGTGATTATGTATGTATATATATATATATATATAATAAAATTAAACTGAGCTAACTTTCTACCGACAATTTTGAAAAATGAACAAGTGGGGGTCCATGTAATAAACCAAATTTATAACAAATACTTCATAAAAACTCCTCTATTTATTTTAACTCACTTGGCTTCACTAAACATATTTTTAATAACATTTATTCATCATTAATATTATAAATCATAATATTAACAACTAGATCATTCCAAGGAAAGAGGGGGCTTTTCGATAAGGACTTCTCCTTATTGGCGCGCAATTAGATGACCAAACCCCTTTCCTCGACAGAACTTTCTAGACATCATCAATAATTCAAATAATAATATGAATAACTTTTTCGTCTCAATTATATATTTAATAATATAAAATATTGTGACAATACTTGAATCAATAATGTGAGATACTATGCAGTAATTACTGTGGCAATAATTAAATAAAAATTAGTGACTTCTCACGTAAGCATCAATAATCAAAGATACAGTACAATAATGTGTGCTACTATGTAACCACGCGTATTACTGTACTTTTATCACTGAGTATTTCAACAATTAACGGTAAAACTTTTGCCATTATTTTTATAAAAAGGTATTTCTATCATTTTCTAACTCCAACAGTAATTCCGTTGTGGGGTTCACTAATGATTGTGCCATCGTACGAATATTTCCTGATAAAACAAATATTCCTCGATTAAACGAATATTTTATGATAACTTTCTTACTTTGAAAAATTTATAAATATTACCCACAACTATAACATTTTATCAAATTCACACCTTATTATTCAAAATGATATTTAGAGAAAATTAAATCTTTATTCATAAAAGTTAGGGTCTTATAACTCGAAACCATCTAGAGAACTTGTCGATGGTAAGGCATCAAATGTAATTCCTTACTGTGATAGATCCCAGTGGTTTGTTTGATTACAAGTTCAGAATCTCCAAAGACAGTTAAAAACTTGACGCCCATGGATTGAGCTAGTTTCAACCCCATTATACAGCCTTCATACTTAGTTGTGTTGTTGGTGTTGACAAACTGCAATTTTATGTTAATGGGATATTGTTCCCCCGAAATACTTACCAGAACTGCTCCAGCTCTAAACCTTTTATGTTTACAGCTCCATCAAAATACATCCTCCATGACTGGACTATATCCTCCTGATGGTGTTGCTGAATTATCATTACCCCTTCATCGGGAAAATATGTTTCTAAGGGTTTAAAATCTCCGAATGGAAATGCGGCCAGTTGAACCGCAATTCCTTAACTTTGATAGACCTTTGGGTCACGTAAATGATGTTGAATTGTTGGAGGATCAACTGCCATTTGGACAGTCGATAATTCAACATAGGTTTGCTGAATACGTACTTGAGAGGATCCGTGTGGGATACGAGATGGGTTGTGTGACCATGGATGTGGCAGCCCCGAATTCGGGCCCCAAATCACCTCGGATCCGGTATACTATTTCTATAACTATTTACGGAAGATATAAACATAAATTTTTTATACAATACATTACACAATATTTCTCCAAGGTCGAGTAACCTTAACTTATACACAATTCATAAATTTTCTAACATATAACACATTTATTAAACTATACTATTACATACTAGCCGCACTTTATATCCCAAGCTGAACTTGACTTTAACCTTTTCCTGTATCCGAACGCATTCGCCTTTTCTGCAATGTTTTATCATGATATAGCAAGGGTGAGCATGAAAGTTGCCCAACAAGTTTATATACAATAAAATAACGATATATCATGATTGAAGAGTATGAATAATGGCTTGCTATAATTCATCAATATAATTGAGAACTAGCACGAACAAATTTTTGACTGAACAAGTATTATACATGAACAAACATTTCTGAACCAACTGGTAATGAAGGTGATCAGCCTTTCATACCTGACTTATACATGCAAGATGTACAGAATACAATTTTCTTGGCAATCAGCAATGATTAACCATAAGCTTGAAGAAACTACTCTTATTAGAGTTAAATAAAAGAAAACTTGCCTGAACCGTTGATTACCGCAACACACTTTATAACGCTTTACCCCGAAGACCTAATATTAGTAATATAAATCTCCAATATTAGAATAATATCATCACAGTATAATACTGTTATATTTTTACATAGAATAACCTAAACACATTACCACATAATCCTATCAATCTATATAGCACACAAGACCTAATATCAAGTCAAACTATTTCAGTCTGACTTAAAACCGACACAATTCTAACACCCCGACGGTCTAGTCGGACGAATATCGAGTTTAAGTTCAATTAAACTCTGTCTAACCACTTAACCAGTAACACAGATAATTTCTAATCAGACAAAACATTTTTCTAGGCTCGTAATAATTCTCGGATAATTATTACCATTTATCAACACTTTTCAATCATTAAAACCGTATTTAAATGAATTAAATACAACATAATTCCTTAATCATTAATATTTATTTAATATAAAATATTAATGAAAATCATAACATAATATTATAATATAATTATAATATATCAAAGTATTTTTAATACTTTAAAAATATAATTTTCCAACACTTTAATCTATTATCCGATAATTGCTATTAATATTAGAATATTAATATTTTCATGCCAAAATATCAAAAGTTATATTTTATAACTTAAAATATTTTTATAACACTTAAATTATTTTTATATGATTTTTAAATCATTAATTCTATTTTTCCATAATTTATTTAAAATATTTATTAAATAAACTAATTATCATTAATATTGATTAATTAATGAATTTCATCCCAAAATATCAAAAGTCACTTAAAATAACTTAAAATATTTTCTTATACCATAATATTATTTTTCATGATTTTTCATGAATTAAAACTATTTTTAAATAATTTATTTAATATTATAATTAAATAAATAAATACCATTTATATTTCAAAAATATTAAATATTTTCAAAATATACTCAAAATAGTTAAAAACTATTTTTCAGACTTTAAAATAATTTTTCAGAATTTATTTTGTATTTTTAATAATTAAAAACCATTTTTTTCTAATTTCAAATCATTTTCCGGAAAATAATAAATAAACTGTCGCTATAGGCCTTTAGCGACACTTGTCTGTCGCCAATGGTGTTCTTCACTCAAGAACACTGACAAATTAGTGAGCGAGAGGGCTGGTTTGACCGGCTTTTAAGCTATGATTCTAATATTTTCTGGACTGTAATTCGTGTTAAAGTTATAGTCCTAACGTAATACTACAATCACCAACTTGTTTCATGGCCAAACAACATTTTATCAGAGAGATCTAGGCTCTCAAAACCGTTGTCAGATCTGTTCTTCAAATTCTGGGTTTTTCAGATTTGAAGAACAGCCTAAGGTGCTTACTTTGATTCCTTGTAACTTGCAGTCTATGTTTCGTTTATGAGATCTAATGGTTATATCATGTAGACAAAATGTCAGACTACAATTACATAACATCAGATCATCAAATTAACACCACAAACAGAAAATCTAGCTCGGTCAAAGTTATACTCAAGAACCGGGTCTTGAACTTTCTGGGTTTTCCAGAAAGTTCATATGGCTGATCGGTCAACACTTTTTGACCAACCATATAATCTATTCTGATCATGATCTGGTGGCTATGAGGACTTAGATCTGTAGATTACATGGCAGGCTACAAGTACAAACCAACAAATGGATCAAAACATTAAACAACCGTAAGATTCAGGGCCCTAAAAACCTTGTCAGAAATCTGGGAAAATTCTGGGTTTTTCCAGAAACTGTTTTCCAGAGTTGGTCAACCATGTTTGACCGCTCATATCTTTTGATCTAGTCATGGTATGAGGTTGATTCCACTTCCACTCTACTCTTCTCATGGCAAAGAACAAGTATATAACTTAAAACACAACAAATAATTAACATACACAGATCTATGGGCACTGACATATGGCTGTCAGGCCATATTTTTCAAGTTTTCCAAATTTGATAAATCCTTAATTTCGAGCATCTAGATGTTACGGATCCATGATCCAACAACCCATATCTCTAATTGACACCTTATAACACATATTTAACCAACAAACAACAACATTAAACATCAAATCAAGAGATTTCGAAATTTAGAGTTCTTATACCTTTCTAGCTTTGATTTTGATTTCTGATCTATGGATTTTGTTCTTGGCTTGCTATAACTTGATCATGGCTTACATTTTAACTCTCTCTCACTCTAGATTTCGAAATGTTGGAGAGAAAAAGTCTTGGAAGAAAATGAGAACCAAGTGGCCATTTTCTCTCTCTAAATCTTGAAATACAAATTTCTAGATGCATGAATGGTATGAAAAAGGCTGATTTGCTGGAGCTTTTTAGCACATGGCTAGGCTAGGTTAGTTCTAGGGTTGTTCACCAAACCCATATCTTGGTAAGATTTTCAAGCAACCTAAAATAATACATAAAAGGGGCATTTTTGTCCTTTCCTTAAATTTCTAGATTTCTCAATTGTTGCAACCCTTAAGGTTTAGGGTTTGGATATTTTAGGGTTTAGGGTTTAACCCTTTAGGGTTTATATTTTATCCCTCAAATATTTTGCAACTTGGATTTTCAACAATTTTCTAATTAAATTTTAAAATAGAAAATTTTGATTTCTAAATTTATAATTAGGGCTTCCTAATTATATCATAATTTCCTAATCATGTATCAATCTTGCTAATTAGGACTAATTTATCCTAATTAAAATTGTTAATTAAGCGCTTAGGGTCAAATTTGTACATTAGGGTTCAAAACCACATTTTAGGGTTTTAAAATAATATTTAAATTTTAAAAATTAGATTTCCTAATTAGATTAGGGTTTCTAATAACTTGACAATTAGGATTTATATTTCCTAATTAACATTGCTAATAAAGCAATTAAATCCACAATTGAGCATTAGGGTTTCTGACGGAATAATTTGGGTTCCAAAAATTTTGAGATTTAGGGTTTTCAAATTTATTAAGCTTTACCCTAATTAACCTCATACTTAATAACACTTGAGCATTAAAATTCTCTGTTATATTCCCAGATTAGGGTTTCACTTTATCAGAATTTGAAACTAGGGTTTTCAGATCTGGTATTAGGGTTTCCAAATAATCAATTAAGATTTCCAGTACTTCATTAGGGTTTTCCCTAATTAATTTAATATTAATGACGTTTAACATTGTACATAACATTGCATTCCCAATCTAGGGTTTTCAATATCCGATTTAGGGTTTTGGACTCCCGGAACTGAAACTAGGGTTTCCAGAACCGATTTCTAGGGTTTCTTATCAGACGTTAGGGTTTTCTGACTGAACGCTGACGTTCTTAATATATACCTAGGGTTTGTCACAGATGTAATTTATCTGGTCAACCCATGACCCTTAACCACATTTAGTACACATACATATTCACATAAATCCTTAATCCTGAATAATTCACCTATATCCTTCACCGAATTTTGAAATCCTCAAAATTCAATCTCAATAACATCAAACGCATACACTTATTTTCTATCTAGGTCTATTATTTGACCTTAAATCAATCATTTAAGATTTTCATAAATTGTCTAATTTCTCGGGTTGTCACAATGGAGATAATGTTGTAACCTCATGGCAGCCCATGTTAATGCGCAACAAGTCTTCTCAATCAAGGTATACTTGTGCTCACTGATGTTGAATCTTTTGCTGAGGTAATAAATAGTTTTTTCTTAGACTTTATCATCTTTTTGTCCCAGCATGCAGCCCATGACATTGTCATTGATTGACAAGTACATACAGGGGAACGTCATCCCTGGGAGGTACCAAGACAAGAGCTTTGACTAATTGTTCTTTGATGGAAAGGAAGGCTTTTTGACACTCTTCGTTCCATTTCTTGGAAGAGTTCTTCCTTAACAACTTGAAGATAGGCTCACAGGTTGCTGTGAGTTAGGAGATGAATCTGCTGATGAAGTTGATTCTTCCAAAAAATCCTTGTATTTTCATCTCTGTCTGGGGCACGGGCATCTCATTAATTGCCTGAATTTTTACAGGATCCAGTTTAATGCATTTATGGCTCACTAGAAATCCCAGAAACTTGCCTGACTTGACACCGAAGGCGCACTTGGCCGAATTTAGCTTCAAGTTGTACTTACGAAATTGGTTGAAGAGCTTTTTGAGATGGTCTATGAGGTCTTCTTCCCTTTGGGATTTGACAATGATGTCATCCATATAGATTTCTATCTCTTTGTGCATTAAATCATAGAAAAAAGCCATCATGGCTCGCTGATAGGTAGCTCTGGCATTGATGAGGCTGAATGACAACCGTCTGTAGAAAAATTGGCACTCCATCAGCAAGTTTAGACAAATCTAACTCTAGAGTCCTGAAACAAAATTCTTACACTTAATATATGAAACTGTTTGATCATATAGAGTGTTAGCATGGCATGACAAAAACCACTACTAATACTATACAATAAAAGTAAGTAGTTATTGCTATTTACAGGGCAGATGAATTTTCTGCCCGTTTTACCCTTTTTCAGAAAATGTAAGGAGTGCTGCTCCAATTGTTGAGGGTCAAGTCCTGGTGGACAGCTATGATGAAAGGGCGGTTATCAAGTCCTTTTTACCATTTTTCAATAAACAAATAGCTTTATGGCTTGATATGACAGTGATTAACTTTAGTGGTTTGGCTGCTTGAATTCGCATAATAGGTTGGTTAGGAATATAAAACCTAACAACCTTACGAAAACAATCGATTTTTGCATGATGAGTAGATAACCAATCAATCCCTAAAATCACATCAAATGCAAGTATTTTCAAAGAGATAAGATCGACAGGTAACGTGCGGCTACCAATTTGAATCAAACAAGACTTATAAATAGCGGATGTAATGAAGGTTTCTCCCAACGGAGTTTCAACAGATAAGACAAAGTCTAATTTCTCCGTAGTCAAATTTAAACGTTGAGCGCAAGTAGGAGAAATAAAAGAATGGGTAGAACCGGTATCAAATAAGGTATAGACTTCGCTAGAGTTAAAGATTAACTTACCCGTGATAACTTCGTTCTGGTTACTCATTTTTTTTTGAGAAGTCACGAAAAACACTCTTCCTGAAACCACCGACTTTATTTTGTCCGTATCCGCCTTTGGCGCCACCGTCCCAGCTGGACTTGCTTTCACTATAGGACAAAATCGAGCTATGTGAGCGTCTTTTTCATAACTAAAACATACCTTGGAAGGCTGTGAATAATTTGGACTTATTTGTCCCTCCTCTCCGCATCTGTAGCATCTAACTGGCGGTCATTCTCCTCCCCTAGAATTTGTTGTTGGCGTTGGTGTTGCTGTCGACGTCTTCCCAACATTGTTAAATCTTCTTTTCTTGAATTTTCCACTTGAATTATTTCTTCTATTATCTTGACCATGATTACCACCAAAGTGGTTACCATTTCTGGCATGATAATTTCCTCCACAATGGTTATCATTATTCTGATGGTCATTGCCACCGATACGATTATTATCGTGTTGTTGGTCATTATCTTTTGGTTGGGCTGGCTCATTATCACGCTCCAATAACTGAGCCCTATTCACAACATCTGAATATTAACAAAGTTTGTGAGAAATGAGGTATTGACGTCTCTCAGGTTTCAAACCTCTTAGAAACATCCGCGCCATTCTCTCCTCATTATCAACTAAGTGGGATGCAAATCGGGACAACTCAGCAAACTTAGCTTCGTAATGCGACACGGTCATATTGTTTTGCTCCAGCTTGATGAACTCTACCTTCTTCATGTGACGAATACTTTCGGGAAAGTACTTGTCATTGAACAGTTCTTGGAACTTCTCCTAAGACATCTTCAGTGCGGCAGGCTGTGTACATTTTACTGATTCCCACCAGTAATCTGCCTCTCCTCGCAACATGAAGGTGGTAAAGGGAACCTTTTGCTCCTTGGAGCATCCCAAGACATCAAATATCTTGATGATCTGCTTTATCCATGTCTCCGCCTTAAATGGTTTTGGCTCTCCCAAATACTCCGGTGGTCCCAGCTCCTTGAACTGCTTAGCGGTGACCTTTCGAGAGTTGCCAGTGTTTCCACCTGCATTTTGAACTGGAGTCTCTCTCGCCTGATGTTGCATGAATTGCATAAAGCCTCTGAACATCCCATCGTTCATCATTTGATTGGTGTTGTTGTTTACCTGAGGATTATTGTCATCCTGTTGCACATTATCCTGGGTATTGATAGTTGGTACTCAACGGTCTCATGTGCTTCATTAATGATCTCAACATTTTCAGATGCCATTTTCAAACACTATCACAAAACAAGGGTTAATTGACATTCCACATATTATCCCTATATTCTGACCGACCAATTAAATATCAAATAAACTTAGGTAGGTCACAATAGCGAAGAAATTCCTTGTCTCTCCTCTCCTAGTTCTTGTCTCACATCTCAGCCAGGGATCATATCCCTAAGCTTTGATACCAATTGTGACGTCCCCAAAACAGGTATACATCACCCATCTTGGGTAGCCAAATACTTGGTACATAAATCAAATACAAACTTAATTATACAACTGTCGTGTAAAATGCGACAAAACATAAGCTGAGAGTTTTAACACGAATATTGTCTTCTAGACAATATTCACATTCAATGGAGTCCTCATTATAATTATTATCACACTATTTCATAGATTAGTGAGGACCACTAATGCATTTATCCTGGACCATCTGTGACGCCACCAAAATAGGTATATATCACCCATCTTGGGTCGCCAAATACATGGTACTGAATACAAATACAAACTTAATTATACAACATGAGCTAAGAGTTTTTACACGAATATTGTCATCTAGACAATATCCAAACTCAAATAGAGTCCTCATTATATTTATTGGCACAGTATTTTATTGAATAGTGATGACTACTATAACACCATCTCGGGCCATCACTCCGTTCCCCGACTAGTTCCGGCTACTTTCTCATTTCCTGAAGAGAACAATGGAAGTAAAAGGGTGAGCTCAACTAGCCCAGTAAGAAATATTATGACTAAGATAATGCAGAATAAGTTATCATTAGCCTCTAACAATGTTAAATTGATAGAATATAATAGACAACAAGTTTAACTGTACCGGAATAAGCAATCTATTAGAAGAGTCAAGTAGAGCATGATATCTACTATCTTCTATAATTTAAAAAGTTTATCATTAACTTTATTGCTGAGACTCAGCTTAATAAATAGATCACATCATCGAATCATCCCTGCACTACGAGCCAAGGATATTCATTAGTATTACGTCCACAAATTATTCTTGCACTATAGGCCAAGAATTATTCGTGTAATCATCAATTGTCATGACTATACCGAATTATCCATGGTCATAATCATACTAATCAACAGTCCATCTATGCACAAAAGCCAGAGATGACTTTCATCACAATATAAGCTTGAGGATATTGATAATGACATAAGAATTCAATTAAAAGAAAGTAAATGATAAATTTTTAAAGATTTATAATTTAATTTATCCAGAATTCAACAATGTCCAAATTTTCAACATGATACTACTTTGTGGAGTAAAATTCAAGAATAATATACATGTATCAAAAATAATTTGGACAGAAAAGAAATAAATTTTTTGGTGAATAGTACTCTATGAATAGTACCCTATGAATAGTACTTTGGGAATAGTGCCCCGTGAATAATATCCCAACATGAAAAGTGCCTCAAATACCCGAGTGAATAATATTTGAGTGAATAGTAATCGGGTGAATAATTACTCGTGAATAGTACCCCCGGCATGAAAAGTGCCCCGAATACCCGAGTGAATAATATTATAGTGAATTATTACTGGGTGAATAGTAACTTATGAATAGTACTTCTGGTGAAAATATTGATATTTAATAAAAAAGTTCATATCAATATTCCAATAAAATGATACTGGATGAAGCGTAAAACTCACAGATATTCCACTAATTTCAAGGATTATAGAAGCAATACTTACCATAGTAAGTTTAGATTTAAGAATATGAAAAGAATTAACATACGAAAACTGCAAATAGATTTTCACCTGTCATACGGTACGTAATCCGCGTAGACATGTTATTCCGACATACTAAAGGATGAATACGAAAAATAGTATTCCTTATGAATATGAAAGAAATAATACCCCTTACCTTAGTAGAAAGCTGGATACTGCAAAAGTGAAGTAGTAGAATACTCTTCTTCTTGCTCTCTATAGTTTCTCTCTATATAGTATTTTTTGTTAATCTCAGTGAATTAGTAAGAATGAAAGAAGAATTAAGCTTCTATTTATAGGAGAATGGACTAAATAGTAACTAATTCACGAACGGTTCCGATTGATTCACTATTAGAACTGATGGTCCATATTAATTACTATTAAAACCACAACCGACGGTCCAGATTGATTTACTTTTAAAACCACTACCGATGGTCCAGATTGATTTATTTTTAAAACCACCACCGACGGTCCAGATTGATTTACTTTTAAAACCACCATCAATGGTCTAGATTGATTTACTATTAAAACCACCACCAATGGTCCAGATTGATTTAACTTATTACACTTTAGTACCCGTAAAGTTTTCTAAGTTTGCATTATTCCCCTCTAACTTTTATAATTTACTTATCTTCAATAAACACATTCTTAATACTTCAACAATTATTCATCATTAATATTATAACTCACAAAATTTAACAACCAGATCGTTCCTAGGAAAGAGGGGGCTTTCCAATGAGGATTTCTCCCTATTGGCGCGCAATTAGGTGACCAAACCTCTCCTCGACAGAATTTTTTAGACATTGTCAATATTGCAAATAATAATATGAATAACTTTGTTGTCTCAATTATTAATTTAATAATATAAAATATTATACAAATGATAATGTGACAATAATTGAATCAAATAACGTGAGATACTATACAATAATTACTGTAGCAATAATTGAGTATATCTGAGTGACTTCTCACGCAAGCATCAATAATCAATATCGTATGATATTATGCAACCATGCGTATAACTATACTTTAACCACCAGATAGTTCAACAGTTTAACGGTAAAACTTCCGCTGTTATTTTTATAAAAAGATATTTCTGTCATTTTTTAACTACGACAATACTTCTGTTGTGGGGTCCACCAATGATTGTGTCGTCGTACGAATATTCCCCGACCAATCGAATATTCACTGATACAACGAATATTTTATATCAACTTGCTTACTATGCAAAATTTTCCAAATTTTACCCACAAATATAACATTATATCATATCCACACCATAATATTCAAAAATATATTTTGAGAAAAATTATTCTTTATTCAAAAAAGTTGTGGTCTTACACCATCACTCCATTCCCCGACTTGTCCCAGTTGTATTCTCATTTCCTGAAGAGAATAATGAAAGAAAATGGTGAGCTCAACTAGCCTAGTAAGAAATATTATGACTAAGATAATACAGAATAAATTATCCTTAGCCTTCAACAGTATAACAACTGATAGAATATAATAGACAACAAGTTTTAGATCAACAACTGCAGTGGAACAAACAATCCATTGGAAGAGTCAAGTAGAGCGTGATATCTACTATCTTCTATGATTTAAAAAAATTTTCATCAACTTTATCGCTGAGACTCATCTTAATAAATAAACCACATCATCTAATCATCCCTGTACTACGGGCCAAGGATATTCATGTAATCATCAATGGTCATGATTATACCGAATAATCCCTGGTCATAGTCATACCAACAACTGTCCATCAATGCACTACAGGCCAATGAAGACTTTTACCACATCATTTATAACATTACGGGTCATGATTATACCGAATGATCCCTGATCATAATCATATAAATCAATAGTCCATCTATGCACGTAAGCCAAAGATGACTTTCATCACAATATAAGGATGAGGACGATGACAATGATATAAGAATTCAATTAAAAGAAACAAAAGATAAATTTTTAAAAATTTATAATTTAATTTATCCAGAATTCAATAATGTTCAAATTGCCAACACGATATTGCTTTGTGAAGAAAAATTCAAGAATGATATTGTATCAAAAATATTTGAACTGAAAATAAATCAAATTTTGTCATGAATAGTACTCCGGGTGAATAGTACCCCATGAATAGTACTTTGAGAATAGTACCCTGTGAATAATACTTTGTGAAGAGTACTCGTGAATAGTACTTAATAAATAGTACCCGTGAATAGTACTTTTGTAAATATTATAGTATAAATTAATAGTACTCATAGACAGTACTCCAGCATAAAAAGCTTAAAATTTAACAAGAATGTTCAAAAATATCCTTATGAAACGATATTAGATGAAACACAAATTTCAAGGATATTCTACTAATTTTATGGAGTATATAAGCCAAAACTTTAACAAAATGAGTATAGAATTCGAAATCTGAAACGAAATAATATTACTTATATACTACGGAGTATAGAAGAAAATATTATTTCAAGCGAATATTGAACAAAAATAACATCCCTTACAACCGTTGAACAAAAATAATATTCCAACGAATATTTAACGAAGATAATATTTCTACGAATATTGAACGAAGATAATATTCTTTATGAATATTGAACGAAAATAATATTTATATGAATACGCAAACTAATATCTTTTCAGAATATGAAATAAATAATACTCCTTACCTCAAAAGAAGACTGGGTACTGGAATAGTGAAGTAGTAGACTTCTCTTCTTCTTTTTCTCTATAGCTTCTGTCTCTATAATTGCTCTTGTGAGTCTTAGTGAATTGGTGAGAATGAAGGAAGAATGAGCTTCTATTTATAGAAAAATATAGTTTCGATAATTACACGTTTTGGGACTTAAAATATTACAATATAATACATTCATCTTTTCATTCATTTTTAATTTAGTCCTGCAAGTATTATCAAAATTGCACCACCTCCCCTAATAGTATATCATGTGAATTAATAGTACATTCATGTGAATCAATAGTTCTATAGAGGCGAAAAAATAATTACAATATAGTACCTTCATCTATACTTCAATTTTTAATGTAGTCATGCAAGTATTATAAATATTGCACCACTTCCTCTAATAGTACATACATGTGAATCAATAGTACACGAACTTATTCATCATTAATATTATAACTCACAATATTTAACAACCAGGTCGTTCCCAGGAAAGAGGGGGCCTTCCGATAAGGATTTCTCCTTATTGGCGCGCAATTAGGTGACCAAACCTCTCCTTGACAGAACTTCTAGACATCGTCAATATTACAAATAATAATATGAATAACTTTATCGTCTCAATTATTGATTTAATAATAACAAATATTATGCAGATGATATTGTGACAATAATTGAATCAATAATATGAGAGATATTATGCAACAATTACTGTAGTAATAATTGAGTATAACTGAGTGACTTCTCACATAAGCATCAATAATCAATACCATGTGCTACTATGCAACCACGCGTATTACTGTACTTTTACTACTGGGTAGTTCAACATTTTAACGGTAAAAGTTCCGCTGTTATTTTTATAAAAAGATATTTCTATCATTTTCTAACTACGACAATACTTCTGTTGTGAGGTCCCCAATGATTATGTCGTCGTACAAATATTTCCTGTTAAAACGAATATTCCCTAATTAATCGAATATTCACCGACACAACGAATATTTTATAATAACTTGCTTACTTTACAAAATTTTCAAATGTCACCCTTAACTTTAACCTTTATCAATTTAACCATTTACTAAATAAAATAATAATTATAAGAAAATTGATTACTTTCATTTCATAAAATTCGGGGTCTTACAATCTCCCCTCCTTATGAAATTTCACCCTCGAAATTTACGTATGTACCTAGTATGTCGAAGAGATGATAATACCTTGTTAGATTCTAACTCTTGAGGTATAACCTTTGAGCGTAGAATATATTCATTATTATCCAACATTTTAACAGGTATCTCCTCACACGTTAAATCTTTTGCTATCTCGTCTAGTTCTAATTCAATAATGTGGTTCGAGTCGTCCACATATTTACGTAACATCAATTCGTGAAAAATGTTATGAACACGCGACATACTTGGCGGTAAACCGAGTCTATATGCCACAGTTCCTACTCGGTCGAGGATTTTGAATTGCTCAATTAAATCGAGGGTTGATATTTACTCTCTTCGTCGAATATTTCTTCTAAAATAATGCCCTTTTGAACCTTCTTCTTCACATTCAACAGCTCCGGGTGTGTAGCTTGAGCGATTTTAACTTTATCGGTTAACTTCAATTCTACTCATATTATTTGACATCATCACGTGGGTCCTTAGAGTCTTTAACTATATCTTTATCATTTGTAAGTCATATGAAATGGGAACATTATAATCGTAAATGCATACGATCTTCTACTCAATGCATCAGCTATCACCTTCGCTTTTTCCACGATAATATTGAATGGTATGGTCGTAATCTTCAACAGCTCGATCCAACGTCTTTGGCGCATTATACGTTCATTTTGGTTAAAGAAATATTTAAGGGTTTTAGAAATGGGTTTTGTACTGGGGTCAATACAAAATTCGATTTCACGCTCTGGGTAGGCCAGGAAGTCTTTAGAGAATACATCAGGAAATTTATTAACATTAGAAATATCATTCAAATCTATCTTGTTTTTGTTTAAATCCGTGACATGGGCTGAAATGCTCGACATCCGTTTTTCAATAAACGAATAGCTTTATGTCTTGATATGACAGTGATTGACTTTAGTGGTTTGGCTGCTTGAATTCGCATAATAGGTTGGTTAGGAATATGAAAGCTAACAACCTTACGAAAATAATCGATTTTAGCATGATGAGTAAATAACCAATAAATCCTTAAAATCACATCAAATGCAAGTATTTTCAAAGAGATAAGATCGACAGGTAACGTGCGATTACCAATTTGAATCAAACAAGACTTATAAATAGTGGATGTAATGAAGGTTTCTCCCAACGAAGTTTCAACAGATAATTCAAAGTTAATTTCTCCGTAGTCAAATTTAAACGTTAAGCGCAAGTAGGAGAAATAAAAGAATGGGTAGAATAGGTATCAAATAAGGTATAGACTTCATTAGGTTTTATGATTAACTTACTCGTGATAACTTCGTTCTGGTTACTCATTTTATTGAGAAGTCACGAAAAATGCACTTCCTGAAACCACCAACTTTGTTTTGTCCGTATCCGCCTTTGGTGCCACCGTCCCAGCTGGACTTGATTTCGCTATAAGACAAAATTGAGCTACGTGACTGTCTTTTCCACAACTAAAACATACCTTGGAAGGCTGTGAACAATTTGGACTTCTTTGTCCCTCCTCTCCGCATCTGTAGCATCTAACTGGCGGTCATTCTACTCCCCTAAAATTTGTTGCTGGCACTGGTGATGCTGGCGACGTCTTCTCATCATCGTTAAATCTTCTCTTTTTGAATTTTCCACTTGAATCATTTTTTTTATTATTTTGACCATGATTACCACCAAAGTGGTTACCATTTTTGGCATGATAATTTCCTCCACAATGGTTATCATTGTTTCGATGGTCATTGCCACCGGTACGATTATTATCGTGTTGTTGGACATTATCTTTTCATGCTCCAATAACTTAGCCCTTTTCACAACATCTGAATATTAACAAAGTTTGTGAGAAATGTGGTATTGACGTATCTCAGGTTTCAAACCTCTTAGAAACATCCGCGTCATTCTCTCCTCATTATCAACCAAGTGGGATGCAAATCGGGACAACTCAGCAAACTTAGCTTCTTACTGTGACATGGTCATATTGTTTTTCTCCAGCTTGATGAACTCTACCTTCTTCATGTGACTAATACTTTTGGGAAGGTACTTGTCATTGACCAGTTCTTGGAACTTCTCCCAAGACATCTTAAGTGCGGTAGACTGTGTACGTTTTATTAATTCCCACCTGTAATCTGCCTCTCCTCGCAACATGAAGGTGGTAAAGGGAACCTTTTGCTCCTCGGAGCATCCCAAGACATCAAATATCTTGATGATCTACTTTATCCATGTCTCCACCTTAAATGGTTTTGGCTCTCCCAAATACTCTGGTGGTCCCAGCTCCTTGAACTGCTTAGCGGTGACCATCCGAGAGTTGCCAGTGTTTCCACCTGTATTTTTAACCTTAGTCTCCCTCGCCTGATGTTGCATGAATTGCATAAAGCCTCTGAACATCCTATCAGTTCATCATCTGATCAGTTTTGTTGTTTACCTAGGGAATATTGTCTTACTATTGCACATTATCTTGGGTATTGATCGTTGGTGACTCAACGATCTCATGTGCTTCATTGATGATCTCAACATTTTCAGATGCCATTTTCAAACACTGTCACAAAACAAGGGTTAATTGACATGCCACATATTTTCCCTATATTTTGACCAACCAATTAAATATCAAATAAACTTAGGTAGGTCATAATAGCGAAGGAATTCCTTGTCTCTCCCCTCCTAGTTCTTGTCTCACATCTCAGCCAGGGATCATATCCCTAAGCTTTGATACCAACTGTGACGCCCCCAAAATAGGTATACATCACCCATCTTGGGTCGCCAAATACTTGTTACATAAATCAAATACAAACTTAATTATACAACTGTCGTGTAAAATACGACAAAACATAAGCTGAGTGTTTTAACACGAATATTGACTTCTAGACAATATCCCCACTCAATGGAGTCCTCATTACAATTATTATCACACTATTTCATAGAATAGTGAGGACTACTAAAGCCACTTATCCTGGACCATCATTCCATTCCCCAACTCGTCCCAGCTATATTCTCATTTTATGAAGAGAACAATGAAAGAAAAGGGTGAGCTCAACTAGCCCAACAAGAAATATTATGACTAAGATAATGCAGAATAAATTATCCTTAGCGTTCAATAATATAACAACTGATAGAATATAATAGATAACAAGTTTTAGATCAACAACTGCAGCGGAACAAGCAATCCATTAGAAGAGTCAAGTAGAGCATGATATCTACTATCTTCTATGATTTAAATTTTTTTTATCAACTTTATCGCTGAGAATCAGCTTAATAAATAAATCATATCATCGAATCATCCCTGCACTACATGTAATCATCAATGGTCATGATTATACCGTATAATCCATGGTCATAATCATACCAACAACTGTCCATCAATGCACTACGAACCAATGAGGACTTTTACCACATCATTTGTAACATTATGGGTCATGATTATACCGAATGATCTCTGGTCATAATCATATAAATTTACAGTCCATCTATATATGTAAGCCAAAGATGACTTTCATCACAATATAAGCTTGAGGATGATGACAATGATATAAGAATTCAATTAAAAGAAATAAAGGATAAATTTTAAAAAACTTATAATTTAATTTATCCAGAATTAAATAATGTTCAAATTGCCAACACGATATTGCTTTGTGAAGTAAAATTCTAGAATGAAATTGTATCAAAAATGATTTTAACTGAAAATAAATCGAAATTTGTCATGAATAGTACTCTGGGTGAATAGTACCCCGTGAATAGTACTTCGAGAATAGTACCCTGTGAATAATTCTTTATGAATAGTACTCGTGAATAATAATTCGTGAATAGTACTTTATGAATAGTACCCGTAAATAGTACTTTTGAAAATAGTACCGTATAAATAAATAGTACTCATAGACATTACTCCAGCATAAAAAGCTTAAAATTTAACAAGAATGTTCAAAAATATCCTTATGAAACGATACTGGATGAAACACAAATTTCAAGGATATTCTACTAATTTCATGGAGTATAGAAGCCAAAACTTTAACAAAATGAGTATAAAATTTGAAATCTGAAACGAAATAATATTACTTATATACTACGGAGTATAGAAGAAAATATTATTTTAAACAAATATTAAACAAAAATAACATCCCTTACAACTGTTGAACGAAAATAATATTCTAACGAATATTTAACGAAGATAATATTCCTACAAATATTGAACGAAGATAATATTCTTTATGAATATTGAACGAAAATAATATTTATACGAATACGAAAATAATATCTCTTCAGAATATGAAATAAATAATACTCCTTACCTCAGAAGAAGACTAGATACTGGAATAGTGAAGTAGCAGACTTCTCTTCTTCTTTCTCTCTATAGCTTCTCTCTCTATAATTGCTCTCGTGAGTCTTAGTGAATTGGTGAGAATGAAGGAAGAATGAGCTTCTATTTATAGGAAAATATAGTTTTAATAATTACAGGTTTTGGGGCTCGAAATATTACAGTATAATACCTTCATCTTTTCTTCATTTTTAATTTAGTCCTGCAAGTATTATCAAACTTGCACTACCTCCCCTAATAGTATATCATGTCAATTAATAGTACATTCATGCGAATTAATAGTTCTATACATATGAAAAAATAATTACAGTATAGTACCTTCATCTATACCTCCATTTTTAATTTAGTCATGGAAGTATTATCAATCTTGCACCACCTCCTCTAATAGTACATACATGTGAATCAATAGTACACACATGCGAACACATAGTTATAATGCATGTGAATTAATAGCAATTAATTCCTTATTTATCCGATTAATTACTCGATTGTTTAATATAACTTCTAGACATCAATTATTATCTAAATCAATGTCGATTTCCACTAACACTAATAATCCCAGCACAATGGAACTATCAATTTCATCTTTAATCAACACGAACTTATTCATCATTAATATTATATCTCAAAATTTTTAACAACCAGGTCGTTCCGAAGAAAGAGGGGGCTTTTCGATTAGGATTTTTTCTTATTGGCGCGCAATTAGGAGACCAAACCTCTCCTTGACAGAACTTCTAGAAATTTTCAATATTACAAATAATAATATGAATAACTTTATCATCTCAATTATTGATTAAATAATAATAAATATTATGCAGATGATACTGTGACAATAATTGAATCAATAATATGAGAGATATTATGCAGCAATTACTGTAGCAATAATTGAGTATAACTGAGTGACTTCTCACATAAGCATCAATAATCAATACCGTGTGCTACTATGCAACCATAGGTATTACTGTACTTTTACTACCGGTTAGTTCAACAGTTTTAATGGTAACACTTCCGCTGTTATTTTTATAAAAAGATAATTCTGTCATTTTCTTACTACGACAATACTTCTGTTGTGGGGTCCACCAATGATTGTACCGTCGTACGAATATTTCCTATTAAAACGAATATTCTCTGATTAATTGAATATTCCCCAACACAACGAATATTTTATAACAACTTGTTTACTTTGCAAAATTTTCAAATGTCACCCTTAACTTCAACCTTTATCAATTTAACCATTTACTAAATAAAATAATAATTATAAGAAAATTGAATACTTTTATGTCATAAAATTTGGGGTCTGCCAGTATGCTTGTGTGGGTTCCTGTGACTTGACCTAGAGGATTAGACTAATCTGGCCTTCCATGTTTGGCTGGGAACTTTAATTGGGCATTTGATTCCTTTTTGATTCTTTCTTAACCCTTGTCCTGGTTGGAAACCCAAGGATATCATCTCTTGACTGGCCGACATTACATCGGTAGAAACTTTAGGTTTCAAAGCTGGAGCCCCGATAGGTTGATAGTGAGTGTTGCTCACCTCAAGGGCTTGGAAGCTGACAGGCTCAACTTCTTCATTGAAACTGATTAGAGACATATCACTTTGGACATGATTCTATGGTTTAACATTGACAGTGACCAGATTACTGTTGATGATAAACTTGAGTTGTTGATGAAGAGTGGATGGGATGGCTCTCGCCATATGGATCCAAGTTCTTCCTAATAGTAAATTATATCCTGTAGTGATTTTGAGCACTTGAAAGGATATGTAGAAGGTATGTGGACCGATTTCCACTGGTAATTCAATCTCTCCCACAACATTTTGCCAATATCCATCAAAAACTTTGATGATTGTGTGGCTGCTTCGAATTCGGTTGAGATTGATCTTTATCCTTTCCAATGTGGCATAGGGGTAGATGTTTAGGGATTATCATCCATCTATTAGCACACCTCCGACCACATATCCATAAGACATCGCCACAATTTGCAGTGGTTTGCGATGACCCGTCCCTTCAGGAGGTATGTCATCATCAGTGGAAGATATCACATTGCTGTTGAAAATGTGATCTACCAGTTGATAAAACTTTATAACATCCACTGTCTTTGGCAAGTGGGCTTCTTCCAATATTTTCATTAAGACCTTCTGATGATCTTTCGAAGAGAATACCAAGTCCAGAATAGATATCTGTTGAGGTGCTTCTTTTAAGCTTTGCACCACCTTGGCTTCATTATGTCCCATCTTGTAGAGGAATTCTTCAATTTTCTCCTTGGGCACTTTCACCTTATATCTAATGACTGGCTTCATCACTCGTTGAGGGAGATATAACGGATTTTCCTTGGATACCGTAGCAGTTGTGTTTTATGTTGATCCTTCAACTTCTCTATAGTTCCATGAGACTTTCTTAAGGTTGATGATAGGATACTACAGCCTGAATGACAATATTAGTGGTTCTGGTGCAACCGTATTAAAGGGTTTTCAACTCTTTTGAGCTTGATTGGTTGTATTGTAAGGGTTGTTGCAGCCAAGTCTCCCTCAGAGGATATGACTACTATAATTTCTATGAGACCCAGAATTTTATGAAATGAAAGTATTCAATTTTCTTATAATTATTCTATTTAGTAAATGGTTAAATTGATAAAAGGTTAAAGTTAAGGGTGATGTTTGAAATTTTTTCAAAGTAAGCAAGTTGTCATAAAATAATCGGTGATAAAAGTATAGTAATACGCGAGATTGCATAGTAGCACGCGGTATTGATTATTGATGCTTACGTGAGAAGTCACTTGGTTTTATTCAATTATTGTCACAATATTTTATATTATTAAATCAATAATTGAGACGACAAAGTTATTCATATTATTACTTGCGATGTTGACAATGTCTAGAAGTTCTGACAATGCAACAATAATTGAACAATACTGAGTGACTTCTCACGTAAGCATCAATAATCAATACCGTGTGCTACTATGCAACCACGCGTATTACTGTACTTTTACTACCGAGTAGTTCAACAGTTTTAACGGTAAAGCTTCCACCGTTATTTTCATAAAAATAATTTTTTCGTTTTCTTAATCCGACAATAATTCCTTTGCGGGGTCCACCAATGATTGTACCGTCGTACGGATATTCCCCGATAAAAAGAATATTCCCCGACCAATCGAATATTATACAACAACTTGCATACTTTTCGAAATTTATAAATATTACCCACAACTATAACATTATCTCAAATCCACACCATAAATTTAAAAAAAAATTCGAGAAAATTAAATATTTATTCGTAAAATTTGAGATTTTACAATTTCTCCTCCTTATGAAATTTCGCCCTCAAAATTTACGTACGTACCTGGTATGCCAAACAAATGAGGACACTTCATCATATTCTAACTCTTGAGATATAACCTTTGAGTGTAAAATATATTTCAGGATTTTTAACAGGTACATCTTCATATGTTAAATCTTCCGCTATGTCGTCTGATTCTAAATTAATAATGTGGTTCGGGTCATCCACATATTTACGTAACATCGATACGTTAAAAATGTTATGAACACGTGAAATACTTGGCGGTAAAACGAGTTTATAAGCCACAGTTTCTACTCGATCGAGGATTTCAAATGAGCCAATTAAATCAAGGGTTGAGATTTCCTCTCTTCGTCGATTCTTGCTTCTAGAATAACGCCTTCTTGAACCTTCTTCATCGTATTCATCAGCTCCGGATCTGTAGCTTTAGCAGCCTTAACATTATCGACTAAAGTCGGTTTTAATCATATATTCATTATCTTCACGTAGGTCCCTAGAGTCTTTAACTCTATCTTCATCATTTATACGAAATGGGTCTTTGTGTTAACAACATCGCACTTGTAAACGCATACGATCTTCTACTCAATGCGTCAGCTACCACGTTCGCTCTTCCACAATGATATTGAATGGTACGATCGTAATCTTCAACAGTTTGAGCCAACATCTTTGACGCATGTTACGTTCGTTTTGGGTGAAAAAAATATTTGAGGGTTTAAGAATTGGGTTTTGTACTGGGGTCAATACAAAATTTGATTTCACGCTCTAGCGGTAGGCTAAGAAGTCTTCAAGAATACGTCAGGAAATTTATTAACAATAAAAATATCATTCACAACTATGACTCTCATCCAACACTTGGATAACACGTCACATTAATACCTATCAACTTACCATCGTTATCACAATGTCCCCTATGGAAAGTCTGGCTTTGGTGCATTCCACACAATGAAGTCAACAATGAAAGGATTGGGGCTCTTTACTTATGGCTTGATATGACAATGATTGACTTTAGTGGTTTGGTTGTTTGAATTCGTATAACAGTTTGGTTAGGAATATGAAAGCTAACAACCTTACTAAAAGCATGATGAGTAGTTAACCAATCGATTCCTAAAATCACATCAAAGGCAAGTATTTTCAAAGAGATAAGATCGGCAGGTAACGTGAAAGTGTTGGTTTGAATCAAACAAGATTTATAAATAGTGGAGGTAACGAAGGTTTCTCCCAACTGAGTTTCAACAGATGAATCAAAGTCTAACTTCTCCGGAGTTAAATTCAAACATTAAACACAACTAGGTGAAATAAAAGAGTGATTAGAACCAATATCTAACATGGTATAGACTTCTCAAGAGTTTATGATTAACTTACACGTGATAATTTTATTCAGGTTCCTCGTCACGAAAAAAAAAGCCCTCTCTTAAACTATCCGCTTTGGCTTGTCTGGGACATCCTTTGGCATCACTATCCCAGCTGGACTTGACTTCTCTATACGACAAAATTGAGCTAGGTGACCTTCTCTTTCGCAATTAAAACACGCTTTTGATTGTTGCATACAGTTTGGACGGATATGTCCCTCCTGTCCGCATTTGTAACATATGACTGGTGGTCATTCTTCTTCCTTTGAAATGGGTGTTGGTGCTGCTATCTTTCCATTATTATTGAACATTCTCTTCTTGAAATTTCCACTTCTATTATCTTGGCCATGATTACCACTGAAGTGGTTACCATTCATGGCATGATAATTTCCCCCACGATGGTTATCATTGTTCCGATGACCGTTGCCACCGATACGATTATTATCGTGTTGTTGGTCGTTGCCTTTTGGTTGTACTGACTCATTATCGCGCTCCAATAACTGAGCTCTATTCACAACATCTGAATATAAACAAAGTTTGTGAGAAATGAGGTGTTGACGTATATTGGGTTTCAAACCTCTTAGAAACATTCGCGTCATTCGCTCCTCATTATCTACCAAATGGGATGCAAACCGAGACAACTCGGCAAACTTAGCCTCGTACTGCGACACAGTCATATTATTTTGCTCCAGCTTTATGAACTCCACCTCCTTCATGTGACGAATACTTTCAAGAAAGTACTTGTCTTTGAACAGATCTTGGAACTTCTCCCAAGACATCTTAAGTGCGTCAGTCTGGGTACGTTTTACAGATTCCCACCAGTAAATTGGCTCTTCACGGAACATATAGGTGGCAAAGGGAATCTTTTGCTCCTCTGAGCATCCCAAGACATCAAATATGTTGGTGATGTGCTTTAACCACATCTCCGACTTAAGTGGTTCTTGCTTTCCCAAAAACTCCGATGGTCCCATCTCCTTAAACTGCTTAGCGGTGACCGACCATGGGTTGCCATTATTTCCACCTATATTTTGAACAGGAGTCTCTGTTACCTGTTGTTGTATGAATTGCATAAAGCCTCTGAACATTCCATCGTGCATCATTTGATCAGTGTTGTTGTTTGCCTTAGGATTATCGCCTTCCTGATGCACATTATCCTGATTATTGATATGTGGAGACTCAACGGTCTCTTGTGCTCCATTAATGTTCTCAAAATTCTCGGATGTCATTTTCAAATACTGCCACAAAACAAGGGTTAATTAACATATCACATATTATCCCTATACTTTGACCGACCAATTAAATAACAAATAAACTTAGGTAGGTCATACTAGCGAAGGAATTCTCCGTCTCTCCCCTCCTGGTTCTTGTCTCACATCTTAGCCAGGGATCATATCCCTAAACTTTGATACCAATTGTGACGCCCCCAAAATACGTATACATCACCCATCTTGAGTTGTCAAATACATGGTACAGAATTCAAATACAAACTTAATTATACAACATGAGCTGTGAGTTTTAATACAGATATTATCTTCCAGACAGTATTCAAACTCAAAATACGATAAAACATAATCTGAGAGTTTTAAGATGAATATTGTCATCTACACAATATCCACACTCAAATTCAATCTTATTACATTTATTATCACACTATTTTATTGAATAGTGAGGACTACTAATGCTATCATCTGGACCGTCACTCCGTTCCCCGACTAGTACTTGTTACGTTCTCATTTCCTGAAGAGAACAATGAAAGCAAAAAGGGTGAGCTCAACTAGCCCAGTAAGAAATATTATGACTAAGATACTGCAAAATAAATTATCGTTAGCCTTCAAAAGTGTTAAACTGATACATATAACAAACATCAAGTTTAACGGTAGCGAAACATGTAACCAATTAGAAGAGTCAAGTAGAGAATAAAATCTACTATCTTTTATGATTTAAAAGGTTTTTCATCACTTTTAGCACTGGAACTCAGCTTAATAAATAATCCACATCATCAAATCATCCATGCACTATAGGCCAAGGATATTCTTTAGTATCACGACCATGAATTATCCATGCACTACGGGCTAAAGATAATCCTATTTTCATCAACGGTCCTGATCATGCCATAAAATAATTCATCTTTGCACCCTTGGCCGAAGAAAATCCATAGCCATAATCATACCAAAAATTGTTCATCAATGCACTACGGGCCAATGAGAACTTTTTCCACATCATTTGTAACATTACAGTCATGATTATACCGAATAATCCCTGGTTATAATCATACCAAGTCCATCTATGCACTACAGGCCACATATGTCTGTCAACATAATATAAACATGAGGATGATGACAATGGCATAATAATTCAATAAAACAAGTTCAAGAATTAATTTATCCAGGAACAAATAACGTCCAAATTGTCAACATGATACTTCTTTGTAGAGTAAAATTCAATAATGCTCAAAAGAATATTTCCATGAAAAGATATTGGATGAAGCATAAATATCAAGGATATTCCACTAATTTCATGAATTATAGAAGTCAAAACTTTAACCAACTGAGTATAATAAAAAATGGAATAACAAAAGAAATCACTAGGAATGCGATAGACCGCACAAACAAGTTATTCCAACAAAATAATAAATAACGAAACCAGGTTATGCGTAAATACACAGACAGGATATTCCAACAGAATAATAAATAACGAAACCAGGTCATGTGTAAACGCACAGACAGGATATTCCAACAGAATAATAAATAATGGAACCAGGTCATGCGTAAAGCACAGACAGGATTTTCCAACAGAATAATAAAGAATGGAATAACAGAAGAATTTCACCATGTATGCAGTACTTCACATAGACAGGTTATTCCAACATAATAATAAAGAATGGAATAACAGAAGAATTTCACCATGTATGCGGTACTTCGCATAGACAGGTTATTCCAACATAATGATAAAGAATGGAATAACAGAAGAATTTCACCAAGTATAGGGTAGCCCGCGTATTCAGGTTATTCCAACAAAATAATAAAGAATAGAATAACAGAAGTTCACTTCATGGATACAAAAGAAATAATACCCCTTACCGTAAAAGAAGAGTATTCCGACTGGTAGGGCGAGGATATTCTTGAAGAAAATTTGCACTACACTCAAAGCTTCTTAAAACTCTAAAGAAATACGCTCAAGATTATAGAAGATTTCTCTGAACTTCTGGTGTGATTTCAATTCTAACTAAGCTTCCTATTTATAGGAAAATAGAAAGGATACTATGAAATAAAATATAATATAATATATATATATATTATTTAAAATCTAATAAAATAAATAACTTTATAAAAGTATTCTATTTTATATAAAAAGATTTTACTATGCAAAACACAATGCAGGCACTCTATGCAACACTATGCATAATAAAATATAATATATTCTAATTATTGGCTAATAAAATAAATAACTTTATACAAGTATTCTGTTTTATATAAAAAGAGTTTACTATACAAAATACTATGCAGGCACTATGCAGCACTATGTATAATAAAATATAATATAGTCTAATTATTGTCTAATAAAACAAATAACTTTATAAAAGTATTCTGTTTTATATAAAAAGCTTTTTTATTATGCAAAACACTATGCATGCACTATGCAACACTGTGCATAATAAAAGATAATATATTCTAATTATTGTCTAATAAAATAAATAACTTTATAAAAGTATTCTGTTTTATATAAAAAGTTTTTCTATTTTATTATATTAATAATACAAATAAAACAAAACTCATCATCATTATTATAATTCACACTATTAATCGACCAGGTCATTCCCAGGAAAGAGGGGGCTTTTCAATAAGGATTTCTCCCTATTGGCGAGCAATTAGGTGACCAAACCTCTCCTTGGCAAAACTTCTAGACATCGTTAATATTGCAAATAATAATATTAATAACTTTGTGATCTCAATTATTGATTTAATAATATATAAAATATCCAAAATAATTGAATCAAATAATGTGAGATACTATGCAACAATTACTGCAGTAATAATTGAACAAAACTGAGTGACTTCTCACGTAAGCATTAATAATCAATACCGTGTGCTACTATGCAACCTCGCATATTACTGTACTTTTACTACCAAGTAGTTCAACAGTTTTAACGGTAAAGCTTCCACCACTATTTTCATAAAAATATTTTTGTCATTTTCTCAATCCGACAATAATTCCGTTGTGGGGTCCACCAATGATTGTACCGTCATACGGATATTCCCAGAAAAAAAAGAATATTCCCCGACCAATCGAATATTATATAAAAACTTGCATACTTTTCAAAATTTATAAATATTACCCATAAATATAACATTATCTCAAATCCACACCATAAATTTTTTAAAAAATAGAGAAAATTAAATCTTTATTCATAAAATTTGGGATTTTACATGTATGTACTATTAGGGGAGGTGGTGCAAGATTGATAATACTTGCATGACTAAATAAAAAATGAAGGTATAGCTGAAGGTACTTTATTGTAATTATTTTTTCACATGTATAGAACTATTGATTCACATGAATGTACTATTAATTCACATAATATACTATTGGGGGAGGTGGTACACGTTTGATAATACTTGCAGGACTAAATTAAAGATGAAGAAAAAGAGGAAGGTATTATACTGTAATATTTTGAGCCCCAAAATGTGCAATTATCGAAACTATATTTTTCTATAAATAGAAGATTATTCCTTCATTATTTTTAACCAATTCACTAAAGCTATAGAACAATTAATATGGAGAGAAATTATAGAGAGAAAGAAGAAGAGAAGTCTGCTACCTCACTATTCCAGTATCCAATCTTCTTCTAAGGTAAGGGGTATTATTCTTTTGTATTCATGAAAAGAGTTATTTTCTTTCAATAATCGTAAGGGTTGTTATTCCATTCTTTATTATTATGTTGGAATAACCTGTCTATGCGAAGTACTGCATACATGGTAAAATTCTTCTGTTATTCCATTCTTTATTATTCTGTTGGAATAACCTGTATGTGTACCTATCGCAGACCTGGTGAATTCTATTGTTATTCCATTCTTTATTATTCTGTTAGAATATCCTGTCTATGCGGATTACACATGACCTGGTTCCATTCTTTATTATTCTATTGGAATATCATGTCTGTGCGGATTACACATGACCTGATTTCATTCTTTATTATTTTGTTGGGAATAACCTGTTTGTGCGGTCTATCGCATGCATGGTGAAATCTTCTATTATTCCATGCTTTATTATTCTATTGGAATAACATGTCTATGTGGATTACCGCATGCATCGTGAATGATCCTTTGTATTCATTCTTTATTAAATTGTGGAAATGATTTGTCTACGTGGATTACCGCATGGTGGGTGAAAATCCATTTGTAGTTTCTTATATTCTATTATACTCATCTGGGATATTATTTCTTTTGAACTCGTCATGAAATATCATTTTCTTTGGTATTTTTTGTTACGAGTTACTATTCACGGGTTACTATTCACTCTAGTATTATTCACTTGGGTATTTGGGATACTTTTCGTGCTAAAGTACTATTCATGAGTTACTATTCATAGGTTACTATTCACCTAATTACTATTCACTCCAGTATCATTCACTCGGGTATTCGGGACACTTTTCGTGTCGAAGTACAATTCACGGGGTACTATTCCCAAAGTACTATTCACGGGGTACTATTTATCCAAAAAAATATATTCTTTTCTGTCTAAATTATTTTTGGTACATGAATATTATTCTTGAATTTTACTCTATAAAGCAGTACAATGTTGATAATTTGGATATTTTTAAACTCTGGATAAATTTAAAGTCTTTAATATTTATCCTTAATTTTATTTGATTTGATTTCGGTTGATTATTGCTTATATCATTGTCATCATCCTTATGCTTATATTATAATGAAAGTCATCTTTGGCTTACGTGCATAGATGGACTTGGTATGATTATGACCAGAGATTATTCGGTATAATCATGACCGTAATGTAATGAATGATGTGGTAAAAGTCCTCATTGGCATGTAGTTCATTGATGGACAGTTGTTGGTATGATTATAACCATGGATTATTCGGTATAATCATGGCCATTGATGATTACATGAATATCCTTGGTCGTGGTGCAGTGATGATTTGATTTTATTTATTAAGCTAAGTCTCAGCGATAAAGTTGATGAAAAACTTTTTAAATTATAGAAGATAGTAGATTTTATGCTCTACTTGACTCTTCTAATGGATTGCTTATTCCGTTGCAGTTGTTAATCTAAAACTTGTTATCTATTGTATCCTATCAGTTGTTATATTGTTGAAGGCTAAGGATAATTTATTCTGCATTATCTTAGTCATAATATTTCTTATTGGGCTAGTTGAGCTCACCCTTTTCTTTCACTTTTCTCTTCAGGAAATGAGAATATAGCTAGAACGAGTCGGGAAATGGAGTGATGGTCCGAGATGGTGGCTATATTAGTCCTCACTATTTTTATAAAATAGTATGATAATAAATGTAATGAGGACTCCATTGAGAGTGGATATTGTCTAGAAGACAATATTCTTGTTTAAACTCTCAACTATGTTTTTTCGTATTGTACACGACTGTTGTATAATTAAGTTTGTATTTGATTTATGTATCATGTATTTGGCAACTCAAGATGGGTGATGTATACCCTTTTTGGGGGCGTCACAATTTCCCTCCATCTTTGTGATCCTGGAGGAAATGTATTTCCACTCTCAAGTAATACGGTGTCATCATCTGCCATTTGCAGGTCACCGTTGTCAATCATATTTTGGACAAGGTAACAGAGTGCCCAGCATTCTTTAGTGTTGTGACCACGAGAATGGGAGTGGTATTGATAGACTCCAGTAACATCAAATCTTTTTTAGCATGTATTGAGTGGAGGTAGAAGTGCTGTAATCTTTCCCTCATTAATCAGCATCTGCAAAATTTCCTCCATCAGTTGGCCTAAATAGGTGAACTCCCTTTTGTTTGCAAAGTCCCGACGAGCTTGGGCTCTTACTTTTCTTGCAACATTATCCTCCAAGGTCTCATTCTCTTGGGTCTGTGGTGAATTATTTATGATAAGGGAGAGGAGACTAGCATGCTCCTGACTGAACAACTGTCGTGTGACTTATTGTTGATGTATCACCAGTTCTTCCAGTTGATTGACCTATTCATCAATAGACTTTAACTCCGGTTCCATCATGAACTGGAACTCCGAATAATCCCACTTGTCAGAATTATCTTTGTTGGTTTAGGGAGAATCACCCACATATTTGAGGTACTTGGAGCTCTCTCCCCTGCCTCTATTGATCATGTTAATGTCCTCTTACTTGTGTTAAGGGAGAGGGTTATCATGAATGTGTGGTTGTTCAGGCTTTGTTACCACGATTTCACCACTGTCTATTAAGTCTTGGATCTTTTGCTTGATGGCCCAACAATCCTGAGTTTTATGGCCTGGAGCTTCAGAATGGTAAGCACACTTCTTACTTGTATTGAAGCCCTTTCCACTTGGATTAGCTGGTGGAAGGAGATGAGTGATTTTCTTTTGAGCTGTCAGAAGTTTGAAGATGTTTTTCAGTGAGTCCCTTAAGCGTGTGAACACTCTTTAACGTCTGACCTCTCCACTCTTTGGCAAGGGAAGATTTGAGGATTGTGCCTTGAAAAGGGGAATAGTTTCTCCTTTGAGTAAGCAAATTCTAATTGCTTTTTTGAGTTTGCCCTTGCAGTATCAAGGAGAAATCCTCTTCTTTCTTCTTATGGACCCTCCGGGGCTTGTTCCTATAACTTCCAGATTAGAAATGCTCAGCTACGGCTTTTAAAGTGATGAGGTCTTGAATCTTCCCAGATTTCAACCCCATCTTTTCCATTTCTCCGTGCTTAATCATTTCTGAGAATGGTTTTCCTATTTCGGCTAGGACCCTCTCATAAAATTGAGCTTCTTGAATATTTATGAAGGCCATCACCATCTCAGTCTCTGTCATGGATGGGATTACTTTAGATGCCAGACGCCTCCATCTTTGGGCATACTCTCTGAATGACTCATTGACTTGCTTCTTGAGTTTGGTAATTTGATACATGTCTAGAGTCATCTGAGTTTGAAAGTTGTATTGACTGAGGAAAGTGTGGGCTAACTCCTCCCAGCTGTGAATTTTGGAGTTATCTAATCCGGTGTACCATGCTCTGGCTTCTCTAGTTATACTCTTCAAAAATACTTGCATTCTTAGCTTTTCATTCTCGGCGTAGAATCTGAGCTCTCCAATGAACACTTTTAAGTGGGTGTAGGGATATCTCAATCCATCATATTTTTCAAAATCGGGAGCCTTGAATTTCTCCGGATAATGAACACCTGGGAAGATGCAAAGGTCTGAATAGGAAGAACTTTCTTGCATTCCATTCCCTTTGATAGATCGAATGGTCTCTTCCATTTGTAGAACCTTCTTTCGAATATCACCGGTGTCTTGATCTTCTTTAAGATAGGCGATTTCAGGGTTTTTGTTGGATTTCTCTGTAAGACCCCAACTTATTATAAATAAAAATTGAATTTCTCTATTCATTATCTTGAAATAATAAGGAGTCAATTTGATATAATACTTTGGTTATGGGTGAAATGTGCAAATTTTACAAAATAAACAAGTGGTTATAAAATAATCTTTGTTGTCGGGGAATATTAGTTTGGTCGTGGAATATTCTTTTTGTCTGGATTATCCGTACGATGACGCAGTCATTTGTGGGCCCCATAATAGAATAACGGTTACATGAAGAAAACGACAAATTTAAGTATTTATAAATAACGACGTAGTTGTTACCGTTAACACTGTTGGAATACCCGGTGGTTAAAATACAGTAATACGCATGTTTGCACAGTAGCACACGGTATTGCACAGTATTTTTAAATTATTGATTCTTACGTAAGAAGGCACTACTTAATAATTGTTATAGTAATTACTGTTCAATATTTTATTTTATTGATTCAATAATTGCTGCGTTGATATTTTATATTATTGTTGTTTCAATAATTGTCACTGCACAGTATTTCCCATTATCAGATCAATAATTCATATTATTTGAATAATATTATTAGATAGAATTATTGGCAATGTCTAGAAAGTTCTATCAAGGAGAAGTTTGGTCACCTAATTGTGCGCTAGTAAGGAGAAATCGTTATCGAAAAGCCCCCTTTTTTCTGGGAACGGCCTGGTTGTCATTATTATGATTCTGTAATATTATTTGTGAATAATTAATTATTGATTTATATGATAAGGAAATATTTAGTTTATGTGGATATAAATGATGGATTTATTTATTTTATGTGGTTATAAATGAAGGAATTAAAGATGAGGTGTTTTATCAGTATTTTGTCGAAATGGAGGTATTAAAAATCATCCGTTTGTGGAATTAGAAAATTTTCTGTTTGGAATTTGGAAAAACTTAAAGCTACAAAGTTGTAGAGAATTCAATTTCGTATGGAATGGACATAAAATTCGTATTTTCTGATAAAAGGGCTATTTATTATGAATTATTGAAGTTTCTAATTATTATTAAAATGTTTTGAAAATTTCTAGAATTGGTGGGCTCCTCTTTGGTTGGTGAGAAATGTGCTCAAATTTTATTTCAAATGTGGTGGGTGGCAATAGTAGCAGGTAAAGCCATCAGGTAGCAGGTCAAGTCTGTTTCGGCGTGCTAGAATTTTCCTATAAATAGGTGCTTAGGTTAGAATTGAAAATCATACCAGAAACATAAGCTTTCTCTCTCTATATTATCAAGCATATTTTTGTGAGTATTTAGATACTTTAAGAGTTGCTATTCAGTACAAGTTTCATTCAGCATCATATTCGATATTTCATTCCAAAGTACTGTTTCTTTAAGGTAAGAGATGTTATTTTTTCTTAAATGATATTATTTTCTTCAATATCATTATGCCGAAATATTGATATGAGTTTGATTGTGGAATTTTTACCTTTTTGTGTCGGGGTTACTATTCACGTATACAACACTATTCACAAATACGACACTATTTACCAAAAAATAAAATTTTCTCTTCTTCGTCCCAGATGTCTATTATGGTTACTATCTTTGATCGTATTCATGTTTTGATCTTTATTTTTGAATTATACTTCACAATTGGTTATTATAGAGTATTATTGAATTTAGATAAACCAAAATATGAATCCCTAATATTTGTCATTCTGTCTCACTGGATTCGTTCTCTAAAATATTTTCCATCATCCTCAGTCCTTAATGGCGATACTTTATGAATATCTTTGGCCTATAGTGTAAGACCCTGAATTTTATGAAATAAAAGTATTCAATTTTTCTATTTAGTAAATAGTTAAATTGATAAAAGTTTAAAGTTAAGGGTGATATATGAAATTTTTTTAAAATAAGCAAGTTGCTATAAAATACTCATTGTTATCGGGGAATATTCGTTTGGTCGCGGAATATTCTAGCTATCGGGGAATATTCGTACAATGGCGCAACTATTTATGGACCCCATAATAGAATAACTGTCGGATGAAGAAAATGACAAGTTTGAGTTTTTATAAATAACGGCGTAGTTACCGTTAACACTGTTGTAATACCTAGTGGTTAAAATACAGTAATACGCATGGTTGCACAATAGCATACGGTATTGCACAATATTTTTGAATTATTGATTCTTACGTATGAAGGCACTACTTAATAATTGTTACAGTAATTATTGTTCAATATTTTATTTTATTGGTTCAATAATTGTTGCGTTGATATTTTATATTATTGTTGTTTCAATAATTATCATTGCACAGTATTTCCCATCAATAATTCATATTATTTGAATAATATTATTAGATAGCATTATTGGTAATGTCTAAAAAGTTCTGTCAAGGAGAGGTTTGGTCACCTAATTGCGGGCCAGTAAGGAGAAATCCTTATCGGAAAGCCCCCTCTTTATTGGGAACGGTCTGGTTGTCATTATTGTGATTCTGTAATATTATTTGTTAATAATTAATTATTGATTTATATGATAAGAAAATTTTTATTTTATGTGGACAGAAATGATGGATAGGAAAATATTTATTTTATGTGTTTATAAATGAAAGAATTAGTATTGAGGAGTTTTATCAGTATTTTGTCGAAATGAATAATGAAATTTGGAAATTTTTAGAAAATTAGTTTATTACTTGATTTTGTAAAATATATAACTCTTTGTGTATAATGAGTTAGGAGATGTGCCATATATCAAAAGAAAACCCTAGAAGTAAACTAACCGTAGAAACTGAAATCACCTAAAAATTCATTGTGAATTTTTCGTCGTGTCTGTTTGAATGAAACTGGTCTGAAGGACTCATAATCCGAAAAATCAGTGTTCTTGAGATATATTGCGTGAGTTATAATTTTTAATCTGACCGTTAGATCGTTGTAATTTTTGGATATGTTATATATATATATATATATATATAAGTTGAGTATATGTCCACAAATTTTGAACCGTTAAAAATTAAAGTATGATTTGTTATGAATTTTAAGAGGTGACTGATTCGAAAATTATGTTTATAAATGATTTTTGGTGGAAAATTCTAGAATGAGTGGGCCCCACCTTTGGTTGGTGAAAATGTACTAAAATTCTATTTCAAAAGTGGTGGGTGGGAATAGTAGTAGGTAAAGCCATCAGATAGCAGGTCAAGTCTGCTTCGACGTTCTAACATTTTCCTATAAATAGGGTGTTGAGTTAAAATTGAAAATCACACCAGAAACATAAGTTTTCTCTCTTTATATTATCGAGCGTATTTTTGTGAGTATTTTGATACTTTGAGAGTTGTTAATTAATGCAAGTTTCCTTCAACGTCATATCCGATATTCCAGTCAGAAATACTGCTCTTTTGAGTTAAGGGATATTGTCATTATTATGGTAAGGGATTGTAAGGGATTGTAAGGGTTATTATGTTTTTTAGTTTCATAATTTTTCCGCCCTTCAAAAATTCTGGAAAAATTTAAAATGACAATTTGATGAGTTTTCTAGATTGTGTCTAAAAATGACAATTTTTGGATGTATAGATTAGGAGTTATGAATTTTATGGGTAAAGACTAGTTTAAAAGTAACCCCTTATAACTCCTTGTGGTTAACTCCAAATTTGGTAAAATTTTTATTGGGAGTACATGTATATAACCTCAATATACTCTGTAAATTTCGAAATTTTTGGACAAAAGTACAGTTTATGATAAATGTCTAAATATTCGGTAGTTTTGGCCTTATGAAAAATAGTAAATGAATTTTAAAAATTCTGAGAAAAATATATGTTCAATATGGGACTATATTCTGCTAAATCACAGAAAAGAAAATTTTCTGGAACTGATTTGGTATTTTTCATGAAAATAGACTTATTATGAGTAAATGAATTAAATATGTTATGTGAAGTAAGAAAATTGAAAAATAGGATTTTATGGCTTGAGAATACTATATAAGGTATATGCAGATTTTTGATGAGGGTTTTGGTTATGGGTGATGAAATCTTATGAGTTTGGCATTTTAGGATGATTAAATGCATTAATTAGTAAAGTGTAAACAATTAAAATAAATTATTTATAAGTTTAAGAAATTATTAAAATATTGTTGTAATATTAATAATATTAGATTATGAGATTATTAAGTAATTTATAACATTTGGATTAAGGTGTTATAAATATTGATATGGATTTTATTGTGAAACTTTATCTTTTTGTGTCGGAGTTATTATTCACGTATACAGTATTATTCACGTATACGACACCATTTGTGTATATGGCACTATTTACGTATATGACATTATTTATGTATACGGTACTATATACAAATACGGAGTACTATTTACGAGTTACTATTCACGAGTTACTATTCACGAGTTACTATCACGATAAAATTAGTTTTTTTTCTGACCAAATTGTCAGTTGATTTATGAATCTTACTCTTGAGATTAAGTCTATATGTTGATTATATTATTTTTATTATCATATATAACATTTTTATAGCCCTAATGATGATATTTCTCTTTCACTTGAGTGTAAAGATGTGTAGATTATTGGTATGCTCGTGACTACGGGTTCTCTTTGGCCAGTAGTGCAAAGTTGAATCGTTAACTGGTATGATCATGAACATTGACTTTATAATTGAATATCTTTAGCTTAAGTGCAAATGTGAATTAATCAACATGGTTATAATTATTGTTTATATAAATTCTAAAATAATTATATATTTCTTTGAGATATTAATATCATTGACCCGTAGTGCAAAGATGACCTATTATTAAATATTTTTGGCCCGTAGTGCAAAGATGACCTATTATTGAATATCTTTGGCCTATAATGCAAAGATGAACTTTTGATGAATATCTTTGGCCCGTAGTGCAAAGATGTCCTGTTATTGAATATCTTTAGCCTATAGTGTAAAGATAAACTATTGATGAATATCTTTGGTCGTAGTGCAAAGATGAATTTATTAGTATGATTATGAACAGGAACTGTGATTTGGTATAACCATGATCTTTGATGTTTCAGGTAAAGACAAGTGATGAAAATTATCTTCGTCTTGGATGAGAAGAGGAATTTAGAACCATAAATATGATTATGAGTTATTCACATGATTGTGGACAGAACTTTTGATTGTTGTTACAGGGATAAAACATTGTTGGTGGACTTTTAAATGAAGAAGATAATAGACTTTATGGTCTATTTGACTCTTCTAATGGATTGTTCGTTCCGCTGCAACTATGGTTGAAAAGTTTTATCATCTACCATATGTTCTAAATCTCTGATTTATTACTGACGAAAGCTATTGATAATTTAATTATCTTTAGCTATGATATTCTTTACTGGCTATTTGTGCTCACCCTTTTGCTTCACAATTCCTGTCAGGTAACAAGAGTGTAGCTAAGTCGACCGGGGGTAACAGGGGAATAAAACGGTGGTTTATAGCTGTCGAGGTTCTCCCTAAATAGTATGGAAATAATTTTATTGAGAACTTTAAATAAGTGTTTAGTATTGTATACGTCATTTGATATTTAATTTTGGTGAACCGAATAGCGTGAGATGAACCCAACTTTGGAAGGATATTTTGCCACTATCATACAAGATGTATAATGACCTACGAGTTATGATAAGACATGGTTGTTCACATCAACTTGCTGAGTATATCTACGAGCACAACCTATGTAATCTTGAAGTTTGGTTGAAATATAATTTTCAATTATAGACAATGGAGATAGTTATATTTTAAGAGAAGACTCACCATTGGAAAGAACATGATAGTAATCTTCTCATTTTTCTTTGGGGTCTATTGGGTCAATGAAGGATAATTCTCGAGTCATATGATATCTATTACAACTTAGATGCATGGCCTCCCATGTACGAAGGTTTTCTTGAGCACTTCCCAAAGATTTTAATTTCTAAAACAGTTATTGACTGTACCTTTATGTATGGTATCACTATAAGGTATTGTCCATGGTTGGGACATGAGTCACAGTTGGTATATATTTGTATCAAAACTCACAGTATAAGTGTTATTGTATTTTGCAAGACAATTGTAGTAATAAAGTTGTAGTTGTTTTCTGTACCATGTATTTGGCGACTCAGAATAGGTTAGATGGATTGGAACTATTTTGGGGGCGTCACATCTAGTACAAAGATGTATGATTACCTGATGAATATCTTTGGCCCGTAGTGCAAAGATGAACAGATGTTGAGATGAACATGACCAACTGGTGATACAAGTGAATATCTTTGGCCTGTAGTGCAAAGATGAATATTTGATTCAAGAAGTATATTGATTGATATTACAGGGATAAAATATTGATGATGGACTTTTAAATTCATAGATGATAGTAGATTTCATTCTCTACTTAACTCTTCTAATGAATTATTATTTCCGCTGCAGTTGTTGATCTAAAACTTGTTGTCTATTATATTCTATCAGATTTTTCCCTGTTGAAGACTAAGGATAATTTGTTGTATATTATCTTTGTCATAATATTCTTTACTGGGCTAGTTGAGCTCACCCTTTTCCTTTTTGTTCCATTTTTCTTCTCAGGAAGCGAGAACATAGCAGGAACCAGTCGGGGTATAGAGTGATGGTCCTGGATAGTTGTTTTAGCAGTCCTCACTATTTTTGTAAAATAGTGCATCAATAATTGTAATGAGGACTTTATTTGGGTGTGGATATTGTCTAGAAGACAATATTGTATTTAAACTCATAGTATGTGTTGTCGTATTTTGCACGACAATTGTAATAATAAAGTTGTAGTTGTTTTTTATACCATGTATTTGGCGACTCGGAATGGGTGATGTATACCTATTTTGGGGGCGTCACAATTGGTATCAGAGCTTAGGGATATGGTCTCTGGCGAAGATTGGGGAATAAAACTAGGAGGGGAGAGACGAGTAAATCCTTCGCTAGTGTGTCCTACCTAAGCTTATTTGTTGGTTGGTCATAATATAGGGATATTATGTGATATGTTAATTTGTGTAATTAACCCTTTTTTATGGCAGTTTTTAAGAATGACAGCTGAGAACGTTAACAATGGAGTGTATGAGACTGTGGAACAACCATCAATCAACAACCTAGAGAACGTGCAACAGGAAGTCAATATTCCTCCTATAACAACACTATGGAGCAAATGATGAATGATGGAATGTTTAGAAGCTTTTTGCAGTTCATGCAAACTCAGACGAGGGAGACTCGTGTACAAAATACGGGTGGAAATGATAACAACGCGCGGTTTGTCACAGCAAAGTAGTTCAAGGAGTTGGGACCACCAGACTACTGGGGAAAGCCGGATTCGATTAAGGCAGAAATGTGGGTAAAGCAAATTACCAAGATATTCAATGTCTTAGGATGCACGGAAGAACAAAAGGTTCCATTCGCCACCTTTATGTCCTGTGGTGAGGCAGATTACTGGTGGGAATCTGTGAAGCGTACCCAGCCAGCCGCACTCAACATGTCTTGGGAAAGATTTAAGAAACTGTTTAATGACAAGTACTTTCCTGAAAGTATTCGTCATATGAAGGAGGTAGAGTTTATTAGATTGGAACAGAACAACATGACGGTGTCCCAGTATGAGGCGAAGTTCGCAGAGTTATCGAGGTTTGCACGTCATTTGGTAGAGAATGAGGAACGTATGACGCAGATGTTTTTGAGAGGTTTTAAAGCCCGAGATTTGTCAATAACTTATCTCTCATAAATTTTCTCTATATTCAGATGTTGTCAACAAGGCTTAATTATTAGAGCAAAATAATGAGTATATTCAACCAAGGGATCACAAACAGGATCATACCAGTGACAATAGTCATCGGAGCGATGATAACCAGAGAAGAAGGAAAAATACGGACAAAAGTGGTAACCACTCGGGTGGTCATCGTGGCCATGATAATAGGAGAGGTGAGTCAAGTGGAAATTTCAAAAATAGGAGATTCAACAATGATGGGAAGACATCCGTACTAGCACCAGCACCAACAACAAATTCAAGGGGAGGAGAACGACCGCCAGTTAGATGCTACAAATGGGGAGAGGAGGGACACATAAGTCCAAACTGTTCACAGCCTTCCATGGTGTGTTTCAATTGTGGAAAAGACGGTCATATAGCCCGATTTTGTCCTGTAGTGAAGTCAAGTCCAACTGGGATGGCGACACCAACGGAGAATACGGACAAAACAAAGTCAGTGGTTCAAGGGAAGGCGTTTGTCGTCACTGGCCAAAATGCGAGAAACCTGAATGAGGTGATCACGGGTAAGCTAATCTTGAACTCTTGTGAAGTTTATACCTTACTAGATACTAGTTCTACCCATTCTTTTATCTCTCCTGCTTGTGTTCAACGTTTAAACTTGACTCTGGAGAAATTGGACTTTAACTTATATGTTAAAACTCCGTTGGGTGAAACCTTCGTTACATCTACAGTTTATAAATCTTGCTTGATCCAAGTTGGCAAAATCACATTACCTGTTGATCTTATTTCTTTAAAGATACTTACTTTTGATGTGTTTTTAGGAATAGATTGGTTAACCACTCATCATGCCAAAATTGATTGTTTTCGTAAGGTTGTTAGTTTTCATATTCCTAACCAACCTGTTATACGAATTCAAGCAACTAAACCACTAAAATCAGTCACTGTCATATCAAGCCATAAAGTTATTCGTTTATTGAAAAATGGATGTCAAGCTTTCTTATCCCATATTATGGACTTGAACAAAAACACATCAGATTTGAATAATATTCCTGTTGTTAGTGAATTTCTTGACATATTTCCTGAAGACCTTCCTGGTCTACCCCTAGAACGAGAAGTTGAATTCATTATTGATCTTGAACTGGGTACAAAGCCCATTTCAAAAACCCATATCGAATGGTTCCTATTGAACTTCAGGAGTTAAAAGTCCAACTACAGGAATTGTTAGACATCGGTTTCATCTCCTTGGGGTGCTCCTATTTTATTTGTAAAGAAGATAGACGGGAGTATGCGACTCTATATTGACTACTGAGAATTGAATCATGTCACCATCAAGAATAGGTATTCGCTACCTTGCATTGATGACCTGTTTGACCAGTTGCAAGGAGCACAATTCTTTTCAAAGATCGATCTTCGTTCTGGATATCATCAGCTGAAGATTAAAACTGGGGCATTCCAAAGACTGCCTTTAGAACTCGGTACGGGCATTATGAATTCTTAGTTAGGTCTTTTGGATTGACTAATGCTCCTGCTGCTTTCATGGATATGATGAACCGTGTATTCAAGGAATATTTGGATCAGTTCGTTGTTGTCTTTATTGATGACATCCTCATCTATTCCAAAAGTCATTAAGATCATGAGGATCAGTTAAAGTTGGTACTTCGAAGACTTTGTGACAATAAGTTATATGCCAAGCTGAAGAAATGAGAGATTTGGCTTAAGGAAGTATCATTCCTTGGGCACGTGGTGTCAAAAAATGGAGTATATGTTGACCCGGCGAAGATTAAAGCAATACAAAGTTGGGAGAAACCGAAGTCAGTGACTGAAGAGTGTAGCTTTTTGGGCTTAGCTAGTTATTATCGGAGATTCGTGGAAGGATTTTCTCGAATCGCTACTCCGTTAACTCAGTTGACTCAGAAAGATACAAAATTCGTATGGAGCGATGAATGCGAGAAGAGTTTCCAAGAGCTTAAGAGGAGACTCGTTTCGGCACTCGTTCTAACAATTCCATCTGGTTCAGATGGATTTGTTATCTACATCGATGCTTCAGGCAAAGGGTTAGGATGTGTTCTCATGCAACATGGGAAAGTCATAGCCTATGCCTCGCGACAACTCAAAGAATATGAGAGGAATTATCCTACTCATGATCTGGAGTTGGCAGCAGTCGTTTTTACGTTGAAAATCTGGAGACACTACCTTTATGGGGAGAAAGTGGATATTTATACGAATCATAAAAGCCTCAAATATTTCTTCACCCAAAAGGAACTCAACATGAGGCAACGACGTTAGCTCGAGTTATTGAAAGATTACAACCATAGCATTCAATATCATCCCAGAAAAGCAAACGTTGTAGCTGACGCATTGAGTAGAAGATCGTATGCGGGTACGAGTGCGATGTTATTAACACAAAGACCCATTTTGTATGACTTACAAAGGACGGAGATAGATTTAAAGACTCCAGGGACCCACATGATGATGGCAAATATACGATTAGAAATGACTTTAGTTGATAAAGTTAAAGCTACTCAAACTACAGACATGGAGCTGCTGAGGATGAAGAACAAAGTGCAAGAAGGTGCTATTTCGGAAGCAAGAATCGATGAAGAAGGAATACTTTGAGTCAACTCCAGACTTTATGTTCCTAATAATTCTGAATTGAAGCATAGAATCATGATGGAGGCACACAACACACTGTTTGCAATCCATCCTGGGAGTGCCAAAATGTATCACGGTATTCGACATACATTTTGGTGGAGCAATATGAAGAGAGAGATCGCGGAGTTTATCTCGAGGTGTTTACCTATCAACGTGTAAAGGTGAAGCATCAAGTGACAAAGGATCCATTGCAACCACTTAAGATTCCGAAATGGAAGTAGGAACACATTACTATGGATTTTGTTACAGGTCTTCCCAAAGTTTCTCAATGTATAGATGTGATTTGGGTTATTGTTGATAGATTAACCAAGTCTACTAATTTCTTGCCTATACGAGAGACTTATTCCCTTGAACGTCTTGCTAGTATGTACGTAAATGAGATTATGAGATTGCATGGCATGCTAGTATCCATAGTTTCGGATCGTGACCCAAGATTCACTTCACGATTTTGGGTTAGCTTGTAGAAAGCTATGGGCACGGATTTACGATTCAGTTCAGCATACCATCCTCAAACAGACGGGCAATCGGAAAGGACTATTCAAACCCTTGAGGATCTATTAAGACTTTGTGTCTTAGATTTCAAAGAAAGTTGGGATAAGTACTTTCTACTAGTGGAATTCTCTTACAACAACAGTTATCAAGCAAGTATAGGCATGGCTCCATTCGAGGCGTTGTATAGACGAAAGTGTCATTTTCAAGTATGCTAGGACGAGGTGGGAGAAGCAACGTTGTTGGGACCAGAGTTGGTACGTATGACTACAGAAAAGATTCAAATGATCCGACAACGAATAAAGACCTCACAAGATCGACAAAAGAGTTATGTTGATCTTCATCGAAAGGACATGGAATTTAATATTGGAGATCATGTTCTGTTACGTATTTCTCCATGGAAGGGAGTTACAAGATTCAAAAAGAGAGGAAAGCTCAATCCACGATTTCTTGGTCCATTTTAAATTCTTGACCGAATAGGAAATGTGGCCTATAGACTCGCATTACCTCTAAGCATGTCTCGTGTTTATAATGTTTTTCATATATCTATGCTTCGTAAATATGTGAAAGACCCAAACCACATCATTGCGTTAGAACCAGACGAGATACCTGAAGATTTAACGTACGAGGAGGTACTTGTTAAGATCTTGGATAGGAAAGAGCATGTCCTACGAACAAAGGTTATACCACAAGTCAAGGTTTTGTGGAGGAATTATGCTATTGAAGAAATGACCTGGGAGTTGGAATCGGAAATGAAAGCGAGGTACCCTCACCTTTTCGAAACACCAGGTACGTATGTCAATTTCGAGGATGAAATTTCATAAGGAGGGGAGGTTGTAAGACCCCAACTTATTATAAATAAAAATTGAATTTCTCTATTCATTATCTTTAAATAATAAGGAGTTAATTTGATATAATACTTTGGTTATGGGGGAAATGTGCAAATTTTACAAAATAAGCAAGTGGTTATAAAATAATCATTGTTGTCGGGGAATATTTGTGTGATCGTGGAATATTTTTTTTGTCAGGAATATTCATACGACGGCACAGTCATTTGTGGGCCCTATAACATAATAACGGTTGGATGAAGAAAATGACAAATTTGAGTTTTTATAATAATGACATAGTTGTTACCGTTAACACTGTTAGAATACCCGGTGGTTAAAATATAGTCATACGCGTGGTTACACAGTAGCACACAGTATTGCACAGTATTTTTGAATTATTGATTCTTATGTAAGAAGGCACAACTTAATAATTATTACAGTAATTACTGTTCAATATTTTATTTTATTGATTCAATAATTGCTGCGTTGATATTTTATATTATTGTTATTTCAATAATTGTCACTGCATAGTATTTCCCATTATCAGATCAATAATTCATATTATTTGAATAATATTATTAGATAGAATTATTGGCAATGTCTAGAAAGTTCTGTCAAGGAGAGGTTTGGTCACCTAATTGCGCGCCAGTAAGGAGAAATCCTTATCGGAAAGCCCCCTCTTTCCTGAGAACGGCCTGGTTGTCATTATTGTGATTTTGTAATATTATTTGTGAATAATTAATTATTGATTTATATGATAAGGAAATATTTAGTTTATGGGTATATAAATGATGGATTTATTTATTTTATGTGGTTATAAATGAAAGAATTAAAATTGAGGTGTTTTATCAGTATTTTGTCGGAATGGAGGTATTAAAAATCATCCGTTTATGGAATTCGAATATTTTTTGTTTAGAATTTGGAAAAAATTAAAGCTACAAAGTTGTAGAAAATTCGATTTCGTATGGAATGGACATAGAATTCATATTTTCTGATAAAAAGGCTATTTATTATGAATTATTAAAGTTTCTGATTATTATTAAAATATTTTGGAAATTTCTAGAATTGGTGGGCCCCACTTTGGTTGATGAGAAATGTGCTTAAATTTTATTTCAAATGTGGTGGGTGGCAATAGTAGCAGGTAAAGCCATCAGATAGCATGTCAAGTCTGTTTTAACGTGCTAGAATTTTTCTATAAAGAGGTGTTTAGGTTAGATTTGAAAATCACACCAGAAACATAAGCTTTCTCTCTATATATTATTGAGCAGTATTTTTGTGAGTATTTAGATACTTTGAGAGTTGCTATTTAGTACAAGTTTCATTCAGCATCATATCCGATATTCCATTCCGAAGTACTGTTTCTTTGAGATAAGGGATGTTATTTTCTGCTTAAATGATATTATTTTCTTCAATGTCATTATGCCGAAATATTGATATGAGTTTGATTGTGGAATTTTTACCTTTTTGTGTCGGGGTTACTATTCACGTATACGACACTATTCACGTATATGGCACTATTCATAAATACGACACTATTCACCGAAAAATGAAATTTTCTCTTCTTTGTCCTAGACGTCTGTTATGGTTACTATCTTTGATTGTATCCATGTTTTGATCTTTAATTTTGAATTCTACTTCACAATTGGTTATTATGGAGTATTATTGAATTTGGATAAACCGAAATATGAATCCCTAATATTTGTCCTTCTGTCTCATTGGATTCGTTCTCTAAACTATTTTTCATCATTCTCAGTCCTTAATGGTGATACTTTATGAATATCTTTGGCCTGTAGTGCAAAGATGTATGATTACCTGATGAATATCTTTGGCACGTAGTGCAAAGATGAACAGGCGTTAAGATGAACATGACCAACTGGGATACATATAAATATCTTTGGCCCGTAGTGCAAAGATGAATATTTGATTCAAGATGTATATTGATTGATTCTATAGGGATAAAATATTGATGATGGACTTTTAAATTCATAGATGATAGTAGATTTCATTCTCTACTTAACTCTTCTAATGAATTATTGTTTCCTCTGCAGTTGTTGATCTAAAACTTGTTTTCTATTATATTCTATCAGATTTTTCCCTGTTGAAGACTAAGGATAATTTGTTGTATATTATCTTAGTCATAATATTCTTTACTGGGCTAGTTGAGCTCAACCTTTTCCTTTTTGTTCCATTTTTCTTCTCAGGAAGCGAGAACAGAGCAGGAACCAGTTGGGGTATAGAGTGATGGTCCTAGACAGTTGTTTTAGCAGTCTCACTATTTTTGTAAAATAGTGCATCAATAATTGTAATGAGGACTTTATTTGGGTGTGGATATTGTCTAGAAGAAAATATTGTATTTAAACTCACATTATGTGTTGTCGTATTTTGCATGACAATTGTAATAATAAAGTTGTAGTTGTTTTCTGTACCATATATTTGGCGACTCATAATGGGTGATGTATACCTATTTTGGCGGAGTCACATTCTCAATCTGAGACTCAAGTATTGGGACATCTCTGTCCGGGCCCTAGATTCCTCCTTATGCAGAGGATTCAGTTTGGATGGGTATTTGAGGACCCTGAGTTGATTTGTTTAGTTCTTTAAGAAGAACATCCAATTCTGTTATTTGATTCCTTAATCCTTCGAACTCCTCACGGGAAACAAGAGTAAGATCAGGCTGGGCACTTGTAGCCATGTTTGACAATGGGCTTAGTGCCTTTTTGGACTTTAAACGGGTAACGGGACCAATCGTTTCCCTACAAAAAGACTATGTAGTTTAGTCTGGGAAAACGGGGAAATGCTATGAAATGTGTCCATTTTTTAGGAGTGTTTTAATGTTCTCCTACGAAACGGATGTCAGATATTTTGATGACAGGATAGCATCACAGGTCTTGATATGAAAAAGGAATGCATATTTACATATTCCTTTATTTTTCCATTACATTGAGATTGACATGGAAATGCAATTATAAGTAATTAAAATTACATGTAATTGAAAATGGGAGGTATGAAGAGACTTCCCTTTGCGTTTGGTTTATCAGAGGCTGACATATCTTAGTCTACTCTCGCGGCTTTTCGGCATGAAGGTCCCCAGATCATCGCAATTTACTAGATGGGAAGTTAATTTCATCTTTCAACTGGAGCGAATATGGGTGGTGCCTTTCTTAAGCCTAGCAAAATAAGTCTCCCTTTAGTCTAGTAATTAAACACTGATGGGTTAGCCTCCTGGTGGAGGAATCACACAACATACATTCACATACATCATGTCTCATTGTATGGAAATGATGACATGTGCAAAATACTAATATCACATACAGATATGGTGCGAAGCACTAAAGTGCATTAAATAAAGCATTAGTACACATTCATTCAATGTAAATGTAGTATTCACACATAAGTAGATAATTTTTTTTGAAAAGCTTGAATAACGCCTTAAGCCCTCTTACTAGAGTCCCCAGCAGAGTTGCCACTTGTTGACGTCGGGATTTTTATTTGTCCCTTTCTTTTCTTGTCTTTTTGTGTTCTCCTTTTAGATGAATTTTGTTTGAAAAAACAAATTTGAAAAGGTTCGACATGTATATGTCGATGATTTGACTGTTAGAGTCGCCGATTGGTATTTTTAAATGGTTGTACCAACTCAACCGAGAAAAAGTTTGCACAAAGACCCAATGGTTTGACACTGTTTAATTGGTCTTAGAAACCGAGATTCGTTAGGGTCCAGGGGCTTGATTAAGAAGAGGAAAGGTGTTAGGCACCCCCTGACTTCCGTTCTAACACGATTACTGCCACTTTTCATTAACTTTTATCTGTGTATGTGTGTGTGCGGGTTAGGTCTATGTGCAATTGTCTAGAAGTATTGTTATGCCTCGTTTGCACCTATATAAAAAGGGTTTGACTTTTGTATAAAAGTTCAATTTGAACAAGATATAGCAGTAAAGTTTTGGAAAATAAGTTTTTCAAACCTTTATGATCAATAGTAATTGAGACCTTTGATACTTTCATTTTATAATGTTCGACTTGATTGCTTTTATTTTTGAGATGCGAGACATCTTCAAGAAAATAAGATACATAGCAGTGCCAAACTCCTTGTGGGCATAAGAATCATTTAAGGATATCCAGACACCGTAGATAATTTACAAGCTGGCTCTAGCTGAGAAATGTCCATCTTGGGAACCGAATCTAGATTCAGAGACTGAATATGTGATCACATGATTCCTAGGGTCACGTGAAATAGTAATATGTACAAAAGCTAGAAAAAGAGCTAGATTTGAGTAAATTTAAACCATTCTAGCTTCAACGGTTCTAGTTTAGTCACTTTTGAACCGGTTAAAGTTTGAAATAGCCAGATTTATATAAATCTAGCTCGCAGGTTGAAAGATTAAATATCTACATTATGAAAGCAATTAAAGCAGATATTTATATAAAAGTAGTATATATATGTAAATATAAGTAGTAAAAGGCCACGAAGTAAACTTCAGGCCAGAAAGGAATGTAAATATATATATATATATATATATATAAATGACCACAAAATAAACTCCAGGCCTGACAAAAATGTAAATATATAAAAACTGTAAACGTAATGGATATTCTATCAAGGCTCAATCGAATTCGAGTTCGATAATATATATATATATATATATATATAAGCAATAAACACACCAGATATTCTATCTAGGCTCATTTGAGTTCGATAATACATATAAGCAATAAAAAGCCAAGGATCGACGATCCGGGCATACCCATTTAACGTGACTCTCAACGTTAGTGAATATATATATAAGTAGTAGAAATCTTAAAAATCTCAAAAATCTTATAGTGGGCTGCCTAGTAGACTTCAGATAGCTTTTGATGCCTGAAAACTCGGTTTCCACCGGTTAAACTTCAGTATGTTACAAAACACGAGTTTACAAGTGTTTAGAAAGAAGAATCACTCAGTTTAGAGCACTCTAGCAAGGGTTGCAATATGAAACGGACAGGTTTTTCTCTCTTTTGTCCTTTTTTTTAAAATGAGCTGCCAAGAGCTCATATTTAAAGACCACATGGTCGCGAGTCAACTCGCGGTAGCCGCGGGTCAACTCGCGGTAGCCACAGGTTAACTCGCTACAGCCGCGGGTCTAGTTACGGCTGCCCAGGCTGCCCCGGGCCATGCGGGTCTTGTCATCTCGAAGTACACACACTTGGGCTACGCGTTGTCCACTCGAACTTTCATAACATTCAATTTGGGCTTTCGATAAAGGAGTGTTGTACCTTTTCGGGAAGTTGTTGTCGAGTGATACACAATGACATAGGATTAGAGCTTATACGAAGTCGGGAAGATGGGTCCATGACTAGATCTCCAAGTCTTCAAAGTATATTCGTTGTACCGTCTTATGTAGTTGTCACGCGGGATTTAAGCTATGGTTCTTGTGGGACACCTTGATACGTAGTTTATATTGAATTGTGTTGAGACAATGTGAATGTGATGTTGAGGTGGAAAAATGATGATTTTCCCCAAACTGGGGTTATCTCCGGCTTTAGCGCAGATTTAGCAGTCGTTTCTCAGGGTTATCTCTGAGGTGTGCTTGACCTCTCGGGGTTATCTTCAGGATTGAACTGAGTATCCCGGGATTGTCTCCAGGGTTAAAACAAACTTTTCTGGGGTTATCTCTGGAACTTGGACTGTATCCCTCGGGGTTATCTCCGAGGTTTGAACTGAATCTCCTGGGGTTTGTCTTCGAGATTGAAACTGGATCTCTCGTGGTTATCTCCGAGATTAAAAATTGGATCTCCCGGGATTATCTCCGAGATTGAAAACTGGATCTCCTGGGGTTGTCTCCGGGGTTAAAACTGAGATTACTTCTAGGGTTATTTTTGGAAGACGATTCTGCCTTCATGCAAGGTTAGTAACAGGAATGCAAAATATGTATTAGAAATATGTAATAGTAGCATTATTTGAACACGATACTTCTTTATGACCAATATGTATTAAAATAAATTCTTGAGTGTTAATATATTCTAAAGGTCCAATATTATGATAAATTTAGGTCAATAGATTCAATTTATTAAACATCTCTTTAAAAAATTACTACTAATATTTATCTATGTAACTAACCATTAAATAGTTAACATTGTGACAACCCAAGAATTTGGAGAATTTATTAAAATCTTTAATGATTGATTTAAGGTCAAATAATAGACCTAGACTGAAAATAAGTGTATGCGTTTAAGGTTATTGGGAAGGAATTTTAAGGGTTTCAAAATTCTGTAAAGGATATAGGTGAATTATTCAGGATTAAGAATTTATGTGATTAAATTCTATGTATATGGTTAATGATGTGTTCAGAATGTGGTTAAGGGTCAAGGGTTGACCAGGTAAATTATATCTGTGATAAACCCTAATTATATATTAAGAACGAAAACGTTCGGTTAGAAAACCCTAACGGCTAATTAGAAATCCTAGAAATCGGTTCTGGAAACCCTAGTTTCAGTTTCGGGAATCCGAAACCCTAATTCGGTGCATGAAACCCTAAATCGGGAACTTAATGGCATAAGTGTAAATAGTTAAAAGATTAATTATGGTTAATCTTAACAAATTGATTACAAAACCCTAATTCCAAATTTGAAAACCCTAATGCCAGATCTGCAAACCCTAGTTTCAGATTCTGTTAAATTGAAGCCCTAATCTGGGAAATTAATGGAGAATTATAATGCTCTACTGCTATTGATTAAGTATTAGTTAGGGTAAATGTTAATTATTAACAAACCCTAATTTTCAATTTATTGGAACCCTAATTGTTCCGTCAGAAATCCTAATTGTTCAGTGGTGGATTAATTGTTAAAATTAGCAATGCTAATTAGGAAACCATAATCCTAATTATTTTAATTTATGAGTAATTAGAAAACCCTAATCTAATTACGAGATTTAATTTATAAATGAGAAAAATTTAGTTTTTCTATTTAAAACCCTAAAATGTGGTTTTGAACCCTAATCTGTAATTTTGACCCTAATTGCGTATTTAGCAATCGTAAGTAGGAAATGCTAATCCTAATTAGCAAGAATGAAAGTATCTTTGAGGAATTTTAATATAATTAGTAAATACTAATTATAAGTTTAAAATGTTAATTTTCTAATTTCTATAACCGAAATTCGGAAATTGTGGAAATTAAATTTTTGCAAAGTTAAGGGTTAAAACCTAAACTCTAAATTGTCCAAACCCTAAACCCTAAGGGTTTCATGAATTGGAAAATCTAGAATAATTGGGAAATGTCCAAAATGCCTTTAAATCATATTCTTTAAATAAGGTAACTTGCAAATCTTGCAAAATCAAGGTTGGTGAACAACCCTAGCCTAAGCATAGCCCTAGCCTTTGACAAACCCTCCAGCAAAGCCAACAATCTCAGCAACCTCAGATCATTCAATGAATCAAGCAATTATATAAAGGATTTAGAGAGAGAAAATGTAAAAAGATATAGCCAAAATCAATTTTTCTCTCACCAACTCCTACTCTCTCTCAAACCCACGAAATATTAAGCTAGATCATTCCCAAAACACAGCCCCACGTTGATCAGAATCAGATCAGAAGCCAGAATTGAGAAATCAAAGCAAAAGGTATAATTTCTCTAATTTTTGGAAATCCTTCAATTCGAGGTTAAAAGTTGCAATTGATTGTGCAAAGTTATGTAATATGGTGTCTATAAGTGATCTGGGTTGATAGATCAAGGATCTATAACACTTAGATGCACGAATCAAGCATTTTTACAAATCTGGAAAAACTGGAAAAATATCGACTGACAGCCTAATGTCAGACGCCATAAATCCTTATCTGTTTTTGATATTTGTTTTTTAATGTTATAAATATGTTCTATGTCATGAGCACTGTGATTTAAAATTGGAATCATGGTCGGATTAAGTCTAGATCGTCGGTTATGCTCGGTCAAACAGCGTTGACCGTTTACGGAAAACGTTTCTGGGTAACCCAGATTTTCCAGAGATGGTCTGACAAGATATTTGAGGCTTCTGATTTTGATTATCATTAATGTTTTGGTCCAATTGTTGGTTGGTACTTGTACCTTGCCATGTGAACTATAGATATAAGTCCTCATACTCACCAAATCGTGATCAGGATCGAGTATAGTGTTGGTCAAAAATCGTTGACCGATCAGCCTTAAGAATTTTCTGGAAAACCCAAAAAATTCAATATCCGGTTTCTGACCCTTACTTTGACCATGGTAAATCGTGAACATTTGATGTTGTTAGACTAATTTTATGTTATGATATTATACCCTGTCATACGTACTACAAGACTGAACATTTAGATCTCGGAAACAAAGCCTAGAATGAAAGATACAAGGATTTAAAATTGAACCATCGTCTGTTCTTCATTTTCTGGAAAACCCAGAAAATGAAGAACAGCGATGTCAGACATTTTGAGAGCCTAGATCTCGCTCATATGATGTAGTTTGGCCATGAAACAAGTTGGTAATTGTAGTATTACATAAATACTACAACATGAAATCAATCACGAGTCCAGAAATCGATCAGAACACGGTTTAATTTTCGGTCAAACTAGGTACCCCAAAATCTGTCAAGAACACTCAAGAACACCTATAGCGACAGAAAGTGTCGCTATAGGCCTTTAGCGATGGTTTATTTAATAAATTTTCGGAAATTAATTTAAAAATAAAAAAAATGGTTTTTAATTATTAAAAATACAAAATAAATTATGAAAAATTATTTTAATATCTGAAAAATAGTTTTTAACTATTTTAAGTATATTTCAAAAATATTTAGTATTTTTGAAATATAAATGGTATTTATTTATTTAATTATAATATTAAATAAATTATTTAAAAATAGTTTTTAATTCATGAAAAATCATGAAAAGTAAAATTATGATAAAAGAAAATATTTTAAGTTATTTTCCATAACTTTTGATATTTTGTGATGAAATTCATTAATAATTTATTATTATTGGTAATTAATTTATTTAATAAATATATTAAATAAATTATGGAAAATTAGAATTAATGTTTTATAAATCATATAAAAATGATTTAAATGATTTACAAAGTCGGGAAGATGGGTCCATGACTAGATCTCCAAGTCTTCAAAGTATATTCGTTGTACTGTCTTATGTAGTTGTCACGCGGGATTTAAGCTATGGTTCTTGTGGGACACCTTGATACGTAGTTTATATTGAATTGTGTTGAGACAATGTGAATGTGATGTTGAGGTGGAAAAATGATGATTTTCCCCCAACTGGGGTTATCTCCGGCTTTAGCGCAGATTTAGCAGTCATTTCTCAGGGTTATCTCTGAGGTGTGCTTGACCTCTCGGGGTTATCTTCAGGATTGAACTGAGTATCCCGGGATTGTCTCCAGGGTTAAAACTGACTTTTCTGGGGTTATCTCTGGAACTTGGACTGTATCCCTCGGGGTTATCTCCGAGGTTTGAACTGAATCTCCTGGGGTTTGTCTTCGAGATTGAAACTGGATCTCTCGTGGTTATCTCCGAGATTAAAAATTGGATCTCCCGGGATTATCTCCGAGATTGAAAACTGGATCTCCTGGGGTTGTCTCCGGGGTTAAAACTGAGATTACTTCTAGGGTTATTTTTGGAAGACGATTCTGCCTTCATGCAAGGTTAGTAACAGGAATGCAAAATATGTATTAGAAATATGTAATAGTAGCATTATTTGAACACGATACTTCTTTATGACCAATATGTATTAAAATAAATTCTTGAGTGTTAATATATTCTAAAGGTCCAATATTATGATAAATTTAGGTCAATAGATTCAATTTATTAAACATCTCTTTAAAAAATTACTACTAATATTTATCTACGTAACTAACCATTAAATAGTTAACATTGTGACAACCCAAGAATTTGGAGAATTTATTAAAATCTTTAATGATTGATTTAAGGTCAAATAATAGACCTAGACTGAAAATAAGTGTATGCGTTTAAGGTTATTGGGAAGGAATTTTAAGGGTTTCAAAATTCTGTAAAGGATATAGGTGAATTATTCAGGATTAAGAATTTATGTGATTAAATTCTATGTATATGGTTAATGATGTGTTCAGAATGTGGTTAAGGGTCAAGGGTTGACCAGGTAAATTATATCTGTGATAAACCCTAATTATATATTAAGAACAAAAACGTTCGGTTAGAAAACCCTAGCGGTTAATAAGAAATCCTAGAAATCGGTTCTGGAAACCCTAGTTTCAGTTCCGGGAATCCGAAACCCTAATTCAGTGCATGAAACCCTAAATCGGGAACTTAATGGCATAAGTGTAAATAGTTAAAAGATTAATTAGGGTTAATCTTAACAAATTGATTACAAAACCCTAATTCCAAATTTGAAAACCCTAATGCCAGATCTGCAAACCCTAGTTTCATATTCTGTTAAATTGAAGCCCTAATCTGGGAAATTAATGGAGAATTATAATGCTCTACTGCTATTGATTAAGTATTAGTTAGGGTAAATGTTAATTATTAACAAACCCTAATTTTCAATTTATTGGAACCCTAATTGTTCCGTCAGAAATCCTAATTGTTCAGTGGTGGATTAATTGTTAAAATTAGCAATGCTAATTAGGAAACCATAATCCTAATTATTTTAATTTATGAGTAATTAGAAAACCCTAATCTAATTACGAGATTTAATTTATAAATGAGAAAAATTTAGTTTTTCTATTTAAAACCCTAAAATGTGGTTTTGAACCCTAATCTGTAATTTTGACCCTAATTGCGTATTTAGCAATCGTAAGTAGGAAATGCTAATCCTAATTAGCAAGAATGAAAGTATCTTTGAGGAATTTTAATATAATTAGTAAATACTAATTATAAGTTTAAAATGTTAATTTTCTAATTTCTATAACCGAAATTCAGAAATTGTAGAAATTAAATTTTTGCAAAGTTAAGGGTTAAAACCTAAACTCTAAATTGTCCAAACCCTAAACCCTAAGGGTTTCATGAATTGGAAAATCTAGAATAATTGGGAAATGTCCAAAATGCCTTTAAATCATATTCTTTAAATAAGGTAACTTGCAAATCTTGCAAAATCAAGGTTGGTGAACAACCCTAGCCTAAGCATAGCCCTAGCCTTTGACAAACCCTCCAGCAAAGCCAGCAATCTCAGCAACCTCAGATCATTCAATGAATCAAGCAATTATATAAAGGATTTAGAGAGAGAAAATGTAAAAAGATATAGCCAAAATCAATTTTTCTCTCACCAACTCCTACTCTCTCTCAAACCCACGAAATATTAAGCTAGATCATTCCCAAAACACAGCCCCATGTTGATCAGAATCAGATCAGAAGCCAGAATTGAGAAATCAAAGCAAAAGGTATAATTTCTCTAATTTTTGGAAATCCTTCAATTCGAGGTTAAAAGTTGCAATTGATTGTGCAAAGTTATGTAATATGGTGTCTATAAGTGATCTGGGTTGATAGATCAAGGATCTATAACACTTAGATGCACGAATCAAGCATTTTTACAAATCTGGAAAAACTGGAAAAATATCGACTGACAGCCTAATGTCAGACGCCATAAATCCTTATCTGTTTTTGATATTTATTTTTTAATGTTATAAATATGTTCTATGTCATGAGCACCATGATCTAAAATTGGAATCATGGTCAGATTAAGTCTAGATCGTCGGTTATGCTCGGTCAAACAGCGTTGACCGTTCACGGAAAACGTTTCTGGGCAACCCAGATTTTCCAGAGATGGTCTGACAAGATATTTGAGGCTTCTGATTTTGATTATCGTTAATGTTTTGGTCCAATTGTTGGTTGGTACTTGTACCTTGCCATGTGAACTATAGATATAAGTCCTCATACCCACCAAATCATGATCAGGATCGAGTATAGTGTTGGTCAAAAATCGTTGACCGATCAGCCTTAAGAATTTTCTGGAAAACCCAGAAAATTCAATATCCGGTTTCTGACCCTTACTTTGACCATGGTAAATCGTGAACATTTGATGTTGTTAGACTAATTTTATGTTATGATATTATACCCTGTCATACGTACTACAAGAGTGAACCTTTAGATCTCGGAAACAAAGCCTAGAATGAAAGATACAAGGATTTAAAATTGAACCCTCGTCTGTTCTTCATTTTCTGGAAAACCCAGAAAATGAAGAACAACGATGTCAGACATTTTGAGAGCCTAGATCTCGCTCATATGATGTAGTTTGGCCATGAAACAAGTTGGTAATTGTAGTATTACATAAATACTACAACATGAAATCAATCACGAGTCCAGAAATCGATCAGAACACGGTTTAATTTCCGGTCAAACTAGGTACCCCGAAATCTGTCAAGAACACTCAAGGACAGCTATAGCGACAGAAAGTGTCGCTATAGGCCTTTAGCGACGGTTTATTTAATAAATTTTCGGAAATTGATTTAAAAATAGAAAAAAATTGTTTTTAATTATGAAAAATACAAAATAAATTATGAAAAATTATTTTAATATCTGAAAAATAGTTTTTAACTATTTTAAGTATATTTCAAAAATATTTAGTATTTTTGAAATATAAATGGTATTTATTTATTTAATTATAATATTAAATAAATTATTTAAAAATAGTTTTTAATTCACGAAAAATCATGAAAAGTAAAATTATGATAAAAGAAAATATTTTAAGTTATTTTCCATAACTTTTGATATTTTGTGATGAAATTCATTAATAATTTATTATTAATGGTAATTAATTTATTTAATAAATATATTAAATAAATTATGGAAAATTAGAATTAATGTTTTATAAATCATATAAAAATGATTTAAGTGTTATAAAAATATTTTTAAGTTATAAAATATAACTTTTGATATTTCGGCATAAAAATATTAATATTTTAATATTAATATTAATTATCGGATAATGGATTTAAGTGTTAGAAAATCATATAAAAATGATTTTAAAGTATTAAAAATACTTTGTGATATTATAATTATATTATAATATTATGTAATGATTTTCATTAATATTTTATATTAAATAAATATTAATGATTAAGGTATTATGTTGTATTTAATTCATTTAAATACGGTATTAAGGATTTAAAAATGGTGATAAATGGTAATAATTATCCGAAAATTATTACGAGCCTAGGAAAAATGTTTTGTCTGATAAGGAATTATCTGTGTCTAGGGTTAAGTGTTAAGTCAGAGTTTAATTGAACTTAAACTCAATAAAAGTCCGACTAGACCGTCGGGATGTTAGAATTGTGTCGGTTTCAACTCAGACTTAAATAGTTTAACTTGATACCAAGTCTTATGTGCGGTATAGACTAATAGGCTTATGTGGTAATGTGTTTAGGTTATTCTGTGTATAATATAACAGTATATTACTGTGATGATATTATTCTAATATTGTAGATCTATATTATTAATATTAGGTCTTCGGATAAAGCGTTATTAAATTACGTGCGGTAATCAACGGTTCAGGCAAGTTTTCTTGTACTTAACTCTAATAAGAGTGTTTATTCAAGCTTATGGTTAATCATTACTGATTGCCATGAAATTTGTACTCTGTACATCTTGCATGTATAAGTCAGGTATGAAAGGCTGATCACCTTCATTACCAGTTGGTTCAGAAATGTTTGTTCATGTAAAATACTTGTTCAGTCAAAATTTTGTTCCTGCTAGTTCACAATTATATTGTTGAATTATAGCTAGCCAATTATTCATACTCTTCAATCATGATATTTCGTTAAATTGTTGTATATAAACTTGCTGGGCAACTTTAATGCTCACCCTTGCTATATCATGATAAAATATTGCAGATAAAGTGATTGCGTTCGGATACAGGAAACGATTAAAGCCAAGTTCAGCTTGGGTTATAAAGTGCAGCTAGTTGTAATAGCGTATTGTAATAAATATTATTGTGTAATAGATATTTTAGGAAATGTGTAATAAGTTAAGGTTACTCGACCTTGGGGAATAGTGTGTAATGTAATGTATAAACAATTTATGTTTATATCTTCCGCAATTAGTGAAAGAAATAGTATACCGGATCCGCGGCGATTCGGGGCCCGGATTCGGGGCTATCACAGTTGGTATCAGAGCTGTTGGTTATGAAGCTTAGGTAGGAATACCTGAGACCAATAACCGCAGTGATTAGGATAAGACTAACTCACATAGAGTTAGTTGGTCGGTAAGATTCAAAGATGAATCTCGGCGAGTGTAAAGCACAGAGTTCCCTAACTCTGATAATAAAGTTGAACCGTAATGGTGAATAGATCGAGTCTAAATGACTGAAAGTGCAGGGATAGGAGATTGTAAAATAAAATGATCATAGTGCATGGAATTGAATCGTAATATATACGATAAGATCACCCCGTGATCTGATATACGGTTATGATATGGGAAATGAATCAATCTAATGATTGAAAAGTTTACAGCAAGATGCTGTGTGAAAGTTGTACTATGAAATAGTGCTATGAAAATGAAAACTCATAAATGAGTTATGGATTATGAATACGAATTAAATTCGTATGAAAAAGGGGGTTAAGATTAGGTGGGAATTTCAATGAGGACTCGTGTTGGCAACTGAGTTGTATGATTCCTTGTACTACTTAGTTGGTGGCATTGGTAATAGTTGAAATGTTGTGTCACGCTAGTTATTATATATAGATAAATAATTCATAGGTAGAGAATATAGGATTAAGTACGAGTTCTTAGAACTCATACATATGTGACATTCTTGACGCATAGTTATATGAAATATTTATGAGCCCCTCAGCGAACGGACGCCAAAGGTCAGACTAGGGTCAGTTTGTAAACTCATATAATTGTGGCCAAGTTATGAACTCATAAGTGTGGTTTTATGAATTGGGTATAGTTGTGTGTGAATGGAGTGTTAAGGATAATAGGAACAGATAGAATGTTTAAGCAAATGATCATTAGTGGAGAATTAGGTTTTTCTAAACCTCTATCTATACTAAATTTCAAAATTTTGACATCAGCTAAATACGCACTATGTGCCTTTTAAAATAAAAATTGTTTTTATTTATCACTTATGTACCATGTGACCTGGTGCAGAGATGATAAAAATGATGGAGTCATCAATGCAGTATTACTTAGTGTGAATTTGACTTAAAGTCATTATTCCACTATGGTATGATGTAGCATGATAAAATCACAAAATGACGAAATCCTCAACGGACTGTTATATACAGTGCGGCATCATGACGTCATTCTCAAAAATGTTTTATTGAAAGAAATTTCTCAAACAGAATTGTTTTGCTGCGGAATCAAATAAGACTGAGGTATGAAATTTTGTGCGCCTAAGGCGGATAAGAGGAACAAATTGTTCCGACCAACAGTACCTGATCAGTACAGGGCATATCGGGCTTATCACCCTTTGTGTCCGTAAGTAATGACGGTTTGCGGATGAATTTCCATAAAACCTTTGCGAAAATGAAAAACAACCAGTCTATACGATTCCTCAGCACAGTTTTAAAATTTTTACCCTTGTAAGTGGTGTATTGGGTAGCATGGTATATGTGTGAATGGTGTAAGGTGTAAGGTTCATGTGTGAATGGTGTAAGGTGCACAATGTAAGGTGTAAGGTTCATGTGTGAATGGTGTAAGGTGAATTTCGGGGACGAAATTCTTATAAGGAGGGGTGAATGTGACAACCCAAGAATTTGGAGAATTTATTAAAATCTTTAATGATTGATTTAAGGTCAAATAATAGACCTAGACTGAAAATAAGTGTATGCGTTTAAGGTTATTGGGAAGGAATTTTAAGGGTTTCAAAATTCTGTAAAGGATATAGGTGAATTATTCAGGATTAAGAATTTATGTGATTAAATTCTATGTATATGGTAAATGATGTGTTCAGAATGTGGTTAAGGGTCAAGGGTTGACCAGGTAAATTATATCTGTGATAAACCCTAATTATATATTAAGAACAAAAACGTTCGGTTAGAAAACCCTAGAGGTTAATAAGAAATCCTAGAAATCGGTTCTGGAAACCCTAGTTTCAGTTCCGGGAATCCGAAACCCTAATTCAGTGCATGAAACCCTAAATCGGGAACTTAATGGCATAAGTGTAAATAGTTAAAAGATTAATTAGGGTTAATCTTAACAAATTGATTACAAAACCCTAATTCCAAATTTGAAAACCCTAATGCCAGATCTGCAAACCCTAGTTTCAGATTCTGTTAAATTGAAGCCCTAATCTGGGAAATTAATGGAGAATTATAATGCTCTACTGCTATTGATTAAGTATTAGTTAGGGTAAATGTTAGTTATTAACAAACTCTAATTTTCAATTTATTGGAACCCTAATTGTTCCGTCAGAAATCCTAATTGTTCAGTGGTGGATTAATTATTAAAATTAGCAATGCTAATTAGGAAACCCTAATCCTAATTATTTTAATTTATGAGTAATTAGAAAACCCTAATCTAATTACGAGATTTAATTTATAAATGAGAAAATTTTAGTTTTTCTATTTAAAACCCTAAAATGTGGTTTTGAACCCTAATTTGTAATTTTGACCCTAATTGCGTATTTAGCAATCGTAAGTAGGAAATGCTAATCCTAATTAGCAAGAATGAAAGTATGTTTGAGGAATTTTAATATAATTAGTAAATACTAATTATAAGTTTAAAATGTTAATTTTCTAATTTCTATAACCGAAATTCGGAAATTGTAGAAATTAAATTTTTGCAAAGTTAAGGGTTAAAACCTAAACTCTAAATTGTCCAAACCCTAAACCCTAAGGGTTTCATGAATTAGAAAATCTAGAATAATTGGGAAATGTCCAAAATGCCTTTAAATCATATTCTTTAAATAAGGTAACTTGCAAATCTTGCAAAATCAAGGTTGGTGAACAACCCTAGCCTAAGCATAGCCCTAGCCTTTGACAAACCCTCCAGCAAAGCCAGCAATCTCAGCAACCTCAGATCATTCAATGAATCAAGCAATTATATAAAGGATTTAGAGAGAGAAAATGTAAAAAGATATAGCCAAAATCAATTTTTCTCTCACCAACTCCTACTCTCTCTCAAACCCACGAAATATTAAGCTAGATCAGTCCCAAAACACAGCCCCACGTTGATCAGAATCAGATCAGAAGCCAGAATTGAGAAATCAAAGCAAAAGGTATAATTTCTCTAATTTTTGGATATCCTTCAATTCGAGGTTAAAAGTTGCAATTGATTGTGCAAAGTTATGTAATATGGTGTCTATAAGTGATCTGGGTTGATAGATCAAGGATCTATAACACTTAGATGCACGAATCAAGCATTTTTACAAATCTGGAAAAACTGGAAAAATATCGACTGACAGCCTAATGTCAGACGCCATAAATCCTTATCTGTTTTTGATATTTGTTTTTTAATGTTATAAATATGTTCTATGTCATGAGCACCGTGATCTAAAATTGGAATCATGGTCGGATTAAGTCTAGATCGTCGGTTATGCTCGGTCAAATAGCGTTGACCGTTCACGGAAAACGTTTCTGGGCAACCCAGATTTTCCAGAGATGGTCTGACAAGATATTTTAGGCTTCTGATTTTGATTATCGTTAATGTTTTGGTCCAATTGTTGGTTGGTACTTGTACCTTGCCATGTGAACTATAGATATAAGTCCTCATACCCACCAAATCATGATCAGGATCGAGTATAGTGTTGGTCAAAAATCGTTGACTGATCAGCCTTAAGAATTTTCTGGAAAACCCAGAAAATTCAATATCCGGTTTCTGACCCGTACTTTGACCATGGTAAATCGTGAACATTTGATGTTGTTAGACTAATTTTATGTTATGCTATTATACCCTGTCATACGTACTACAAGAGTGAACCTTTAGATCTCGGAAACAAAGCCTAGAATGAAAGATACAAGGATTTAAAATTGAACCCTCGTCTGTTCTTCATTTTCTGGAAAACCCAGAAAATGAAGAACAGCGATGTCAGACATTTTGAGAGTCTAGATCTCGCTCATATGATGTAGTTTGGCCATGAAACAAGTTGGTAATTGTAGTATTACATAAATACTACAACATGAAATCAATCACGAGTCCAGAAATCGATCAGAACACGGTTTAATTTCCGGTAAAACTAGGTACCCCGAAATCTGTCAAGAACACTCAAGAACACCTATAGCGACAGAAAGTGTCGCTATAGGCCTTTAGCGACGGTTTATTTAATAAATTTTCTGAAATTAATTTAAAAATAGAAAAAAAATGGTTTTTAATTATTAAAAATACAAAATAAATTATGAAAAATTATTTTAATATCTGAAAAATAGTTTTTAACTATTTTAAGTATATTTCAAAAATATTTAGTATTTTTGAAATATAAATGGTATTTATTTATTTAATTGTAATATTAAATAAATTATTTAAAAATAGTTTTTAATTCACGAAAAATCATGAAAAGTAAAATTATGATAAAAGAAAATATTTTAAGTTATTTTCCATAACTTTTGATATTTTGTGATGAAATTCATTAATAATTTATTATTAATGGTAATTAATTTATTTAATAAATATATTAAATAAATTATGGAAAATTAGAATTAATGTTTTATAAATCATATAAAAATAATTTAAGTGTTATAAAAATATTTTTAAGTTATAAAATATAACTTTTGATATTTCGGCATAAAAATATTAATATTTTAATATTAATATTAATTATCGGATAATGGATTTAAGTGTTGGAAAATCATATAAAAATGATTTTAAAGTATTAAAAATACTTTGTGATATTATAATTATATTATAATATTATGTAATGATTTTCATTAATATTTTATATTAAATAAATATTAATGATTAAGGTATTATGTTGTATTTAATTCATTTAAATACGGTATTAAGGATTTAAAAATGGTGATAAATGATAATAATTATCCAAAAATTATTACGAGCCTAGGAAAAATGTTTTGTCTGATAAGGAATTATTTGTGTCTAGGGTTAAGTGTTAAGTCAGAGTTTAATTGAACTTAAACTCGATAAAAGTCCGACTAGACCGTCGGGATGTTAGAATTGTGTCGGTTTCAACTCAGACTTAAATAGTTTGACTTGATACCAAGTCTTATGTGCGGTATAGACTAATAGGCTTATGTGGTAATGTGTTTAGGTTATTCTGTGTATAATATAACAGTATATTACTGTGATGATATTATTCTAATATTGGAGATCTATATTATTAATATTAGGTCTTCGGATAAAGCGTTATTAAATTACGTGCGGTAATCAACGGTTCAGGCAAGTTTTCTTGTACTTAACTCTAATAAGAGTGTTTATTCAAGCTTATGGTTAATCATTACTGATTGCCATGAAATTTGTACTCTGTACATCTTGCATGTATAAGTCAGGTATGAAAGGCTGATCACCTTCATTACCAGTTGGTTCAGAAATGTTTGTTCATGTAAAATACTTGTTCAGTCAAAATTTTGTTCCTGCTAGTTCACAATTATATTGTTGAATTATAGCTAGCCAATTATTCATACTCTTCAATCATGATATTTCGTTAAATTGTTGTATATAAACTTGCTGGGCAACTTTTATGCTCACCCTTGCTATATCATGATAAAATATTGCAGATAAAGTGATTGCGTTCGGATACAGGAAACGATTAAAGCCAAGTTCAGCTTGGGTTATAAAGTGCAGCTAGTTGTAATAGCGTATTGTAATAAATATTGTTGTGTAATAGATATTTTAGGAAATGTGTAATAAGTTAAGGTTACTCGACCTTGGGGAATAGTGTGTAATGTAATGTATAAATAATTTATGTTTATATCTTCCGTAATTAGTGAAAGAAATAGTATACCGGATCCGCGGCGATTCGGGGCCCGGATTCGGGGCTATCACAAACATAAACATTCACAATATATATAATATTTATATTCTAAATGGATTAGTATTGCAGATACTAGTACAACATTAGCAGCTAGTGTAAATACATTTACACAGCAACAATGGATAAGACTTTGAAATGAGCAAACAGTTCGGGCTCGATTCGTACTCGCTCGACTAAAAGTTTGACTCGAGCTCGACTAGAAATATAAATGAGTCAAATATGAGCAAATTTTAAAGTTCAAAAAATTACTCGAACCTCCTCAAATTATAATTTTCTATTGATACTCGGATCATATTCGTTCGAAAAGTTAAAAGTGCTCGGGCTCGATTCGGAATCGTGCTCGACTTAATAGCTAAATGAGCCTCAATCAAACCTTATTTTATACTCGATAAATTTTGTTAACCAAATCTGAGCAACTCAATACTCGGATCGCCTCGGTTTGTTTACACCCTTAACAGTAGATGCAACACAAACTAGCACAATCACCTCAGATACAACACAAACTAGCACAAAGAGTAAAACAGATTGCTATTATGGATTTACTAAATTGGGATTAGTACACATAAACACGTGTTATGAGATCATAAGAGTGGTGATTAGGACAGTTGTATTTAGTTAGATATATTACATATTGTATAAATAAGTATAGTAGTAGTGCTCTCTGTAATACTTTTAGATTTCTAAGAAATATACAATGGCTTTTCTCCCTGTCTGCTAATACTTGATTTCATTTAGTTCATATGGTATCAGAGCTAGATTTTCTTTTTTCGCAGATGTGATTTTAGTTAATTCTTACAAATCTCAAAAATAACCTCAAATTTCTATCAATTTTTTTTTGTTCTTCATCATCAATTTACTGAACACAAAACCCTAGCTGAATAACCTCTTACGCAGTTATGGTTGCATCATCCAATGGAATTAATCAGAATCAACAAAAAAATCAACATAGAAACTAGAATGGTCCACCTCTTCCAACTCATAATCAAGTCGATCAGACATTTCTGAATTAGGTAAACGATTTGAACTCACCATTGAATTCTGTATATCATCCTCTGTATCTTCATACAAGTGATCATCCTATTTTAGTTCAAATTGCTAAAAAGCTCACTGGAACTAAAAATCATGCTTCATGGAAAAGGTCCATCCAAATAGCATTTTCCGCCAAAAATAAGTTGGTAATCATAAATGAAGGATATAACCAACCAAATTCTAATAGTCTTCTATTTTCTTATTGGGCTAGAGTAAATGACATGATAATATCATGGATATTGAACACTATTTCAAATGAAATTGGAGATAGTTTGAATTTCATAACTAGTGCTTCTCTAATGTGGAAGAAGTTGCAAGATAAATTTTCTAGTATTGATGGGCATCAAATTTACCAGTTACAGAGAGATTTATACTCTCTAGAATAGAAAATAAGTCAATTGAGTTGTATTTCCACAAGATGAAAGGGTATTGGGATGAGTTTACTTCCCTAGAACTTGCAGTTGAATGTACATGTGGTGCACACTAGGTACTTGAAGAAAGAGAAGGAAGAAGAAAGTGTTAGGTTTGCTAGAAATGAAAGCAGGCAATCAAATCACATAAATAAGCGAAGCAATGTAAAAATGAATTTTAAAATTTTCTTACAAACCATAAACCAAGATTATTTTTGTGCTTAGATTATCAGTCAATAAGAATTAGGAGAAATATAATTATACCCTTGAAGATCCAAGTTTTCTCAGTTACAAGTTCAACTCCTAATCCTTCGTGCTCTCTTTGACTATGCGGGTTTTGTTCCTTCCTTTGATCAACGCCAACCAACCAAGCATTTGGCCTCTTGAGGTGATCCACCAAGGAAGAAGAAGAATCAAGAAGAAGGGATATTGGCTTAAACCCTAATTTTCTATCTGTATTGAAAAGGGGCGTACTCTCCAACTATTGGAATCAAGTATATTTTTCCCAAATAAATATCTAATATAAGACTCTTCTTATAAAGATATTAGTTAACCTATTTTTAATATAATTAAAATAAATTATTATTTAATTAATTAAACTCTTTTAATTAATTAGGCTCTGTAATCTAATTAGAGATAATTAATTAAACTCTTTTAATTAATTTACCTCATAATCTGATTAGGAATAATTGAGAGTACTAATATTAAATTAATTCCCAAACTCTTATAGAAATTAAAATAATAATAATTATAATAATTATAATAAGACTCCTCTTATTAATTTATATATAATATTTCTAAAATATTAAATAATAAATATTAAGCTATTTAATTTACTCTATCACTATAGATTAAATTAAATACACTTAACATATTATTACGGTTATGTCATTAACTTCTTAAATAATTATTCTTCCTTTTATGGTGTGACCCTTTATGTTCCCCATATTAAACCAGTTCTGAATAAATCAATTAAAAAAATTCTAATCTTATTTAAATAAATAAATTAAACTACTAATTTATTTAAATAAATAATATTTATTCTACAATAGGGATAAGCCTCCCTAGCGATTAACGACTTTCCATATAATATAGATTTTAACATTAATCATAAAAGAACATTTGAGTAAATAGTTACCATACAATTCAATCCATCCACCATACAATGTCCCAATTAAATATAAGACATGAAATTACTGTCAAGTCTTATTTTATTTAATTATATGTATTTCGATTCCTAAATGCACAACTCCTAATGAATGCAAATTAGAAACTTCTTTCTAATTTCATTCCACCTTGCCCAATGATTCCTGGGTTGTCATTTATCGAATCACATAGGACATATCTCTTCGTTTACTACAAGTGGTAGATTCTTTATTAATTATTCATTATCTCCATATATAACTTATTATACCCAAGTATACCCTTTGATATACCCTGTAGGTCATAAGGAATAAGTCAAACTATAAATCATTATATACAAGATACTATGATGATCTCAAGTCTAAGGATCGCTTGTACTACTATCACTACAGGAATTCCTATTGACAGGCAAGTAAAACTCCTTTAGATATTCCTTAACGAGTCGCGTTCAGTGAACTTATTCTCCAATAAGGCCTACATACTTGATTTAGTGTCTCCACGCAAATGATCATGAGATCAACCATCCTCATCCAATAAGAAAGCAACGTATATACCAATCTATACGGATTCACTAATCCCCTTTTTAGTAATCCATTGATTGGGAACATTTAGTTTTTAAGCTATCTAAGAATTTAGATCTCATTAGCATGATCTCATCATGATTCTAAAAACATTGCTTAAAACTATGGGTTTATCACATATTATTAAAACAACACTATGTAGATAAATTAAATGTCTTTAGTAAATAAATATTTTTATTAATAAATAAATAAGATTGATTATAAAGAATATGCTTTATCATCATAGATGATTGGCTTGTATGCATACTACTTTTAATCTCCTACTTGCACTAAAGCCAATCACAGTGGTATCTCATACCCATCTTCTCTAAGTGATGATCGAACTACTATTGTGTTAGCGCTTTAGTAAATGGATCTTCAATATTGTCTTGAGAGTCCACACGATCCAAGGTGACATCTCCTCTTTCAATGATTTCTCTAATTAAATGAAAGCGCTGCAACACGTGTTTAGATTTCTGATGAGAGTTGAGTTTCTTAGCCTGTGCAACAGCTCCGGTGTTGTCATAGAATAAAGGTAATGGTCCTCTAATGCTAGGAACCACATCAAGTTCGGTTCTAAACTTCTTCATCCAAACAGCCTCCTTTTCAGCTTCACTAGCAACTATGTACTCTACCTCTGTCACTAAATCATCAACTGTTTGCTGTTTAGAGCTCTTTCAACTCACTGCACCACCGTTTAAGGTAAACACATACCCTGAAATGGATTTACTTTCATCTTGGTCTGTTTGGAAACTTGAGTCTGCGAATCCCTCTAGTTTCAATTCAGACCCACCGTAGACAAGAAATATATCCTTAGTTCTTCTCAAGTACTTTAGGATATTTTTCACTGCCTTCCGATGCTTTTCTCCTAGATTCGACTAGTATCTGCCTGTCACGCTAAGTGCATGAGTGACATCCATTCTAGTACATATCATACCGTATATGATAGATCCTATTGCTAAAGAATAAGGAATCTTACTCATACAGTCTCTCTCCTCAGGTGTCTTTGGGGCATGTTTCTTGGAAATATGTATTCCATAGCTCATCGACATGAGACCTCTCTTGGAATTTTCCATGCTAAACCTCTTTAGCATTGAGTCAATGTACGTTCCTTGGGACAAGCCAAGAATCCTTTTAGATCTATATGTATAGATATTTATCCCCAAAAATATAGGATGCTTCTCCCAGGTCCTTCATGGAGAAGTGTTTAGATAACTAGATTTTAATTGATTGTAGCATAGGAATATCATTCCCTATCAATAATATATCATCAACATATAATATAAGTAATGAAACAGCGCTCCCACTAACCTTCTTGTACACACACAGTTCATTCTCATTTTTGATAAAATCAAACTCTTGATTGTCTCATCAAAATGGATGTTCCACCTACGAGAAGCTCGCTTCAATCCATAAATGGATCTTTGTAGCTTACAGAACATATAAAACAAATCCCTCTGGCTGTGTCATATACACATCCTCCTAAAGTTTTTCATTGAGGAAGGCCGTTTTCACGTTCATCTGCCAGATTTCATAATCGTGGTAAGCTGCAATTGCAAGTAAAATTCGAATGGACTTAAGCATTGCTACTGGTGAGAAGTTTTCATCATAGTCAACTCCTTGTCTTTGTTTGAAACCTTTTGTGACTAGTCGGGATTTATAGGTCTCTACCTTATTGTTTGCTCTAGTCTTTCTTTTAGACCCATTTACACCCAATAGGCTTAATGCCTTCAGGTGGTGAAACCAAAGTCCATACTTGGATTTTATACATGGAATCCATTTCGGATTTTATGGCTTCTTGCCACTTCTCTAAATCTTTGCTACTCATAACCTGTTTATAATTCAATGGATCATCATCATCTATGATGCGTACCTCATCGTTATCTTCTATAACGAATCCATATCTATCAGGTATCTTTGGTACTCTTCCAGATTTATGAATAGGGTGTGGTACAGAAGGTATCTCTAATTATACAGGTTCAAGATCTATTTTCCTCCCTTTGGCCCCTTTAAGGAGAAATTCCTTTCCTAAGAAGGCGACATGTTTAGCAATAAACACCTTTTGATCAGTAGGATTGTAGAAATAATATCCTAAACTTTCTTTGGGATATCTCACAAATGTGCACTTATCAGATCTTATCCCAAGCTTATCATTTTAAAACCTTTTCACATAAGCTGGACATCCCCTAAAACTCAACTTTGACACCATAGACAAGTGAGTTAGAGGAATGATACTCTTCCAAGTGTTGGAATAACAATACATAAAAAATATGAGAAATTAGTATGTAAAAGCTTGATAAAGCTAGGTTTAGAGGGTCAAAACCAAATCTATGCATAGAAAAGTCAAGGAAATGCTAAAACTAGTCCTAAATAGTTATAATTCAAGCGTTGGAATGAACCCAAGTGGCCAAAAATGAGTTTGGAAAAAATTGACCAAAGTTAAGAAAACTATAAACTATGATGAGCAACCCTGTTTGAGCCTCAGTTTGAGGTAGCTTGGTTTTCTTGCTTGGCAGTCCAAACCTATAGAAAAATACCTAGCTATATGGTATAAAAACATGCTAAGATCTCAAAGCTAAAAGCCTAACAAAAAAATTCAAAAAATCCCCGAAGTGATCTGGAAATTCACTAAAACTGCTGCACTATAGCAGTTGCAACAGCTCTAACAGTGCACTTTGAGCCTCTAATTTGAAGGCTTTAATTTGATGCTTTCAAGCAAATAAATGATGGATTAAATACCTTGCAGTATGGTTTAGATCCTTGTCCAACTTTGATAGCCATGGGATTAATGTGGAAAATTATAAAAATCTCCAAAATACCCTAGAAAATCATATTTTCTATTTTTGAGCTATTATAAAAATGATATTTTTACCTTGGGAAATGACATGGTTTGAATTAAGATGTTACTGGAAGTATAAAATGACCAAGAAATCATATCATGTTATGTTTAAACCAAAATGAGCATGTTTGAGAATGTATAGAACCTAAGTATGTGATGTATACTAGGTGTGTATGGTTATAAAGAGATGAACGAATGCTATATGCATAATCTAAGTCTAAGGAACTTAGATGAACAATGTTTAACCAAGGGTGGTATGTTGAAATGGTGTGATACACACACAGTACGTACACTATAAGTGCGATAAATTAGCACATGTGGTAATTAAATGGAAATAAAATTGAGTTATATAAATTATGAAGTTAAATGTCTACATTATTAGATATAAAGAAGATACAAGGAAGATAATAAGTTAAGATAAGGTTTTAAAGTAGATCACACTAATAGTCAAACTTCGACTGATAATGTGTTTTGTTATCAATCCTCCATACAATGTAGGTTGTGCAAGAAACACATAAGTTGGTGTAATAGTAAAACCCTGGTACATGCAAGTTTTTCAGAACTTTTTACTATATGTAAAATTTGTTATGTGTTAATGTGATGATATGTTATAATACATTATAAATTATTGTTGTTGGTTGCTATATTTTGTTAAATTGTTCTTCTTGAACTTTGAATTGTGAAATGATAATCTTGATAAAGTGAATTATGTTTCATGTGTGAAGTATGTATTACATACGAATTATATGATTCATGTTCTAAATATCCATTATGTATATAACTACGATATAAGGATTTAATGCACAATGCATTTGAAAGCTATGAACTATATGTTATACGTTAACTGTTAAACTTGTTGAGCCATTATGCTCACCCTTGCTTAAACAAATGTTTTCAGCTATGCACGGGACATCTGAGTTTTGGTAAAGCCCAAGAAATAGAGATTGATTGTTGAATATCATAGGATTACAAAAATCTTGTCAAATCCTTTTTAGGGGTAAACAATGTTACCAAATGATATAGGTTGTAATGAAATACTAAGTTAACATTTAAGTGAATAGGCATAATCTTGATGTTTTGTTCATTTATTTATACGAGCAACATGTTGGTACGGTTCATTAATGTAACAACTTGATATATGACCTCGAGTTGTAATTGAAATGTATAAAGATTATGATTCTGGAATAGAGTGAAGTTTTAAGTTTTAATCAAGTATAATGTTGTTATTCATTCAAAGGTTAATTACCTAAGAAAATGTAAGGATATATTTTGATATATATATATATATACACACACACACACTTATTGTCGTTAAGTTAGTTAGTTATACCTCATGGATGTGTAGTACTGTAACGCACCAGACTCAAAGTTTAAGGGACCCAGATTTGGGGGCGTTACAAAAGAGGCTTCTCGACAATGGTATCTTAAGTTTCACGATGTGATGAGTAATTTTGATTTTAAGAAAAATATAATGGATCAATGCATATACTTGAAGGTCAGTTGGGGTAAATTTGTTATTCTTGTTTTGTATGTTTATGATATACTACTTGAAAGTAATAACTTAGACATGTTACATGAGATCAAACATTTCCTTTATGGAAATTTTGATATAAAGGATCTCGATGAAGCCTCTTATGTTATAGGTATTAAAAATCATCGAGATAGGTCTCGCGGGATATTAGGATAGTCCCAAAGAGCTTATATTGATAAAATTTTTAACAAATACAACATGTAAAATTGCTCCCCTACTATCGCCCCTGTTGTTAAGGGTGAAAAATTTTGCTCATATCAATGTCCTAAGAATGAACTTGAACGTGATCAAATGAATTTTATTCCATATGCTTCTTTGGTTGGAAGTCTTATTTATGCTCAAGTTTGTACACGTCCAGATATAGAATATGTAATTGGCATGCTTGGACGTTCTAAGTCAAATCCAATTTTGGATTGTTGGAAAGTAGCCAAAAAGGTTTTACGCTACTTACAGGGTACTAAGGACTTTATGCTTACATTGAAAAAAATAAATAACCTTGAAGTTGTTGGTTATTATGATTTTGATTTTGCTAAGTGTAAAGAAGAAAAGAAATCTACATCAGGGTACATCTTTATGCTTTCAGGAGGCCCTATTTCATGGAGAAGTCATAAGTAGAAGTTAACTACCACTTCTACGATGATGGCAGAATATATGGCTTGTTATTATGCTAGTTGTCACGCCGTATTATTGAGGAATCTTATTTCAAGACTTAAGGTTGTAGATTCCATTTTAATGCCATTAAAAATATTTTGTGAAAATGATTCTGCTGTTAGTTTTCCAACAGCACCAGCTCGAGTGGTGATGGACTATACCTTGACACTAAATATTTATTTGTCAAAGAAAGAGTTGAAGATTAAAGCATTTTCATTAAGTATATTAGTACGCATGATATGTTAGCGGATCCACTTACGAAAGGCTTACCACCCAAGCTCTTTTTAGAGCATGTTGTCGACATGGGCTTAACTGGTAGTCTTAATTAATGAGTTAGTTTGATGTAAGATAACATTTTTTGATCTCATTATTTTGAACTTCACATTATATTTATGGTTTGTTATTCTCTTTATTGTACACACTTGAGAAGTTGTGAGCAGACAATTGTGTTTTGGACCATATGAATGCGTTTAATCTATTACGACTTATGTAAACTCTATCCATACCTATTATGCTTAATGTTAATCTTTGTTCTAATAAAAGTACTAATTGTGTAACTAATTAGGGATCTTGTGTTAATAATGACACAAAGATTGTATTAATTCGCATTGGTGTTTTTATTTGAACAAGATGTAGACATTAAATTAATACTTGACTAAATTAATGATTTTAAATGTAATGTTTTGTATATAAATAATATTTCGGCCAAGTAGGAGAATGTTAGAATATTTTATTTTTTATGTGGCATCTACTATTTATGTAATTATTGGGCTTACATATTGTATTAATTTAATCACTTTAATTATGGGTTTGATAATTAATTATGTGGCATATAAATAATATTCCTAATATTATTTGGCATAATGAGCCCTAGGGTTTCATAATCTTGATGTACGATTATGACCCTTAGCTATTCAATAAATAAAACAGTTATAATTTGGTCTCAATAACTTTATACACACCTATACATTCATCGTAAGATTGAGAGAGACAATTGAAGATCTCCGTCCTTAAGAGCAACAGAAGCATGATACATACAAGATGTTTTCTCTCAATTCAGATAAGTACTTAATTAATTAATTAATTTTATTCTATGTAATAGCACTTTTTGATATAATTTATTTAACATGTAAATTCACCATCAACCCCAAATTCATAATTCATTTCCCAAGCAGATAGGATGAGAAAAAGGGAAGAGAAGCCTACCCAAGAAATGAAAAGACATTCATTATGTCTACTGCTCGCTATTATCCTCCTATAGTTATGATCCTAATTTTGTTTTGTGTGCATGTCAATTGTTGGGTCGTGATATTTCCTATATTGGACCGAATGGATTGGGCCTGCTTATTTAGTTAGTCCATTGGGTCTTCACTATTTGGTCTTAATATTATTGGGCCTAGTCACTATCTTATTTCCGTTAAGTCTTTATAAGATCAGGTCGGACCAGTGGGTCGACCTATTAGATATTTTAATATCTCCATCTTTGACTTGTAATGATGAAAAAGCATGACAGTTACTGTTGTATCTGCCATGCATTAATGTGGATGGGATCCGAAGACGGCCAGCGGTAGAAAATAGTGGCCAGAGGTAGTAGGTAGACTGTACCCAGTCGGCAGAAACCATCAGATCAGGGGGCTATGTCAGAGGTAGTGCGTGGCACGGTAAATCGGGCTAGAAAGCATATCATAGCAAGGAAGTCTTCAAGCAAAAGGTACACACACACTCACGACTGATAATTCTCTCTCTCTCAATACACTAGAGATTTTATCCTCCATTGTTAACCTTGTGATCGCCTGTACTGACTCTCACGCCAGAGCTATCCCCCGACGGTCGAAGCCGTCAAGCTTTTGGTGTTGTCATGTTTACTGTGCATGATATAGACGCGTGTTACATGATTGAGGTGTGTGGAAAGATCTTAGCATTAACATTGGCGCTAGAAGGAGGGGTGTGTTCTAGTGTCATTGAGTTTTCAATCACAACTTTTATTTGTTCTACGTCAGAAAAGATGGTGAGGAGTAGAGCTGACACATCGGAAGGACAGCCGAAGGTTGTGGGCTCGTCTGTCCAACACATTTCTGTTAAGGATCTTCTGGGTCCTTCAAAGAGTGCTCATGAGAGTGAGAGCACTGCTTCCAAACGTGTTTCCAAGGGTTCTCGTTCGAGAGCTCGTGGTGGAGCTAGACGGAGGTTGGTGTTTGCTGATGATAAAGACCGTGATCAGGATCGGAGGCATGTGGACGGTTCTCCACATAAAACTCACCCCCGAAGTGGTCGGGATGACAAAACTGCCAAGTTGGTGAAGATGGCAGAAGACGCAGATAAAGCTTTGAAGGTCCTTCTAAAACAAAGGGAAGATATAGCTGTGCAGATGCTTTAGATGGCTAATCTGAAAGACGAGGCGTCTACTTATGTCCAGTTCGAGAGGCATAGCAGGCATAAGGAGGTACAACGGCTAGAGGGGAAAGAGTCGGAGCATTCCGTGCATGTGTCTCAAGGCCTTTCTCATGTCCGTAGGAGATCAAGGAGCAAAACTCCTGAGGCATCGAAGAGGGCACGTATTGTCGTTGGTTCTCGAGGTCGAGATGGTGGCAGACAGAGGAGTAGGTCGAGGGAGATCGCGCCAAAGAGTAGAAGGGGAGAGAAGCGTCATGAGCAGTCTCACCGCGATGACAAGGCCACACACCGAAGTAAGTCCAGAAGCCCATCAAAGGCAGTGGTTTCTGATAGAGGGGGCCGGTCCGTTCAGAAGAGGAAAGAATCACCAGAGAAAGAAGTCTCCTCCAAACCAGAAGGCGTAGATTTCTTGGTGAAGGAGTTGAAGGAGCTCCGAAAGTAACTAGCAGAGGTTCAATGGGTGAAAGATACTCCGGGAAAGAAGGCGTCCCCTTTTTCCTAGGATATTCTTAAAGAGAAGGCAGACACCACCAAGAAGTTGCCTCATATAGAGAGTTACAACGGGTCTAGAGACCCTTATGACTATAGCTAAGTGTTTGACCGGCTGATGGATTATTATGATTTCACCGATGCTGCCAAGTGCCATACATTTGTCGCAATGTTAAGGAAGAATGCAAGGTAGTGGATGGGGGCTCTACCTGCAGATTTGATCTCATCATGGTCCGAGCTGTGTGACAAATTCCACGCTCGTTTTGGGAGCAATCAAAGAAGAGGGAAGCCTACGGGTTCTTTAGCATAGGTCTGGCAGTTTACCAATGAGTCCTTAGGCCAGTATGTGAAGAGATTAAGGGAAGCCGTTGGCCAAGTGTCTGACTTTAATAATCTTTAGGCTGTAGGGTTGTTTCAAAATGGGTTATATCTGGTGAAGTCCAAAAACTTGGTGATGAAGTTGATGTTTCACCATCTGAAGAGCTTGGCCGAAGCTTTTGATAAAGCAGAAGGTTATATTGTGGTAGAGGAGGCTATGAATAGCCTGAAACGTCCTTCTTCGAACCGAATGAAAGAGGCAGATGCTCCTAAGGCTGAAGGCGATCAAAATAAAGGGGGATAGTATAATGATCGGTCCGAGGGTAGCTCGAAGAAGTATAACAACTCATGGCGACAGGGAAGTAATCGCCCACCTATTCCTACCCCGAAGGTGAACAAGGTTTACACCAAACTGAATACGGATAGGTCAGTGATTTTGGATCAGATCAGGAACCAGTCGTTCTTTGAACTGCCTGATGATGTTCTCAAGCCGGGACAGGGCAATGCTCGAAAATATTGTGGCTATCATTAAGCTGCAGGTCACAATACTAATGAGTGTTGTAATTTAAAGGACTTCGTAGAGAGGAAGGTTCAAAGCGGTTTATTTGTTTAGTATGTGGCCGGGAGGGACCAACAGCAAGAGCAGAAGAATGTTGACCGTACCGTTCAGACAGTTCAAATGGTTCCACCCATGCAGCCTGCTCCAAATCAGCCACCAAGGCATGTCGTTGATGTAATAACTAGTGGGACAGCAGAAAAGTTGGTAGGAAAGAAGAGGAGGGGATATCTGGATTCAGTCATGTCCGTGGCGGGTGTTCCCCCGAAGACTGACAGACCGTTTCCAGGGATAGTTATATCTTTCAGTGATGCAGATTATCCTTCGGAGCCCATTGAACCCCATGAAGGAGCCTTGGTGATCACAGCACAAGTGGGTTCGGTGGATATAAAGCGAATGATGATTAAAAACCGGTCTTTTATTGATATTCTTTACGCCCACGCTTATCAGAGGATGCATCTTCATGGGTGGAAGATGAAGGTTGGACAGGAGGCTCCTTTATATGGCTTCAGCAACGATCCGGTCAAAGTGGTAAGAACTATTGAGGTACCAGTCATCATTGGTACTGCTCCACAACAGGTAGAAAAAACGTGTAAATTTTATGTTGTGCATGTAGATTCGGCCTACAACGCCATATTGGGACGACCTACCTTGATTGCTCTCCAAGTAGTGACTTCCATACCTCATTTTAAAATCAAGTTCCCCACAGGCCCATGGAGTTGGAGATGTAGCAGGGGACTTAGACCTGGCCAAACAATGTTATAGGAATTCTGTGATCACCTTGGGAGTAGGGGTCAGCAAGAAAAAATAAACCGTGGCAATTGAGATCGAGCCCTTCACTTAAAGTAGCTCGGAGCCATTGGTTATTCCTGCAGTAGGGACAGGGGAGATCAAGCTGGTCCTCGGAAAGAAAGACAAAATAGTGAAGATTGGTTCGGGTCTGCCGGAACCTCTCCGGACAAACCTTATGGAACTTCTTCGCTGCTATGCGGACATTTTTTCATGGGAGCCACAAGACATGCCTGGAATTCACCGAAAGATTGTCGAGCACAGACTAGATGTGGATCCATCAAAAAAGCCAGTTCAGCAGAAAAGACAGATCTTTGTACCTGAGCGTCAGAGGATCATCGATGAAGAGATTACCAAGCTGATAGCTGCTGACTTCAACTTTGAGATCGATTATCCAGAGTGGATGGCAAATGTAGTGTTAGTGCAGAAGCAAAATGGGAAATGGCGAGTTTGCATCGACTACACGGACCTAAACAAAGCATGCCCGAAGGACTTCTATCCTCTGCCTCACATTGATCAACTTATTGATGCGACTTCGGGGTATGCACTACTAAGCTTTATGGATGCTTTTTCAGGTTATCATCAAATTTTTATGTGCAAAGAGGACATTCCGAAGACAGCATTCATCACACATCGTTCGGTGTATGCCTATAAAAAGATGACCTTTGGCTTGATTAATGTTGGAGCCACCTACCAGAGAATGATGAACTTTGTCTTCCAAAAGCAACTAGGAAGGAACATGGAAGTATATGTGGATGACATGATCGTAAAGAGAATGAATGTTCAGAAGCACTTGGATGATCTGGAGGAATTCTTTCAGACCGTCCGTCATCACAAGTTGAGGCTCAATCTTGTAAAGTGTACCTTCGGGCTCGGTACAGGGAAGTTCCTGGGTTATCTGGTTAGTCAAAGGGGCATTGAGGCCAATCCGAAGAAGATCCAGGCTATCCTGAACATGAAGACTCCTCAGTCATTCAAAGGCGTCCAACGTCAAACTGGTAGGATTGCAGCTTTGAGGAGGTTCATGTCTAAATCAGCAGAGAGGTGCTTGCCATTCTTTGATACACTGAAAGGACCGAAGAATGCAAAGACGTTTTAGTGGACTTCGGAGTGTAAAGACGCCTTCCAAGGAATAAAGACATATCTGTCTTAGGCTCCTTTATTGGTGAAACCTGCTCTGGCCGAGATTTTGTATTTATATCTGGCAGCTAGTTCGTTGGCAGTAGGAGTTGTTTTGGTTCGGGAAGCAGGGGGAAGCAACATCCGGTTTATTATGTCAGCCATGTCCTAAGAGATGCTGAAACCAGGTACCCAAATATTGAAAAATTTGCCTTTGCTTTGATAATTGCTAGTCGAAAGCTTCGGCAATATTTCAAGGTCGGCTCCTGGTTGTCTACACGGATCAGCCGCTGAAAAAGGTGATGAGCAAGCCAGAAGTTTTGGGGAGATTAGCAGCATGGACAATGGAATTATCCCAATTTTTTATTGAATATCATCCCCGAATTGCTATCAAAAGTCAAGCCTTGCCGATTTTATGGTGGAGTGTTCGCTCTCCGAAGCAGATGCCGAGCTGCCAGAAGCTGAGACGTCCGATCGAGCAGTTGCAGTTCTTTAGCACAGTCAGAATTCATGGACGTTGTATACAGATGGGTCTACTACTGCGGATGTCAGTGGGGTAGGGATTATTTTGACAAGTCCGGAGGGATTCAAGGTACAGCAGGCCATCAGATTTGGGTTTCGAGTAACGAATAATGAGGCCGAATACGAAGCAGTGCTAGCAAGAGTTCGACTGGTGAAGAGTCTAGAAGTTCAGAACCTGATCATTTATAGTGACTCTCAGTTGGTCGTCAAGCAAGTATCAGGAGATTATGAAGCTCGTGGGGCGAGGATGATCAAGTATTTGGTAGAATTGAAAGACCGGCGTTAGTACTTCGTCTCTTATGAGTTTCAGGGCATAGAGAGTAACGAAAATTCCATTGCCGATGCATTGTCGAAGCTGGCCTACTACGGATGCTGATGTTTTCAATGGGTCAGTTTATTTGGAGGTTTTGCAGCAGCCGAGTATCCGGTATGAAGCAGTGATGTGCATTGAATGTTCTAACTGTTGGATGACTCCCTATATTGAATATCTGGCAGATGGTGTCCTTCCTTCGGATCAGATGCTGGCAAAGAAGATCAAGTACAAGAGTGCCAACTTCGTTCTTATTGAGAGGGATCTTTATCGAAGGGCATTTTTGTCACCATTGTTGAAGTGTCTGGTTCCATCTGAGGCTGAGTATGCTCTTTAGGAGGTTCACGAGGGTATTTGTGGCGACCATATGGCTGCTAAGTCATTGGCCTACAAAGTACTTCGACAGGGGTACTACTGGCCTACGATCTTCAAGGAAGCTACAGAGTATGTGAAGAAGTGTGAGAAGTGCCAGCTCAACAGTCCGATCCCACATCAGCCACCAGAAGAGCTATACTCGATCTTATCTCCTATACCCTTTGTTGTCTAGGGGGTAGATATACTGGGTCCGTTGCCGAAAACTAAAGGTCAGGTCAGTTTTGTAATAGTTGCTATCAATTATATGACCAAATGGGTAAAAGCGAAGCCACTTCGGTTAATAACGGAGCAAGAGTGCTTAAAGTTCATGAAGGAGTTCGTAGTATTTCGTTTTGGAATTCCTAAAGTGGTGATATCGGACAACGGACGCCAGTTCGTGCGATCAAAATTTGAAGGATTTCTGAAAGAGCTTGGAGTTCAGTACAAGAAGACTTCGGTGGCTCATCCACAGTCGAATGGGCAAGTTGAATTAACAACAAGAACGCTGCTGAATGGGATCAAGCACAAACTAGACGAAGCTAAAGGAAGATGGCCAGAGGAACTTCACAGCGTGTTATGGGCTTATCGGACTACACTGAGGACAACCACAGGGGATTCACCTTTCAGATTGGCCTATGGTACTGATGCCTTAGTCCCAGTCGAGATTGGATCCCCAAGTCTTCGGGTTAGTCAATTCAAAGAGATCTATAATGAAGAAGGACTGAAGGTCAACTTGGATCTGTTGGAAGAAGTCAGAGAGGTGGTTTTGATCAAACTGGCAGCATATCAACGGAGAGTAACCAAGCATTACAATAAGGGGGCAAAGCATTGCAGATTTGAAGTAGGGGGACTTAGTCCTCAGAGAAGTCGAAGCATCTACACCACAGAACATAGGGAAAGCTGATGCCGAACTGGGAAGGGTCGTATGAAGTAATTGAAGTACCGAAACCAAGAACTTATCAGTTGAAGGCATTGGATGGATCAGAAATCAAGAATACTTGGCATGTTGGCAGGCTTCGAAAATATTTTCAGTATACATCGAGTTAGTTTATCGGAAGTATGTAAATATTGGATCATCTTCAATAAGAGATTCACTTTTTCATAATTGATCTTCTTCCTATTGTTTCTAAAATCACAGTGGTGTAAGGAGGACGGGGGGGGGGGGGGGGACTCGCTGACCATTAGATGGTAGCATTTTTGGTAGGTGGTCCTTATGAATTTGTCAGGCCCTTCGTGGTAGGCAAACTTCATCAGTGTAAGGAGGATGGGGTGGAGTTGCTGACCATTTGATGGTAGCCTTTTCGGCAGGAGGGTCCTCGTGGATTTTATTTACCGCGAGTGGTAAACAAATTCCATAGTCCTTTTAATTTTGCTTTATCGCGAGTGGTAAACAAAATACACCGAAGTAACGAGGTTCGGTCGGACTCGTTGGCCATCCGATGGCAGCCTTATTGTCAGGTGTGTCCTTATGAATTTGTTTTACCATGAGTGGTAAACAAATTCCATGGTCCATATAAAATTTTTCTATCGCGAGTGGTAAACAAATGTCCTTATATACTTGTTTTACCCCGAGTGGTAAACAAGATCTTGATGGTGCAAGGAGGATCAACCGAATTCACCTTATGCCTAATCTATCTCACCTTTCAGAAATGATAAGTATACATTACTTTATTTTATTCAAGTGTTGAGTTCGGTTCATATGGTTCAGTTCACTGAATTCAGTTCATATCATTTTTTAACTTAACTGATTATATGCCTTATCTGATTCATAATCTAAGCTAAGTATATTCAAAATCATCGATACTGAATTATTGACAAGAAATGCATTATACAGAAGTCATGATAGAGAAAGTCAAAAATTCATTAATAGTTCACTATTCATTCATCCATTCATCCATAACACTAACCGATTAGATAAACACAAAAATTTTGACAAAAGTTCTTAAACAAAGTTTTTAAACGATTTCAAAAACAACAAAGAACAGGGACCATTATCAGGCATCATCTTCTTCACCATCCGAGGAGTCAAGGAGAGATGGATCTATTTTGGCTTCAACCAGCTTTTCCTTGTACTTACTTTGGCACTCTTCATATCCTTCCAAAAATACTAGAAATGATATGTCCATTAAGTTCAGTTGATTTTCGATCTCTGAGTGCCTGAAGCTCTACGACTTCTTCATCTATCTTTTGATGCTCCTTGAAATGGCGAAGTTGATGGGCCTCTAAATCATTCACTTGAAAAGATAAACTTTTATTGGTCTTGACCAAGGATTTATTTTTCTGCACAAGGACTTCATTCCTCTTGACCAAATCCTCATTCAACTTAGTGATCACCTGCTTCTGTACCTTCATCTTCTCCATTTGTTCCTTGGTCTGGGCCAGATCTTTTTGAAGATGTTCATTATTGTACTGGACGATATCAAGATCACGCCTCTCCTTCGCCAGTGCAGATTTTAGTATAGCATTCTCTCTCCGGGCGGCCTTCTCTTCAGCTTCAGATTCTTTGTACTTAGGACGAAGATGCCCAAATATTGCATTTGCCTACATATAGTTAGTTTTAATATATCGATTTCAGATAAAATAGTATAAATATATACAAACATCAAAAGACAACTTACTTTGGCCTGGTATTTCATGCCTTCATCAATTAAGTCTCCGATAGAACTGTTCCCAAACAGGTGATCATCGGTCTCGCGAACAAAGGAATTGTACAACTAGAAAGGAAAGGGCTCATTCGATTCAGGCCAGAGAGTAGGGGAACCCATGGTCTTGGCGAAGAGGTCGGGGGCTGATCGGGAAATGGAGGTGGCTGAGTTTATGCAGTTTGAGGTGGAGGTGGCTGAGTATATGCAGTATGAGGTGGAGGTGACTGATCATGTGTGGATTCAAATATCATCTCAGGTTGATCATTTGAAGAATGTTTCCTTTTGCGAGTAAGGGAGAGTGTGGATTCTACTTGTTCTTCTAATTCTTCTTCAGAAATAATGATCTCTTCGGGAATGATAGGGGGCAGATTGGCTTCAGAAGAAGGTACTCGCAAGTCATCAACAGTAAGAGGAGTTATTTTAGTTCTTCTCTTTTTGGTACGAATGATTAAAGTAGACTCGAATCAATTAAAGGAGGAGGTGCTGGTCTAGCCTTTCTAACGGCCCTTTTCTTGAACCGAAGTGGTACTGACTCTGTGGTAGGAGGAATCTCTTTAGTAGGGAGGTCGGCGAGCTGAGCTTCGATGATAGATGGTTCAACCACAGATTCAGAAGTTTTCCCAGACAGAAACTCCTCAAGATCCTTTATATCAGCAGAGGTTGGCTTGATTAAGGACACTATGACAAATAAATGGTAATTCTTAAGGATGAATACTGATAGAAATTAGCACAATTACATAGTAAATTGAATTCAAGACTCACATTTATGGTCATACAACCATTCTTGTCTGCTTAGAAGTCCAAAGCTCCATTCTTTATGAGGTATCTTCTCCAGAAAACTTGCCATCTCTCTTAGACGTTCTTCCGAGATATCTCCGAAGTTAGAAGATATTCGATCAGAAATAGTCCAATCAGGAAGAGAAGAAATTTCAGGTCCAGTAATAAAAAACCATTTTTCATGCCATCCCTTGTTGCTTGAAGGGGTATCCATCAGGGGTCTCCTCTCAAATCTGGTTTTGGGTCTAGGAGACTGTGTACTCAACATTTTAAAAACTTTTTCTCGGGATTTACCAGCCGAGAAGAGGGTGAAGAAGATATCGACAGCTGGGGGAATTTCCAATTCGTGACAGAAGGCAATGAATGCCAGAATGTGGATGCAAGAATTAGGAACTAATTGGGCGAATCCCACTCCTACAAACCCTAGAAGAGTGATGATGAAGGCATGAAGGGGTAGGCGAACCCCCTTTTCAAGTAGGGTAATCGGCATGGCAATCCAACCGTCAGGTCGATGGTACATTCTTTCCTCTAGAGCCGGAGCCCTTATCGCATGAGTATCCGAAATCTGATAGCGAGTTCGGAGGATGCGTATCTCAACCTCTGTGATGGTGGAAGGGGTTTTGGCATGAGGAAATTGTTCCTCATCCTTGAAGAAATTAGTAGGCGGAAGAGAGGATATCGACGGTGGATTCTTACCCACGGCAGTAGTAGATTTGGGGTTTGAACCCAAGCCCTTTTTGTTGGGACTGGGGTTAGGAGGAACAACGGTTATGGGGGTTACTTCGATAGGGACATCTGGGTTTGATTCTTGGGATGCCATTGTCGAGAATTTGTACAGAAGAAGAAGAAGATTATAGAGAACAGACCAGAGCTCAAGAAACTAAAAATTTGAAATGCCAAGTAAAACCGTCAATTTGGAAAAATCACTTTTTGTACTAACTATTGTCTCTTCAGTTGTTCACACTACACGAGGGCGGCGCATTAATTGTTAGAAATAATGAGGAATTTAGAGGGATAGCGTCCAAGGGAAGCCTCCATTCTCAAGCATTTATCAGGTTGGGTCTTTCCTTTGGGCTTCTGGTTTTTGATTTGCCTCATTAGTCCAATTCCTTACAACTTGGGCCTTGATAAAGTTTAAGTTGGACCTCTTTTGATTTTATTAAAACCCTTAATATCCTGAACCATTTATAGTTTCTTATTAAACATTCTGTTTAATAAAAAACTAGGGGGCAATGTTGGGTCGTGATATTTCCTATATTGGACCGAATGGATAGGGCCAACTTATTTAGTTAGTCCATTGGGTCTTCACTATTGGGTCTTAATGTTATTGGGCCTAGTCACTATCTTATGTCCGTTAAGTCTTTATAAGATCGGGTCGGACCAGTGGGTTGACCCATTAGATATTTTAATATCTCTATCTTTGACTTGTAATGATGAAAAAGCATGACAGTTACTGTTGTATCTGCCATACATTAATGTGGATGGGATCCGAAGACGGCTGGCGGTAGAAAACAGTGGCCAGAGGTAGTAGGTGGATTGTACCCAGTCCGCAGAAACCATCAGATCAGGGGGCTATGTCAGAGGTAGTGCGTGGCACGATAAATCGGGCTAGAGAGCATATCATAGCAAGGAAGTCTTCAAACAAAAGGTACACACACACTCACGACTGATAATTCTCTCTTTCTCAATACACTAGAGATTTTATCCTCCATTGTTAACCTTGTGATCGCCTGTACTGACTCTCATGCCGGAACTATCCTCCGACGGTCGAAGCTGTCAAGTTTTTGGTGTTGTCGTGTTTACTGTGCAGGATATAGACGCATGTTAAGTTATTGAGGCGGGTGGAAAAATCTTGGCGTTAACATCAATCATCTGAAATGATCATAATCCAATTATCAAAGTGTGGTCGCCAAAAAAAAAAGCTTAAAACTTTATGCAGACCTTCGTTCTATATCCCTCTAGGTAGCCAAAGTCAGATTTGTCTGTAGTTTCTAATATATATTAACTACCATCACATTAAATATCATACAACATCCAAAACCTTATGCTAAGATAATGACTAATTGTTTCTAATTTGTGTTAGTAATGTGTAATTTATTAGTTATAGCATTTTATAGTATAAACTAAGAAAAATGTTTTTGTAAACATAATTGTGCAATTATGTTATGAAATTCAAAACTAATATCTAAACAAATAATCAAAAGTTAAAAGCACTCATATTTCGGTTCTCACTACACCATTATCAACAATTGAGTACTCCCAGAATATCCAAAGGAATGAAGCTTCTGGTCTAAGCTACAAAGATACATCCCACCTGAAAGAAACCAGAGAACACTCAATGAATGGAATGCAAGCTAACAGAAGATCTAAGCATCAACCCAATAAGCATCCAGATTGAGTTATGAAGCCATTCTAGATGAAGTTCTTCCGCAAGATAATCATAAAAAGACTTTAGTAGCTGACTAAGGAAAGTCAACAGGTGCAGTAGCTGTCAAGTGATAAGATGACAATGATCTTGGAAGTAACTAGGATCGTAGTGTTTGTCAAACAAAGAAAGAACTAATAGAGTGTACACAGAGATACTGGTCAGCTCCTTAAGAACAAGGCTAAAGTGATTAAGCATGGGTCAGTCCATTGATGATAAGTGAACGAGAGATTACAAGAAGAAAGCGACTTGGGCATGCCACAAATCTGAGGTGTCTTGCTATTCAGAAGGGGCAATAAAAAAGAGTCAAGTCATCAGTATCTGAGAGCAGTCGAGGAAAACAGAAGTATTGAAGCATTGCACAAGAGAAGGAAGAGGTGTTCCACATTGGAGATCTAATAAACACTCTTTAAGATCGTAGTGTTAATTCTACACGTCAAAAAGCAAGTCAACAAGACACTACGATCAGGTCCAAGAAGATATGCATCAAAATTGTAGAGTTTGAACAGCTGAAGATTTAGGCATTGGCAACGGCTCAATCTAAAGATTGATATTCAAATAGAGCTTATTGAGAGCATCGATGCAAAAGGACAACCTCTGATTGAGAAATTAGAAGGAAGGAAAAAGGTGACTACCTGCCCGAGATATAAAAGTGACATCTCTGATGGGGTAGGTGAAACAGTAAACTACAGTGTCAGAAAGTCAAAAAAAGGGATGTCATGTCACATCTGTAGTTTACATCAAATAACTCGAGATCTATGAAGCAATTCAAATAGCTTTCAACAGCTACATTCCAAAGGGAAGATTGGGAAGGAGTATAAATCAATAGAGCTTCAAAGATCATGAGTTGCTGATGATTGCTAAGTTGCAAAATAATTGAGTTGTTAGAATAGTATATTGTTAACTCTACGAGTTTCACCATAGCTAAATAGAACAAGTCTCAGTGACAGTGAGGCTACAAAGGTTAAAGTGAAGCAGCTTTAAAGAATGACTTAAACAGACTAAAGCTTCACTCAACAAAGATGAGAATGCCACTGAAGATGGCAGCTAAGCTAAGAGCCGAGAAGGCCAAGAAGATAGCATTCAGAAAAGTAGCAGAGTACAAAGAAGATCAAGAGAGCCACTCTACAGATCACCATGAACCAAAAGCTGAAAAAGAACAGAAGAAGAATCATGTCTGTAAAACATTCAAGAAGGGTTCAGGGATTGCTAAGTGCCAGACGAAGTCTACTAAAAGCTCAGAGACTTAGCAACTCCATATGGTGATGGTGCATAGCTGACATCAAATGAAGATGAGTAGAAAAGAGCAAAGATCAGCTACACCAAAGAAGATGTAGTCCAGACTCTAAGCAGAATGCCAAGAGGACTATGCCAAGCTGCTAAGTACATAAGATGTTCAAGCTTAAAGACATCTTAGCATCTCAGCACCAACAACAACAACAAGAAGCCAGGGCATAAAGGGTTCTTGTCCGGAGGGACTAAATAAAGTTCCAAGCCTGTTAGGCTGGAAGAGTTCCTAGGGAACTAGAGGAGTTCGAAGGCTGCTGGCCTTGAAGTGTTCTTAATGAACTGAAGTTCTAAGGCTGCTGGCCTTGATGGAATCTTAGTGATTCAGGGTGCTGCCCTTCCTTAGTGGAAATCCTGCTAGTTGAAAGCAGAAGAGTGAATTAGGAGCTTGAGTCTCTGAACCACTTAAAATCCCTTATGTCTTTTACTTTATGTCATTTGCTTTATGTATATTAAGTGCTATAACTGCTATGTATGTTTTAACTACTTACCACTGAACTAACTCTATGAACAATGTATGTATGATTATGAATATATCAATGAAGGGGATCTTTTACTTATTCCGCTGTGCTTGAAAAGATTTTTATGTTTGTCATACGCTAAATTATTGGAAATACAAAATGAACCAGAAAAGTATTCAAAAGAAAAGGATCTGTTCAACCCCCCCCCCATTCTAGATCTATTGTGCCTACTGGGAACTAACAATTGGTATCAGAGCAGGTTCTCATGCTATATTAAAAAGCTAATCGCTTTGAGTCTGGTCCTTGGCACAAACATTGTTCTAAACTTAGTTTAGTAGTAAGTCACTTGTTATATGCAGATGAACTCACACGTTGGAAATATTGTGTACAGGTAAATGTGTATATACACCAGAAGTTGCTCAGATTGGTCCATGTTCTTGACTGCCATATCAACAAGACCAATCCTTGCTCGTGTTCAATCTTGTAGTCTGAAGACTAGGCTAGAAAGCTCAAAAGAAATCAACAAAAAAGAGTCAAACATCCATCAGCCTGAAAAGATGAAAAGGCCACACATGCTAAGAAATGCTTATCCAGAGAAGAAAGAAAAATATCTCAAATATGTATTTGGCCAACCAGCAGCTGGATGTAAACCTTGTGAATAAGGATGTTAAAAAACTAAAGATGCTGATATTCTCTTAGCTTGCTTCTTCAAGACCACGACTGATTGATTGAAGGACAACTGGAGCAAATGAGAAAATATGCACATCAATGCCTAAACTCAGTATATCTAAGATAAATGACTGTTAAAAAATTAACAGTAAAAAGGTACGGTTCCTCACTAATATAAATATGTACATCATTATTGCACCTCCTTATGAACTATAACAGTATTCTTTCAAGGAATCATAATCTACCTAAAAAGGTAAAGAGAGAAAGTACACTGAGGGTGAAAACTCAAATGCCTATAAACTTTCTCCCCATCCAAGTTTTAGGTTGAAGATGACATCTTGAAAGAAATCTAAAATGGGTCATAAGATCATCACAAGTTAAATTAATTTTATGTGAAGTAATCTTTGCAGATGGGTTAGTATGTATGTACAACCTATGTTCTAAGTGTTTAATAACACACAGAGTATGATCAGTTCTACAAGAGTATCTTGAAGATTCGTAGAAACTGATCACCTCCATGAATCAACCAGATATAAATAAATTGTAGGGTTGATTCTCACTCTGTGAACATATAAACCCTGTGAACATAACCTAGAAAAGGATGAAACCATCAAAGAAAAAGAGTGTTTTTTTAAAATAGCAAATCTTACACATACTCACCATCATGCATCTCAAAATATATTATCTAAATTAGTTACATGCATGAATATGACTGTTGGTGATCAATATGTTGATTATCCAAATATATGAGGAGCAGGGGTTTAGTAAACTAACCTAGCAGGAGTCATTTAACCATGGGTACCAAAAATAGAAATTTATAACATGCATGTACTTGGTCTATCTGATCACACTAAGGAATGCTGAAGCAAATGACTTCAGTCAAGAAGATTCAAGAGACATTTTGGCATTCAAAATTAACAAAATTCATTAAAAATTATTTCTTATAAAGAATCATTCGTTCTTGTGATGATTAAAAAATAAGAGTAATTGATTGCAAAAGTCACCAATAACATTCAGTCTATTTTTATAACTAGGTATAAATAGATTCTCAAGTTATTCATATAGCTACTAGCTATAATTTCATTGCATGGAAGTCCATATCTACTATATTTTGTGTTTTTAGCTCTTTTTCACCCATACATGAACCTATGAGGCCCCTCCTATATACAACACTGCATGAGTCATAAGTTCATAAATAGACTACTATTCACAACAGATGCATGACACAAAAACATAACAAGCATTTGTACTCCTGCCTCCACATCAGAAGTACTTTGTTACTCTTTGAGTACTCAAAAATAGCAAAAACATAATAAAAGTGTCAATCTTCTAATGCAGTCAACCATTTTCATTATATTTAAACTGACAAGAGGACAATTAAACATCTATAAATGGAATCTCTATGTCATGCAGATTGCATGGTAAATACATCATGGCGACACTAACAAAAACATGACAGGGTGTGTTCAAGCTAAAGAAGTTCCACTGGTACCATCTCTTAGAACAAAATCCTTCCAATTCAACAAGAATGGTATTTATATAAAAGAAAAACACCAGTTTTATTAGTTCACATACCTCATAATCATTAGTTATATTTTTCAATTGTATCCTGAGTAGCATCATCATTTGATGCTCCACTTCTACATTTAAACAAATAGCAAAGTCAAAATCAAATTTAAACAAATAACAAAGTTAATTTTAAACAAATAGCACAGTCAAAATATGTAAACTTGCATACTGATTATTAAGCATTGGGAAGTTTCTTTTATTATATGTCACACCAACTTTGCCACATCCATTACAACGTCTACCCTTGTGATTTTTTTGTTGTACCCAGAGCCTTTTCTTTGCCACCCTTCAGCCTTTTGCCACACCCTTTTTCTTGCACTTGGTTTGGCTCAATATAATTATGATCATAAGTACAAGACATGTTAACCGACTTGAATACAGTCATCCCACCACTCTCCATTTCATTATTTCTTTCGGAACCATTCTTTCCAATAATTTGATTGATCTTTTCATCCACACTAATAAAACATTCTTTTAAAACATTTATGGCTTCTTCATTTGTGAGAGCTATCAATGAAATCTTAAGATTGTTGAATCAATTGACTCCGCAAGAGTAAGTATGGCTTGTCATCTTTTATCGCTACACCATTATCATCAATTACACCACTTGATTTTGTTGTCTTTGTCCACCTCTTTAAAATATATTTTGAAGGCAATTTGTCAAGATCATGATACTTATGCAAATAAGCTATTACATGTCGACATAGAAATCCCTAAACTCTCAAACTTTTTGCAAGTGCATGTTGCATAATCCAAATATTTGTCATAATGAATTTCTCTTACTTTACAGTTGTTGACATTTCTTCTGCACATCTTATAGTCATGGTAGTTGACATCCTCCTTCATAAGATCAAACCTATAATTCAAGTTTTCGCACAACTCTTCTTCAAATTTATAATACATATAGTATGTATAAATGTCAACCATTTGAAGTAAGAAGTCATGACGATATTTCATTCTCGATCTCTCAACCAAATCTTTGTTTTTTGAAACCAACTCTACATGTCGTTGATGTTGAATGCCCCGACCAAATTGAATCATAAAATACACTAACGAATTTTTTTTAGAAACATTTTTTTTTAAAATGAATGAAAACTCTCCGCTCGTTGGCTACTTGATATATCGGCTGAGAAAACATGATTCACATGTGCGAGTACCCATCTACAATGGATGTAATACATTGATTGTAGTCATTTATTAGCATTCAACCCACTTTTCTCCACCAGCTCCACCCAAGTGGAGTCAAACTTTTTCACAATCTCCGAATTCCAAATGCAATCTAAAAACTCTTTATAATAATCTTTGAATTTTACTGAGTCAATCTTCTCTGAAAATTTGGTCAAGATGTGCCAACTACAATACCTATAAAATGTATTAGGGAGGATCTATGAAATTACATTTGTCATAGCCGAATCCTAATCGGTGATAATCATCACAGGTGCATCACCTGGCATTGCTTCCAAAAAACACTTGAAAAGACAAGCCAAAGTATCTATGGTCTCATCACTTAAGAAAGCACAACCAAATGTAGTAGTTTGACCATGGTTATTAACCCCCCCAGTAGTGGTGAAAATATCATTTCATAACGATTAGTATTGTAATGGTATAAAAATTGACTACATCACCGTAAAAACTATAAGCCCGTCTAGAACTTGCATCGGCCAAGAAACAATGAGTAATCCTTTTTTCATAATTTGTGTCAATTGTGAAAGTGAATGCCGGATTCTTTTGTTGTTGCAACTTTAAGTACTCATTTAACATATCACCAACATGTCCCTTCAACTCATTGCGCTTGTCTCTTTCAAAGTTATACAAATCTCGTTGCGTGCAACCAATATTTTCAAACCCTCCAGCCTGAACTGCAAGAAAATTATATTGTTGGCATTGTGGTATATTCACCATGCCAAGTTGTTGACTTAAAGATTTTTGGGCAGTTGACACATTACAATGCGATCGTAAAAGATGTTTCTTATGTGGGGTTGACAATGGATGACAATGACCCTCTTTAATTTTAGTAATTACGTATAGGTCATTTCTTTTTAGCACTACACTACAACCTACTTTTGTCGATCCATGTTTTCTTTTTACAACCACATAGGCTAATAGTTTGCCCTTTCCTTGCTTAGAACACAAATACACCTTCCTACAAATCTCATTGCTTCCCACCTTTTTTCTCTCATAAAACTTTCGTACACTAAAACAAGCATGCATTGCATATGTATCGTAAAAAGTGTGAATATCATCTAATGTTTGAAATTCTTGACCTAGCTTAAGCGTAAACTCATCGACTACCTGAGGATAGTAGATAAAAGTTTTAGTATTGTCCACATTCAGCCCCTCTGCAGTCAAGTCATCTCCATCCATTTCTATTTCCAAACCCATTTCTACATTATCCCTATAACTCCTTATTTCATGCTCCATGTAATCCATTATATTTACACCTGGACAAGCATAAAACTTGACGCAATCATGATAATTTACAAATGATAACTTAACACTAGATTGGAATGAGTACTTCAAATATTCAATATAGCATCATAAGACATTTTCACACCAACAAGTTACTAGACTAAGAAAATAGAGATGAAAAACTTTCAATTTAGGTTGCCTATGCGTAGCATCATAAGACATTTTCACACCAACAAGTTACTAGACTAAGAAAATAGAGATGAAAAACTTTCAATTTAGGTTGCCTATGCGAACTTTCAATTTATCCACATAAAAAACTTACATTGATCCAATTCCATAAATAAGAATTTGACTAGTTATCTTATAAGGATCCAATAATATTCAATACAGACAATAAAGAATAAAGAAAGCTGCAGAGAAGAAATCTATCCAAGTATCATGTTCTTATGTTTATGTTGTCTATGCAAAATAATTCCAAAGAAGATGTTAATCAATTTTGCATTCCCATCCCCCTCCAGTTTTTGTACTCCAAATAATTTTGTAGATTCACACATCCAAGAAAGTATGTGTAGTTGTTCATTTTCTAAAACAAATTAGTTTTTCTTTAGTATGGAAAGTAGCTGACTTCCACCAACTCCTTCCCATGATTAATTAATATTATATTTCAAAGATAAAAAGAAGAAAAGCAGCAACATTTTAATTGGAACATGGGTCGGTTGTTACAGCTGGATTCCATCAACTCCTTCCCTCTGTTCTTGTACATGGGACGGTTGTTACAGCAAATGGATATGGATTTGATTATAAATAAACTTTGGGTGATTACAGCAACAGCAGCATAAAACTTGCCAATTTCTTCTTAATTTACCACCCAACAAAGACGTTTAGTAAAAAGGACAAAGACGACCTAAATAACTTCAAACAAAACCCAACAAAAAACAAAATTAGACAAATAAAGAAAGGGTTTACCGATTCGAAGTAGGTTGGGTTCCGATTGTAGGGCTCAATTTCGTCGTTCGATCCCGATTTTTGAGAAGAATCGATTTGGGGCTGGTTTATTTCTAGGGCTTAGTTCTTCTGCTACCTTCGTTCAATTGAGAAGACTTATGTTCCTTCGTTCAATAAGACTTCTGCTGATGTCAGTCAAGAAATTGAGAAGAATTGTTTTGGTTGGTTTCTATCTAGGGCTTGGTTCTTCTGGTTTCTATCGAGGAGAGAGGAGCTTAAAAAAACACGGGAGTTGTTTAAATAGTTCTGCTCTTGAGATTTCCTCATATATATATATATATATATATATATATATATATATATATATATATATATATATATATATACATACATATTTGTATTTATAAATCTCTCATTTAATATTGGTATAAAATATATGATATTTTTAACATCAATATTTGATCATACATCTTTTATAACTATTAATTTTATGATATACAATATAAAAAAAAATTACATATGGATATGATATCTAGTTTTATTATTTTATTTGGTAAATAAGACATTGTTTTTAATTATTATTTGAGTAAGTAAATAATTTTTTTTTGGTTATTAATTTAACATTATGGAAGAATTTTTTTGAAAAAAAATGAAACTTTTTAAATTTTATTTTGAACGGATTGAGATACGGATATGGATATGAATATGCGAATATTTGATATATTTAGTCGTATTATATTATACAAAATAGATACAGATAATATCTGTATTTGAATATTATCCGACGGATACGAATACAGATATATATTTCATATTATATATCCGTCAGATACGGATACAAATACAGAAATTAAAATTTATTTTCGGATACAAATACGGATATACCTGTATCTGCATCAAAAAATATTCGTTTACCGTCCTACCTATTGTAGATATTAAGAGAAAATTTTTATAAAAAAAACACTTGAAGTGGAGATTGATAATTAAAATCTGTAATTTGTCTTTTGGTAAAAGATATTAAAATAAAAAAATATTTCATCAACTTACCTTTCACAAGCACCAAAAGAATATGAAACGATGCCCTTTCTTATAAAGCTTCGGTCTCCATTGAGCTGCAAAGCTACTTATGCACATATAGTCAACAAATAGTATAAACAATTAATAGAATAATAAAACTGACCTTTCATATAAGTCAATTTTTTAAGACCTAATGTACGATAAAACTCTGAAATTTAGTAGTTTTGTGAAACTTTAGAAAATAGAAACATAAATTTAACTATAAATGTATGTAAAGCAGAAAGGGCTTAAATAATGATAATAAACGGTTTAAATTTTTGATCTAATATAGTTGTAAATTCGGTACAAGAAAAGGTTTCAAATTGCACATAAACCGGTTCACTTGGCATAATTGGTGATGGAGAATTGCATCTATTCAGATATTAAAATTTGTGAATAGTATGTGCGATTTTTGTACATCCTGTTCGATCCTCATATGGTTCAACTTGAAAGAGCTTAAGTAACGGTCCTTCTAGGGGACTGAACTTTGCCGACCGGTCCAGCGATCGGTAATTTTTTTTTAATACTCCTAAATAATTTATAATATTTAATTGAATCGAAATTTTTACAGAATCCAATCATTTATGTGTTATTTGAATACATATAAAAAATAAGGTTGTACAGACTGTGCAATCCTGTTTTACATGTATTCAAATGACACCTAAATCATTGAATTCTGTAAAAATTTTAATTTTAATAAATATTATAAATTATTTGGGAGTCATAAAAAAAAATTGACCAGTCGCTAGACCGGTCGGCAAAGTCCGGTGCCCTGGACATTTTCCTTGAGTAATGGTGGGAAAGAAAAAACCAGGCACATACCAAGAAGCTAAGATGGAAAAGGTTTTGTCTTTGAGCATGTATTATTTAGGCCAAATTACATGTGTCCCTTTAATTAAGTTGCCACTTAACTTCAGTTTAGCCTATTAAGTGGTAAAATCTCGATCGTCTTTCGAGTGATCAATTTGATTCAATTTAGTTCCGACGTTGACAATTTCCCTCATCTTATTTTTGCCGTCAAGACTAAATTTCTACAGTGTTATCTCAATAGTCTATCTATCAGCAGAAACCAAATTTTTTTAAAATTAACCAAACCATTACATGAAAAAAGTAAGGGGTGTTTGATAAAAATTGAATGAATCTGAATCTGAATCTGAATCTGAATGAGCTGAATCTGAATCTGAATCTGAATGAGTTGAATCTGAATGAAAAAAACTGTTTGATAACTGACATATCTTAAAGATCTGAATGACATATTTTTAATATTTTACCCCTCTGAAAAAATTCAAAGTTGTTGTAAATTTATTAATATTACATAATATAATAGTTAATATATTTTTTATTATTATTATTATTATTTTTAATTTTTTTTACTTCATTCAGCAAACCATTCAGCCATTCAGACCAAAAATTCGGCCTTAACCATTCAGCCAGCGCATCTGACCGATTCAGCCATTCAGACGATTTTTTTTCAAAACAAACGCACTTAATGATTCAGCCACTTACCGATTCAGCCATTCAGACCCATTAAGTTCTAAACAAACAGTCCCTAAGTTTTCCCTAAGTTCCTAGTAAGGGACTGTTTGTTTAGAATTTAATGGGTCTGAATGGCTGAATCGGTAAGTGGCTGAATCATTAAGTGCGTTTGTTTTGAAAAAAAATCGTCTAAATGGCTGAATCGGTCAGATGCGTTGGCTGAATGGTTAAGGCCGAATTTTTGGTCTGAATGGCTGAATGGTTGGCTGAATGAAGTAAAAAAAATTAAAAATAATAATAAAAATAATAAAAAAAAATATTAACTATTATATTATGTAATATTAAATAAATTTACAACAACTTTGAATTTTTTCAGAGGGGTAAAATATTAAAAATATGTCATTCAGATCTTTAAGATATGTCAGTTATCAAACAGTTTTTTTCATTCAGATTCAGCTCATTCAGATTCAGATTCATTCAATTTTTATCAAACACCCCCTAACTCCCCCTTGCTTCTTTCTCAGGTTCCTCCTAGGCTCTACGAGGAAGTATATACTTAGAATCGAATTTTAATAAAAACATAAGTTCTCAAAAATAAAATAAAATGACGTTCTTGTGTTTATTCATGAAGTATATTCATTATTTGTGGATTATTGTGTGGTTTACTATTAACATCACTAACAAGTTATTGTATATGAATTATAATTAAACGCATTAAACTCATAATTGATAATTATGGTTTTCCCCTTTCTTTCTTTAAAGATACAAAAAAAAAATTAAAAAAATTAAAATTAGGCACCATCAGGAAAAGAAATTTATCACAATACTTGTTAAAACATACAAGCTTCTACTTTTTAACAATAATTAATAATTACAATTAATCTCATTTTTCTACCTTCTTTTCCTTTATTTATATACAGCTTTTTATTACCTTTTAGAAAGAATTATTACTAATACTATTCCTATTAAAACTTAATATCTTTAATTAGAATTAATCTAATTTTCCTAAAAAATATTTTCATAGCACCTAGACATTATCTTTATATCTTATGACTTGGTTTTTCCACCTCGAAACATATATCAAATTTTGAAAATTGAAAAAAGCAAAATTAAAAATTGAAAATTAAAAAGAGGCGAGAAAGTGCACGTCATAATTTAAAAAATATTTTATACAATATCTTTTAATCTCATCTTTCTTGATCAGTCTCCCCTTTGATCACCCTCCTCTTTTTGTGTCAACACTGTATTGAACATGGAGTGAACTTATTCACTTTCACTTCACCATAACCGGTTTACAAATACATATACTCTTCTCTAATACATGTAATTCTTCAAATTCCAAAACCAAAAAAACACCCTAAACCATTGTTAATAAGCTGCAAACAAAATAAAAACACAAAAATAAAATTGAAATATGAAGTTATATGTAACCTATTATATTTATTTATAATGAAAACCAGTAAAAAGAAGACAGATAACCAAAAACTAACTTTTTTAAAAAAAAACAACAACAAAAGGACAAAAAATAAAAGCAATGAATTTATCAAGATCATTCAAAATAAATTGGAATCTCTAATTAATCAATGAGAGAGAATCTCCTTTTCACATACCATGTTTAAGCTGTAAAATGAGCAAACAGTTCGGGCTCGATTAAAATTCGTTCAACTAAAAGTTCGATTCGAGCTCGACTCGAAATATAAATGAGTCAAATATGAGCACATTTTAAAGTTCGATTAAATTACTCGAACCTCCTCAAATTATAATTTTCTATTGATACTCGGATCATATTCGTTGGAAAAGTCCTAACTGCTCGGGCTCGATTCGGAATCGTGCTCGACTCGTTAGCTAAATGAGCCTCAATCAAACCTTATTTTATACTCAATAAATTTTGTGAACCAAATCTAAACAACTCAAGACTCGGATCGACTCGGTTCGTTTACACCTCTTAACCATATTCAGCTCTTTTCTCACTATCTCCTTTTCCCACGTCATCTTCATTCCCATGATTCCAGTTGCCTTCAAATTAATTCTACAATATCCCTTTATTGATACCCAACAAAAATTAATTATAGCATATAAATAAAGACAATTTAAAAGAAGGCTCCGCATTCATGGACAAATATTACTGATAACACCAGGATTCGTCCACACGTTCCAATCATCAAAACACGTCTAATCCTGCACAGAAACAGATAAACATCAAAAGCTTGACGACTTGGGCCGTCGGGAGATTGCTTCGGTGTGAGAATAAGTACAGACTGATATAAAGTTAACAACGGAGGCTTAATGCTCTAGTACTGGAAAGTAATAAATTGCATGTATGTACCTTAAAATCAATGAAGTGCCTTGTATTTATAATGATCTCACCACCTTCATGCAATCCTTCTCCGAATAAGATTAAAGTTCCCAGTCAATGACCAATCCACGGTAAGATTGTATCAAATCTCCTATAATTAAGGAAGTGGATTCACAGTCCAACACTTCTTTCCTAACCCAGAGTCCAAGTATATATAATTAGGAACCCCAATCCACACATCCCCCGTATACCAAATCATGTCTTGGTCCAAGCCCAAATAATTCTACATAATTAATAACCCACCACATTCTAAAGGATCAAATAATCATGGCCCAACATTGTCCCCCAGTCTTCCATCAAATAGAATATCTATTTGATGGAAGATGGAAGATTATACAAAAAATAGCCTAATCAGCAAATAAGCCCAAACAAAGCCAAATAAGGTCCAATCATCAGAAAAACCCAAAACCGGACGACGCCAACCCTTCAGATCCATCATCATCATCTTCATTAAATGTGTCGCTCTCGAGATCTGGAAAAAAATGAAAGGACGACACTATAAAAACCCATTTCCCCCAATTTGCACGGTTTCACCTACTTATTTGAAATTCAAAGATATCTTTCTTTCTCCTACCTCACAGCTTCCTACCTCTGAACTGCATCAATGGCTTCCCAAAACCCTGAAAACACCATTCCCATATCTATAACCCTGCATCCTAATACTGCGACTAACTTCCCTACCACCAACACCACGCCAGAACCAACTCCTAACACTGCCCCCTCTTCCAGCAAAAACCCTCCAGCAACCGATTCACAGAAAACCCCCCTTGAATATCACAAAGAAGACCAATTCCCCCATATCAATACCCCTTCTCAACTCACAGATGCCGACCTCGTGATCCGAGAACAATACCAGATCCCTGACACTCATCACCTGAAAACTCCCACACCCACCGACCGAATGTACCACCGCCCCAATGGATGGACTGTCATGCCACTCAACCTTCTGGAGAAAGGGGTTTGTCTTCCCCTCCACGCCTTCATCATCACCCTTCTAGGGTTCATGGGCATCAGATTAGCCCAACTAGTGCCCAATTCCTACATCCACATAATCGCCTTCACTGCCTTCTGCCAAGAGATTGGAGTTCCTCCTTTAATTCACTTCTTCTTTTCCTTATTCACAATCGGAAACTCTCGCGAATGGGGTTTCAAAGTGTTAAGTAAACAATCCCCAAAACCAAACTCCAAATTTGAAAAATGCCCACTGATGGAAACTCCCTCGAGCAACAAAGGGTGGCATAAGGAATGGTTCTTCGTCACAGGACCAAAGATCCCCAAGATTCCAGAATGGACTTCACACAAACGTACGTCTTTAGACTTCAGCGACATCGCATACGAACGTGTGCTAGAGATGGCAAAGCTACATAATAAACTTCCTTTGAAGGAATGGAGCTTCGGCCTTTTGAGCAAACAAGCATGGTTGTACGACCATAAACATAAGTTATGAACCTTATCTTACATAATTTTTCAAATTTCTTTTAATAAATACTATAAGAGACCCTTCTCTATATTCTACAGTATCCCTCATCAAACCCACCTCGAGCGACTGAAGAGACCTTGAAGAATTCCTCTCTGCTAACCCAACCCAAAATCCTTCCGAACCCCAAAACACCGAACCTCAAAACATCGAAACCCAAAACACTGAACCCGAACCAACCTCCGTCGAAGATTCATCACAACCTCGACTGAAGAAAAGAGATACAAGAACTCAAACACATCATTGTCCCTACACTTAACGAAAGCCTTCTTGACATGCCCATCGCCGAACGTACCCAAATTCTTCGAACCAAAAAGATACAAGCAAAAATAACCCCTCTCATAGCTGAAGAACTTAGGGTTCACCAAACCGAAGCCAAGCAAACTCAAAGTACTCCTGTTGAAATAGACGAAGTGGATGAACCAACTGAAGCCATCCCTCCACTGGTAAGAAAAAGAAAACACACCTCATACAACCAACCAACCCTACCAACTGAAATACCAAAAACAACAACACATATCCCAACTCCCTCCTAACAACCAACACCTCTCCCCAACGACCATCCTCTTCCGAAGCCATACCTGAAGTCGTCCGTTCGCCCATATTATGGCCAGAAAAAAATGGAGAATTCCCCCTACACCTGTATGACCACTTTGTTCTCAAAACTGATGACCACTGCTTCGGGAACAGCTCCACATCTGAGCTCGTTCGAGCCGGCTTGATCCATCAAGCCCCGGTAAGTCAATTATTATTAACCACTTTTAGTTATGAATAGCTTTTTGATACCCCATACTAAACTCCAAACATCTACAGGCTAATGGAATCTTTGGGCGGGTCAACCAAAGATACAAGGAAATTGAAGCCGAAGAAAAAGCCGCCCGAAGAGAAAACGCAATCCTGAAATTTGCCTTGGCTAAGTAGAGGAGTCTTCTCGGTGACGCCCTTTCTACATCGAAGGCCTCAAAAAGACATCGCCAAACTCAAAGAATAATTAACCACTGCCTAAACACTTCAACAAACTACTTCAACAATGGAAAATGAAGTGCTGATGCAGAAGAACCAAACCCTCACCTGCAAAATTAACAACACAGATTTTAGAACAAAGACATCTCTTACTTCTCAGTAAAATAGAGAAAGAACTCTGCGAACTCAAAGCCCTCGGCCCTCCACTAACCGAAGAACTCCGCAATGAAATCCGAAACGAATACCAAAAATCACCTGAACTAACCAATGAAATAGTTTAAATGTATGCTGAAGGCTATGAATCAACCCAAAGCAAAGGAAATAGCAAGCTGGTAGCGACCGCACGGAACCCATTACTCCTTGATTCTTCGGAAGCCGAAGATGAGGATAATGCCGAAGACAACCCTCCAAAAACATAACTTTTAAACTTGTAAAAATTCAAAATTATAATTGCCTTCTTACATTTTAATGAAATATAATTTGCTCCTTTTTACTCCTCTTACATTTATCACATACATTTAGTTTATCAAACAATAATCAAATAATCTGAACTCAAAACTTCAAATAAAGTCAAACAATAATGCAAAGTAATTATGTTCACCATCAAAAGGTTAAACAGATCTTCAACAATCATGTTCGCCATCTTTAGGACGAACAGGCTCTGTTCACCATCTTTAGGATGAACAGACCATCGAACCTCCCAACAATCCTGTTTGCTATCTTTAGGACGAATAGACTCTGTTCACCATCTTTAGGATGAACATATCCAACCGAACCTCCCAACAATCTTGTTCGCCATCTTTAGGACGAACATGTTATGTTCACCATTTTTAGGATGAACATATCCAACCGAACCTCCCACCAATCATATTCGCCATCTTTAGGACGAACAGGTTCTGTTTGCCATCTTTAGGATGAAAAGATCCAACCAAACCTCTCATCAATCCTATTTGCCATCTTAAGGACGAACAAGCTCTGTTCACCATCTTTAGGATGAACAGACCACCAAACCTGTGACAATGATTTATTTGAATGAATGGTTTGAATAGTGATTCTGGGGACAGAATCCTTGTAAGGAGGGAAGAATGTAACAATTCAGAATTTTAAATTATAATTTTAAATATTTATTGAATTATATAAATATTTTAATTGATGTGTTTATTGTAGAATAAATATTTTTTTTAATTTGATTCAATTATTTATTTGTTAAATAAAAAATTAATGAGTTAAGAAAATTAATTATTATGAGATAATATTCTAATTTAATTTAATAATTAAGTTAGAGGGTTGATAGGGATTAAATGGATTATTATAATGTTCTTAATTTAATTTGGTAATAAAAGTGTGACAATAAATTTTGCTATAAATGAGTTATTAAAATAAATTAAAGAAGTTTAATTCAGTTTTGCCAAACAAGGCTTAATGAATGTTAAGTCTTTAATTTAAAATGGTTTAGCCAAACAAGCCTTATAGCTTTTGATTTTTAAAAAGATGTAACTGATATCAGTTACATATATATTTATATTATATAATTAATATCTATTATATTATATGTTATATGTTTCTAAGTACGTAAGTTAGAGAAGGGAGAAAGAACAGAGAAGAAGAAGAAGAAAAAAAGGGAAAGTGAAGAAAGAAAAGAGAGAAGGGAGAAGAGAAAATTCTCGGTGAATTGAGATTTTAGAAGAAGAAGTTGTTGTAATCATCTTCTAGCAAAGGTATAACCCTACCTTTCTACTTTTCAAAGTTTTAGTTTTATCCTATTCAAAAGTTCTTTGTAAAATTGGTGTGAAGGATTAATTGTTTATTATGTGATTTTGTATGATAATTGTTGATATAAATTGTTTTCATATGGTTTATAGATGATTTAGAGTAAATTAAATCATGTAATATATTTTATTATGGAGGAAATCATATTACAGTGAGTTTACATTGATATATATTGAATATGGCTTAAATTAGAATTAAAATTGGTACTCAATTCATTGTATAATGTATACATTGGCTATTGATGGTGAAAATACATGAAGAAATGAAAACAAAGTAATTAAAACCAACCATTTTGGTTGTAAAACGATTTCACAGTGAAGAATTTTGTTATGAATGTCAAAAAAAAGAGGACATAATAGAAATAGCTAAATTAAAGGTTGTAATTTTGATGTGTATGTTGTTTATGTGGTTAGAAACGTGTTAGAAACATTAGTTTATGTTTCTGTAAACATATTACACATTGGGTAGGTTGGTTTGGTTGTTACAAAGGAGTTTGTAGGCCTAATTTGGCTTTCTGTAGTGTTTAAGATGGTAATTCGTGAAATCACAGAAGGGACCCCCGCCCCAGCGGGGGGTAGTCTGTCTAGCCAAATTTTGAAAAAAAACTGACCGGTTATGTTTTACTAAAATGAGCATAACTTTTTCATACGAACTTCGATTGATGCAATTCAAGATGATTCGAAATGAGGACGAATAGGCCTATAACTTTTATTCTTTAAGGTTTTCAATTTGATGTCAATATGAGTGGTAAAAATGGCCATCTTTAGGACTATTGTGCATTTGAAAGGAATCGAAGGGCGTCGGGATGCGCGAATGGAAGTGCAATCCTTTGTGTACTAGTATAGCCTAATCTAAAGAGAATGATAAAATGTTGGACATATAATAGGATGTTGTATCAAGTTGTTAATGTGTATATGGTGCAATGACATGATCACTTAAGTAGTTGTAATAAAGCTAAAATGTGATGCTCATGACAAGATGTGATGTTGTTTAAACTTAAACTTAGTTAGTGAGCTTTACTAAAAGTGGGAAAGAAACTCATGAAGCTAATATTATTGTAAATAATGTGTATTGTCAATACATATGGTATGTGTAGTGTGACGCCCCCAAAATAGGTATACATCACAAATTCTGAGTCGCCAAATACATGATACATAATACAAAAGGGTGAGCTCAACTAGCCCAGTAAGAAATATTATGACTAAGATAATGCAGAATAAATTATCATTAGTCTTCAACATTGTTAAATTGATAAAATATAATAGACATCAAGTTTAACTGCAGCGGAATAAGCAACCCATTAGAAGAGTCAAGTAGAGCATGATATCTACTATCTTTTATGATTTAAAATGTTTTCATCAATTTTTATCGTTGAGACTCAGATTAATAAATAAACTACATTATCGAGCCATCCGTACACTACTGGCCAAGGATATTCATTAAATCATTAATGGTCATGACTATACCGAATAATACCTGGTCATAATCATACCAAAAACTGTCCATCAATACACTACAGGCCATTGAGAACTTTTACCACATCATTTATAACATTACAGGTGATGATTATACCGAATAATCCCTGGTCATAATCATACCAAGTCCATCTATGCACGTAATCCAAAGATGACTTTCATCACAATATAAGCATGAGGATGATGACAATGACATAATAGTTCAATAAAACAAGTTTAAGAATAAATTTTAAAGATTTATAAGTTAATTTATCTTGAACTCAATAATGTCCTAATTTTTAACATGATACTGCTTTGTGGAGTAAAATTCAAGAATGCTCAGAAGAATATTTTCATGAAAAGATACTAGATGAAGTGCAAATATCCAGGATATTCTACTAATTTCATAGAGTATAGAAGCCAAAACTTTAACCAACTGAGTATAATAGAATATATGAAACTGCAAATGGATTTTTGTCCGCCATGCGGTAATCCACGTAGACAGATCATTTCCACAATTTAATAAGGAATGAATACAAAGGATCATTCACCATACATGTGGTAATCCACATAGATATGTTATTCTAATAGAATAATAAAGAATGGAATAACAGAAGAATTCACCATACATGCGATAGATCACACAGACACGTTATTCCCAATAGAATAATAAAGAATGGAACCAGGTCATGCGTAATCCGCACCGACAGGATATTCCAATAGAATAATAAAGAATGGAAGCAGGTCATGCGTAATCCGCACAGACAGGATATTCCAACAGAATAATAAAGAATGAAATAACAACAGAATTCACCAGGCATGCGATAGACCGCATAGACAGGTTATTCCAATAGAATAATAAATAATGGAACCAGGTCATGCGTAATACGCACAGATAGGATATTCCAACAGAATAATAAAGAATGAAATAACAACAGAATTCACCAGGCATGTGATAGACTGCATAGACAGGTTATTCCAACAGAATAATAAAGAATGGAATAAAAGAAGAATTTCACCACGTATGCGGTACTTCGCATAGATAGGTTATTCCAACATAATAATAAAGAATGGAATAACAACTCTTACAAGTATTGAAAGAAAATAACTTTCTTCATGAATACGAATGAATAATACCTCTTACAAGTATTGAAAGAAAATAATTCTCTTCGTGAATACGAAAGAAATAACACCCCTTACGAGTATTGAAAGAAATAATTTTCTTCATGAATACGAAAGAAATAATATACCTTACCTTAAAAAGAAGAGTATACCGACGGGTAGGGCTGGGATATACTTGAAGAAAACTTGCACTATTTTCTATGCTCAAAGCTTTCTTAAACTTTAAAGAAATACGCGTAAGATTATAGAAGAAGAATTCTCTGAATTTCTGGTGTGATTTTCCATTCTAACTAAGCATCCTATTTATAGGAGAATGGAAAGGATACTATGCAATATAATATATATATATATATATATATATATTATTTAAAATCTAATAAAATAAATAACTTTATAAAAATATTCTGTTTTATATAAAAAGATTTTACTATGCAGACAATATACAAATACTATGCATAATAAAATATAATATATTCTATTTATAATCTAATAAAACAAATAACTTTATAAAAGTATGCTATTTTATATAAAAAGATTTTTACTATGCAAATACTATGCATAATAAAATATATTATATTCTATTTATAATCAAATAACAAAACTTTATAAAAAAGTATTCTATTTTATTATATTTATAATAATAATAAAACAAAATTCATCATCATTATTATAATTCACACTATTAATCGACCAGGTCGTTTACAAGAAAGAGGGGGCTTTCCAATAAGGATTTCTCTCCCTATTGGTGGGCAATTAGGTGACCAAACCTCTCCTTGATAGAACTTCTAGACATCGTCAATATTGCAAATAATAATATTAATAACTCTGTCATCTTAATTATTAATTTAATAATATATAAAATATCGACAATAATTGAATCAAATAACGTGAGATACTATGTAACAATTACTGTAGCAATAATTGAACAAAACTGAGTGACTTCTCACGTAAGCATCAATAATCAATATCGTGTGCAACTATGCAGCTACGCGTATTACTGTACTTTTACTACCGGGTAGTTCAACAGTATTAACGGTAAAACTTCCGCCGTTATTTTCTTAAAAATATTTATGTCATTTTCTCATTCCGACAATAATTATGTTATGGGGTCCACCAATGATTGTGTCATCGTGCGGATATTCCCCGATAAAAAATAATATTCCCCGACCAATCAAATATAATACAACAACTTGCACACTTTGCCAAATTTATAAATACTACCCACACCTATAACATTATCTCAAATCCACACCATAATATTAAAAATATTTCGAGAAAATTAAATCTTTATTCATAAATTTGGGGTCTCACAATCTCCCCTCCTTATGGAATTTTGCCCTCGAAATTTACGTACGTACATAGTATGCCGAAAAGGTGAAGATACCTTGACTTCATTTCAGATTCTAACTCTTGAGGTATAACCTTTGAGTGTTGAATATAATCCTTCTTATCCAAGATTTTAACATGTATCTTCTCATATGTTAAATCTTCTGTTATCTCAACTAATTCTAATTCAATAATGTGGTTCGGGTCGTCCACATATTTACGTAACATCAATACATGAAAAACGTAATGAACACGCGATATACTTGGCGGTAAATGAGTCTATAGGCCACAATTCCTACTCGATCGAGGATTTTAAATGGGCCAATTAAATCGAGGGTTGATATTTCCTCTTTTCATCGACTCTTGCTTCTAGAATAACGCCTTCTTGAATCTTCTTCTTCACAGTCATCAACTCTGAATCTGTAGCCTGAGCGAATTTAACTTTATCGATTAAAGTCGATTCTACTCGTATATTCGTTATCTTCATGTGAGTCCCTAGAGTCTTTAACTCTATCTTCATCATTTGTAAGTTATATAAAAATGGGTTTTTTTTGTGTGTTAACAACATCACACTCGTAACCGCATACAATCTTCTACTCAACGCGTCAGCTACCACGTTCGCTCTTCCACGATGATATTGAATGGTATAGTCGTAGTCTTCAATAGCTCGAGCCAACATCTTTGGCGCATGTTACGTTCGTTTTGGTTGAAGAAATATTTAAGGGTTTTAGAAATGGGTTTTGTACTGGGGTCAATACAAAATTCGATTTCACGCTCTGGGGGTAGGCCAGGAAGTCTTCAGAGAATACGCCAGGAAATTTATTAACAATAGAAAAGTCGTTCAAAACTACGACTCTCATCCAAGACCTGGATAACACGTCACATTGATACCTATCAACTTATCACCGTTATGCACGACGTCCCCTACAGATATTCTGGCTTCGGTGCATTCCACACAAGGAAGTCACCAACGAAAGGCTCGGGGCTCTTTACTTATGGCTTGATATGACAATGATTAACTTTAGTGGTTTGGTTGCTTGAATTCGCATAACAGGTTGGTTAGGAATATGAAAGCTAACAACCTTATGAAAAGCATGATGAATAGTTAACCAATCGATTCCTAAAATCACATCAAAGGCAAGTATTTTCAAAGAGATAAGATCGACAGGTAACGTGAAAGTTTCGATTTGAATTAAACAAGACTTATAAACAGTGGAGGTAACGAAGGTTTCTACTAACGAAGTTTTAACCGATAAATCAAAGTCTAATCTCTCCGTAGTCAAATTTAAACGTTAAGCGCAAGTAAGAGAGATAAAAGAATAAGTAGAACCGGTATCGAATAAGGTATATACTTCGTAAACATTTATAATTAACTTACCCGTGATAACTTCGTTTGGGTTCCTGGACAAACGCTCTCAGTTAAACTACCGGCTTTGACTTGTCTGAGACATCCTTTGGCATCATTATCCCAGCTGGACTTGACTTCAATACACGACAAAATCGAGCTAAGTGACCTTCTCTTCCGCAATTGAAACACGCTTTGGATTGCTGTGTACAGTTTGGACGGATGTGTCCCTCCTATTCGCATTTGAAACATACGACTGATGGTCGTTCTCCTTTCTTAACAATAGGTGTTGGTGCTGACGTCTTTCCATCGTTGTTAAATCTTCTCTTCTTAAAATTTCAACTCCTATTATCTTGGCCATGATTACCACTGAAGTGGTTACCATTTTTTGCATGATAATTTCCCCCAAGATGGTTATCATTGTTCCGATGGCCGTTGCCACCGGTAGAATTATTATCGTGTTGTTGGTCGTTGCCTTTTGGTTGTGCTGACTCATTATCGTGCTCCAATAACTGAGCCCTATTCACAACATCTAAATATAAAACAAATTTTGTGAGAAATGAGGTATTGACGTATTTCGGGTTTCAAACCTCGTAGAAACATTTGCGTCATTCTCTCCTCATTTTCTACCAAATGGGATGTAAATCAGGATAACTCCACAAACTTAGCCTCGTACTGCGACACAGTCATATTGTTTTGCTCCAGCTTGATGAATTCCACCTCCTTCATGTGACGAATACTTTTGGGAAAGTACTTATCGTTGAAAAGCTCTTGGAACTTCTCCCAAGACATCTTTAGTGCCGACCAGTAATCTGCCTCTTCACGCAAAATAAAGGTGGCAAAGGGAACCTTTTGCTCCTCGGAGCATCCCAAGACATCAAATATCTTGGTGATCTTCTTTAACCACGTCTCCGCCTTAAGTGGTTCTAGCCTTCCCAAAAACTCCGGTGGTCCCAGCTCCTTGAACTGATTAGCAGTGACCAACCGTGGGTTGCCATTATTTCCACCTGCATTTTGAACAGGAGTATTTCTCGCCTGATGTTGCATGAATTGCATAAAGCCTCTGAACATCTCATCGTTCATCATCTTATCGGTGTTGTTATTTACCTGAGAATTATTGTCTTCCTGTTGCACATTATCCTGGGTATTGATCGTTGGTGACTCAACGGTCTCATGTTCTTCATTGCTGATCTCAACACTTTCAGATGCCATTTTCAAACACTGTCACAAAACAAGGGTTAATTGACATATCACATATTATCCCTATACTCTGACCGACTAATTAAATACCAAATAAACTTAGGTAGGTCATACTAGCAAAGGAATTCCCCGTCTCTCCCTTCCTAGTTCTTGTCTCACATCTCAACCAGGGATCATATACCTAAGCTTTGATACCAACTGTGACCCGCCCAAAATAGGTATACATCACCCATTCTGAGTCGTCAAATACATGGTACAGAATACAAATACAAACTTAATTATACAACATGAGCTGTGAATTTTAATACAAATATTGTCTTCTAGATAGTATTCAAACTTAAAATAAGTCCTCAATACATTTATTATCACACTATTTCATAGAATAGTGAGGACTACTAATGCTATCATCTGGACCATCACTCTGTTCCCCGACTAGTCCCGGCTACGTTCTCATTTCCTGAAGAGAACAATGAAAGCAAAAGGGTGAGCTCAACTAGCCCAGTAAGAAATATTATGACTAAGATAATGCAGAATAAATTATCATTAGTCTTCAACAATGTTAAACTAATAAAATACAATAGACATCAAGTTTAACTGCAGCGGAATAAGCAATCCATTAGAAGAGTCAAGTAGAGCATGATATCTACTATCTTCTACGATTTAAAATGTTTTTATTAATTTTTATCGCTGAGACTCAACTTAATAAATAAACCACATCATCGAGTCATCCCTGCACTACGGGCCAAGGATATTCATTAAATCATCAATGGTGATGACTATATCGAATAATCCCTGGTCATAATCATAACAAATATTGTCCATCAATGCACTACAGGCCACTGAGGGCTTTTACCACATCATTTATAACATTACATGTCATGATTATACCGAATAATCCCTGGTCATAATCATACCAAGTCTATCTATGTACGTACGCCAAAGATGACTTTCATCACACTCTAAGCATGAGGAAGATGACAATGACATAATAATTCAATAAAACAAATTCAAGAATAAATTTTAAAGATTTATAAGTTAATTTATCCTGAACTCAATAATGTCCAAATTATCAACATGATACTGCTTTGTGGAGTAAAATTTAATAATGGTCAGAAAAATATTTTCATGAAAAGATACTAGATGAAGCGCAAATATCCAGGATATTCTACTAATTTCATGGAGTATAGAAGTCAAAACTTTAACCAACTGAGTATAATAGAATATATGAAACTGCAAATGGATTTTTGCACGTCATGCGGTAATCCACGTAAATAGACCATTTCCACAATTTAATAAGGAATGAATACAAAGGATCATTCACCATGCTTGTGGTAATCCATATAGACATGTTATTCCAACAGAATAATAAAGAATGGAATAACAGAAGAATTCACCATGTATGCGATAGATCGCACAAACAGGTTATTCCCAACAGAATAATAAAAAATTGAACCAGGTCATGCGTAATCTGTACAGACAGGATATTCCAACAGAATAATAAAGTATGGAATAACAACAGAATTCACCAGGCATGCGATAGACCGCACAGACAGGTTATTCCAACAGAATAATAAAGAATGGAATAACAGAAGAATTTCACTATGTATACGATATTTCGCATAGACAGGTTATTCCAATATAATAATAAAGAATGGAATAACAACTCTTACGAGTATTGAAAGAAAATAACTCTCTTCATGAATACGAAAGAATAATACCCCTTATAAGTATTGAAAGAAAATAATTCTCTTCATGAATACGAAAGAAATAACACCCCTTATGAGTATTGAAAGAAATAATTCTCTTCATGAATACGAAAGAAATAATACCCCTTACCTTAAAAAGAAGAGTATTTCGACGGGTAGGGCAGGGATATACTTGAAGAAAACTTGCACTATTTTCTACGCTCAAAGCTTTCTTAAACTCTAAAGAAATACGCTTAAGATTATATAAGAAGAATTCTCTGAATTTCTAGTGTGATTTTCCATTCTAACTAAGCATCCTATTTATAGGAGAATGGAAAGGATACTATGCAATAAGATATAATATATATATATATATATATATATATATATATTATTTAAAATTTAATAAAATAAATAACTTTATAAAAGTATTTTATTTTATATAAAAAGATTTTACTATGCAAATACTATGCGGGTACTATGCAAATACTATGCATAATAAAATGTAATATATTCTATTTATAATCTAATAAAAGAAATAACTTTTTAAAAGTATTCTGTTTTATATAAAAAGATTTTTTATTATGCAAACACTATGCAAGTATTATGCAAATACTATGCATAATAAAATATATTATATTCTATTTATAATCAAATAAAACAAAACTTTATAAAAAGTATTTTGTTTTATATAAAAATTTTCTTTTTTATATAAATTTTTTTCTGTTTTATTATATTTATAATAATAATAAAACAAAATTCATCATCATTATTATAATTCACACTATTAATCGACCAAGTCGTTCCCAGGAAAGAGGGGGCTTTCCAATAAGGATTTCTCCCTATTGGCGCGCAATTAGGTGACCAAACCTCTCATTGACAGAACTTCTAGACATCGTCAATATTGCAAATAATAATATTAATAACTCTGTTATCTCAATTATTGATTTAATAATATATAAAATATCGACAATAATTGAATCAAATAACGTTAGATATTATGCAACAATTATTGTAGCAATAATTAAACAAAACTGAGTGACTTCTCACGTAAGCATCAATAATCAATACAGTGTGCTACTATGCAACCACGCGTATTACTGTACTTTTACTACCGGGTAGTTCACAGTATTAACGGTAAAACTTCCGCCGTTATTTTCATAAAAATATTTCTGTCGTTTTCTCATTTCGACAGTAATTCCGTTGTGGGGTCCACCAATGATTGTGTCTTCGTACGAATATTCCCCGACCAATCGAATATAATACAACAACTTGCATACTTTATAAAATTTATAAATACTACCCAAAACTATAACATTATCTCAAATCTACACCATAATATTAAAAAAATATTTTGAGAAAATTAAATCTTTATTCATAAATTTGGGGTCTCACATGTAGGAATTGTGGTGAACGTGAGTAGTGATTGTTTAACCTACGCACGAGGCAAGTTCTCTAACTCTACCTTTACGATTGTGCAAGTGTTTAAACCTTATTGATGCATTGAGCAAGTTCCTAAACCTACTTATATATCTATTCTAACTTGATTATGTTCATGCAAATTCTTCAACCTAACTCTTACTTTGAGAAGGGTTCCTATCTTTAATTTTGTTTCTTATTACGCAAGTTCCTAAATTTTGTTATTCTCATGTTGAGCAAGTTTTATTCCTTAACTTGTTATTAATCATGCACGTTGATTAACTCACTTTTTTTATTGAGTAAGATTAATAGCCTTAGCTTATTATTGTTCAAGCAAGGTTTGTTATAATATTTAAATGCTTATGCTTCCTAGTTCATTTCTAAACCATGATTTCGATGTATAATATTGATTCACTTATAATTCATTATTTTTTCCTATCATATTGCTATCGAGCACTTGAAGTGATATTAAAATATATTGATTCAACTAATCCTTAGTTGATGTTCGTTGAACTCTAAATTACCTTGAAACTTATCCAAATCAAACTTCCTTTGGTGCGGACTCGTATATTAAAACTGAGATGATCAACCCTATTACAGGGGATTATTTACGCGTAATCTTTTAGATGTTTGTGCACAATACATTATACAAAGGGTTGATCCCCCTAAGTACGAGAAGTCCCTACAGTCTTATTACTGTTAAGGTTTAAGTTGAAAGAATACTTATAACTTTGGACATAGTTCGTGGTCTTGTGACCCTCAGATACATATATTTCAAATTATATTCTTGATTATCATTGATAGAGAATATTATTCAGTTCTATTGAGCCTATTCATTTGGCAGTTGTTATGATAATTTATTCATTGTCACTTCCAGTGAGCATTTGTTTGCTCACTCTTGCTTATATAACTGTTACAACTAAAGTTGAGAAGGTCGATGAAACTACCACCAGTAAAGGAAAAGGAAAGATGAACAAGTGTTGAAGACTTGTAAATCTGTTGATTTCTATATTGTCAGACTTTGTTTTAATTGTTGAGATGTAATTATTTTATTTTTTGCACTTAATGTTTGTATTTAAAGGTTAGATAACCTGGGAGATTTTATTCAACTTATTGATGTAATCCTTTAATGGGAAGGTTTATTGTTAAACTTTATTATATTTGGGTAGTTAAAAATGAATGTTTAGACAGTGAACACCAAATCTTGTGGGAATGAAGTACCCAGATTTGGGGGTGTCACAAGACATCCGAATAATTCTGTTCTCCATCTTTAGGATGAACATGCTCTGTTCTCCATCTTTAGGATGAACGGATCCAACCGAACCTCCCAACCATCTTGTTCGCCATCTTTAGGACGAACAAACTCAATAACAATCAGACAAAGCAATATTAGAGAAAAAAAACTTCTTTTATTGATAACTGTTTAAAGAATTACAAACTCCAGAGATCTAACACCGACCCTATTGAAAATATTTCTGAAGCCTTCCCGTATGCCAGGTGTTCTTTATCTCAATCCCATCCATCGCTCACAACCGATAAGTCTCTGGCATCGATACTTCAATAATTTCATAAGGACCTTCCCTGTTTGGCATCAGCTTTCCCAAAATCTGAGACATTGAAGCTTCCACTTCCTGAAGAACCAAATCCCCGACTTCAAACCTTCGAAGTTTCATTCCTTTGTTGTAAAATCTGGTCACCCAGCGCTAATATGCTACCAATTTTACCAAAGATGCTTCTCTGACTTTTTCAAGAAAATCCAGATTGACTCAAAGTCCTTCCTCATTATATATCTCCCGAAACTGACTAACCTGAAGAGATGGGGAGCCAATTTCCCAATGAACCAAAGCATCAGAACCATAGGCTAATCTGAAAGGCGAATCCCCCATAGTAGTTCTTGGCATGGTATGATAAGCCTATAACGAACTAATCAATTCCTCAGGCCACCTTCCTTTTGCCTCATCAAGTCTTCTTTTAATACCATTCAGAAGTGTTATGTTGGAAACCTCAACTTGCCCATTTTATTGTGGATGAGAAACCGAAGTCTTTCGATGCTGAACTCCTAACTCTTCTAAGAACGCCTCAAACTTCGAACCCATGAACTAATGTCCATTATCCGAAACCACAACTTTAGGAATACCGAACTGAAACACCACATACTCCTTTAGAAACTTTAAGCACTCTTGTTCCATGATTACTCGAAGGGGTTTGGCTTCCACCCATTTGGTCATATAATCAATTGCCACTATAACAAAGTTGACCTGCCCTTTAGCCTTCGGCAACAGACCCAAGATATCCACACCCCAAACAAGAAAAGGTATGAGAGATAAAACTGAATACAATTCTTTCGGTGGATGATGTGAGATTAGACTACTTAATTGGCACTTTAGACACTTCTTTACATAATTAGTAGCTTCTTTAAAAATCATTGGCCAGTAATATCCCTACCGAAGCACCTTATACGCTAATGACATCACTGCCATGTGATCACCACAAATCCCCTTATGAACCTACTCAGCTTCAAAGGGAACCAAACACTTCAATAATGGAGAAGAATACGCTCAACGATAAAGATCTCATCAATAAGTACGAAATTTAAACTCCTGTACTTCACTTTCTTAGCCAATATTCGATCCGAAGGTAGTACATTATCTGCCAAATAGTCGAGATAAGGAGTCATCCAGCAGTTAGACAGTTCTACACACATCACCTCCCCATGTTGAACACTTGGCTGACCCGGGACCTCCAAATAAACTGACCCATTGAATGTACTTGCTTCAGTTGTAGCAAGCTTCATCAATGCATCTGCTATCAAATTATTTAATCTGTCTATCCCTTGAAACTCATAAGAATTGAAACACTAAAGTCGATCCTTCAATTCTGCCAAATATTTCATCATTCTCGAATCCCGAGCTTCATACTCTCCTAAAATATACTTGACGACCAACTGAGAGTCACTGTAAATAATCAACCTCTAAACCACGAGACTCTTCGCCAATCATAGCCTTGCCAAAATCGCTTCGTACTCAATCTCATTATTCGTTTCTCTGATTCTGAATCTAATAGCCTGTTGTACTTTGTTCTGGACTTGTCAATATAATCCCAACTCCACTAACATTCGAAGTAGACGACCCATCGACATACAATGCCCATGAACTCTGCACTTGCTGAAGTACTGCAATCGTCTTCTCAAAACCTTCAACTTCGCCTAAACTATCATCGACTTTAGAGAAATAACACTCCACCACAAAATCAGCTAACGCTTGCCCCTTGATTAATGTTTGAGGATGATACTCTATAAAAAAATTGTGACAGCTCCATCGTCTATGCAGCAAGCCTCCCTGAAACTTCTAGCCTACCCAGCACTTTCTTCAGTGGCTGATCTGTGTATACCACTATTAACTGACCTTGGAAGTACTGTCAAAGCTTTCGACTAGCTATTATCAAGGCAAAGGCAAACTACTCAAGGTTCAGATACCTTGTTTCTACATCCCTTAGGGTATGGTTCACATAGTAAATTGGGTGCTATTTACCCCCAATCTCCAGCACCAAAACTACTCCTACAACCAATGAACTTTCCGCCAAATACAAATACGGAGGTTCAGCAGGAACTGGCTTCACCAACAAAGGCATCAAAGACAAATACTCCTTTATTCTCTGAAAGGCATCCTCACATTCCGAAGTCCAATGGAAACTCTTCATATTCTTCGGCCCTTTCAACGTATCAAAGAACGACAAACACCTTTCTGCCGACTTAGACATAAATCTCCTCAAAGCTGTTATCTGACCCGTCAGACACTAAACATCCTTGTAAGACTGTGGAGACTTCACATCCAAAATAGCCTGAATCTTCTCTAGATTAGCCTTGATTCCCCTTTTGCTTACTAGATAACCCAGGAAATTCCCTGCTCCTAGCCCGAAGGTTCATTTGGTCAGATTCAATCTTAAATTATAGTGATGAATAGTCTGAAAACACTCCTCCAAATCATCCAAATGACCCTGAACTGATATGCTTTTGACAATCATATCATCGACGTAGACCTCCATTCTTTGCCCCAATTGTCTTGCGAACACGTATTTCACCATCCTCTGATAAGTAGCCCCCGCGTTCAACAAGCCAAAAGTCATCTTCTTGTAGGCATATATTGACCGATGAGTAATAAATATTGTCTTCGGGATATCTTCCTTGCACATTGAAATCTAATGGTACCCCGAAAAAGCATCCATAAAACTGAGCAATGTATACCCCGAAGTCGCATCAATAAGCTGATTAATGTGGCGCAGAGGATAAAAGTCCTTTGAACAGGCCTTGTTCAGATCGGTATAATCTATGCAGACTACGCCATTTCCCATTCTACTTCTGCACTAATACTACGTTCGCCATCCACTCGGGATACTCGATTTCGAATTTAAAATCCGCTGTCAGCAGTTTTGCAATTTCCTCATCAATTATCTTATGTCTCTCTGACGCAAAAATCCTCCTCTTCTACAAAAATGATTTCTTCATTGGGTCCACATGTAGTCTATGTTCGATAATTTTTTGACTCACCCTAGGCATATCACTGGGAAACCAGACAAAGATTTCAGCATAACACCGAAGTAACTCCACCAGGTTCATCCGGAAAGGTTCCGGCAGACCTGAACCTATCTTTTTAGTCTTCTCCTTTTTTCATGGAATTAACTCAATCTCTTCTGTCTCCTCTGCAAGTATAACCAATGGCTCTATATTACTCTCCGTAAATGGCTCGATCTCAATAGCCATGGTTTTCTTCTATTTGCTGACCCCAACGCCCGAAGTAGTCAAGGCATTCCGGTAGCATATCCTCGCTAAGTCCAAATCTCCAGCAACTTCATCAACTCCATTCGGTGTAGGAAACTTGATCTTGAAGTGGGGAATGGATGTAACAACCTGAAGAGCTGTCAGATTGGGCCTGCCCAAAATCACATTCTACACTGAATCCACATGCACCACATAAAATTTACACATGATTTCCACCTGCTGTGGAGCCGTCTCGAAGATAACTGGTAGCTCAATAGTTCTTTCAACCTTAACCAGCTCGTTGTTGAACCCATACAAATGAGACTCTTACCCGATCTCCATCTTTCTCCAATCCAGGTTCATCCTCGGGTAACCATGTGCATAAAGGATATTTACCGATGACCCGTTGTCTATCATCATCCGCTTCATATCCACTGAACTACTTGTGCAGTAATTACCAAAGCTCTTTCATGAGGTTCGATAGGTTCTGAAGGGAAATCATCAACAATAAAGGAAATCATTGAACCCGGATATGCCCTTTCAGTCCTCATGGGTTTGTCTACCACTGTCATCATCGTATCCAGATACCCACGACGCTTCTTCCCGGCAATTCTGCCCATATTTCCTCATGTGATTACATCCACAACATGTCTTGCCACTTGGTTTGGACCTGGCTGTTCAGGCTGACTGGTCTGAATAGGTATACTATTCCTTTGTTACTCCCTCTAGGGCTCTCGTCCTGGCCCATATTGTACTAACACACCACTCTGCACTTTCCTTTTAATTAACTCCTTCAAATTCCAGCAGGAATTCATATCATGCCCTGCCGCCTGATGGTAATCATAGTATTTGTAAGGATTCCCAGACCCTAGTTTAAGGTTGTCTTTAGGATGCTCGAAGTAGGGTCGGTCCTTTATCTGCTACAGAATGGTAGCCCGATCAATATTAAGTTTTGTGTACACCTTGTTCACCTTTTGACTCGAAAAAGGTGGGCAACCCCCTCCCGAGCTCCAATTATTATTGTAGTTCTTCTGATTCCTGTCAGTCCGATCATTATTGCCACCATTCCTCTTCTAATTACCATCAGACTTATCTTTGTCTTTCTCCTTTGGTTTTTCGAAAGAGCCTTGTTTTAGACTGCTAATGGCTTCTTCCACCATTGTGAAGCCCTCAGCTTTCTCAAACGCTTCTTTCAAGCTCTTCGGGTGATTGAACATTAGCTTGTTTACCAATTTTTTTGACTTCACCATATCCAACCTGTTCTGAAATAGTCCCACAGCCTGAAGGTCGCTGAGATTTGTTACCTATCCCACTGCTTCCCTGAACCTTTTAACGTAGTGGCCTAAAGTCTCATTAGAATATTGCCTAATATGTGCCAACGACCAAGTGGGGTTTCTTCTTCACTTATTGCTCCCGAACCGAACATACAACTTATCACATAAATCTTCCTAGGTAGAGATCGAATTCGGGGCTAAGGTCCCCATTCACTGTCTGACATCTTTCCTTAATGTTGTCATAAAGTGTCTGACACTTAGCCGCATCCGAATAATCTTAATAGTCCATCAGCCTATCATATGTCTAGTTGTAGTCGTATGGATCCCCTGAACCATCATAACTTTCCATATAGGAGAGCTTTTTACTGGAATTCGCCTTCTGCCAAAGGATCTCTGGAGAGAAAGGAGATGCCTTCTTGCCCGAACTCTCCTTCCCCTACTTAACTTCAGCCAATTCTTTTTGAAGCTCCTCCAATTTTTTAGCCAATAGTTCAACCCCTTCGGGCATCGTAAAAACTTATCTCTTAGGTGAATCCTTCTTCCCATGACCAGATCGACCCTTTCCATCAGAACTTCCTGCCCTGGATGGGTTTCGTCTGTTATTCCTATTATGGCGAGAATCCACAAGGCGAGGTGCCCTCATTGGATCCTCGAGAGTACGACCTCTCGATCTGCTTTGACTTCTAACCTTCTCACTGTGCCGAGAATTCACAAGGATAGGTGCCCTCTTCGAAGCCTCGGGTGTGCGATCCCTTGATCTGCTTCGCCGTCTTTCATAATCGGTATCCCGAGAATCCACAGGGCGAGGTGCCCTCTTTGGAACTTCGGGAGTACGATCCCTTGCTCTACTTCGGGCTCGAGAATAGCTCCAAAGCCTACTTTTATTTCGTCTTGAATCCTCATCCCTCTGTGTTTTGGCTCGTCTATCCGAAGACCTACCACGCTCTCTGGGTTGAGTATGGCTGGAGGCCTCATCTTCCAGTTCGGCCATACGAACTATCTGTTTAGCGATCTTCTCCTTTTGCTTCAGTAGCACCTTCAAAGTTTTATTAGTTTCTTGTGCCATCTTGGCAAAAGTAGATACCTTATCTGCCTGATATTCTCGGTATTGGGTTCTAGGTGATGTGCCTTCTACCCTCCTCCGATCATTACCAGGTCCCTTACTGCCAGTGAAAAATAACTTCTTCCTGACATCATCATGGCCTCTAGGCTGAGACCCTGCTGGGGCGCCTTGTGGCCCAAGTCTATCATGTGCACTCTTCGATAGCCCCAGTCTATCCTTTACTGATCCTCTCTGGTAAGAAGAACTTATTACCGTCAGTTGCCCTCCACCAGTAACTGTCCTACTGTTCTCTGTAAACTCCGATGTAGAACGTTGATGAATGTGATTGAAATCCAGCAACACTAGGAAGCCCTTCTTCTAACGCCAATGTTAACGCCAAGATCTATCCACGCGCTCCAATCACCAAAGCACGTCCAATCCTGCACAGAAATGGGTAAACACCAAAAGCTTGACGGCTTGGGCCGCCTGGAGATAGCTCTGGTGTGAGAATGAGTATTGGCTGATATAAGGTTAACAATGGAGGCTTAATGCTCTAGTGCTGGAAAGTAATAAATTGCATGTGCGTACCTTAAAATCAATGAAGTTCCTTGTATTTATAATGATCTCACCACCTTCATGCAATCCTTCTCCGAATAAGATTAAAGTTCCCAGCCAATGACCAATCCACGGCAGGATTGTATCAAATCTCCTATAATTAAGGAAGTGGATTCACAGTCCAACACTTCTTTCCCAACCCAGAGTCCAAGTATAATTAAGAACCCCAATCCATACATCCCCTGTATACCAAATTGTGTCTTGGCCCAAGCCCAAATAATTCCACATAATTAATAACCTACCACATTCTAAAGGCCCAAATAATTATGGTCCAACAATTACCATCTCATATTAGTCAAATATTGCCTTAAAAAAATTTGGTGCAGGTATTGTGGATTGATGTTTTTTTGGTTTAATTATGTGTTTGATAGTGTAGTTATGAGTATAATTGCTATACTTCTTGAATCCTATTAGAATTTTTATCATGGAAAGTTGAGTGCTATTTTTAATATAAATGTTATTTTAAAAAGTAATCTATTTGTAATAGAAGTTTTATTTTGAAGGTGTGCTATTTTAAATAGGAAAAAAATTATTCTGGGTATTTTATAAATTGAGTCTTATGTTTAGTTTTTGAAGTGTAGCACAACCAAGAGGTAGTAACATCCTAAAGTGTTGCGAGAGAGTGTAATAGGGTCTAGGGTTAGTATGAGAGACCAATTTTTTAAGATAATTTTATACTTTTTGGCCAGTTTCATATGTAAAACATATATTTTGTTACAATATTGTTAATATAATTGACTTAATCACAAATTTGTTAATAAATATTCAAATTTCTTATGTTATAAAAATAATATAAATTAGATTATTATTTATTTTAAAAATATTAGAGGAAGATGCATACATCAAGCAGTAGAAGTAAAATGAAATTGAGAAAGTTATAAAAAATTCAATTTGATCCCGTATATTAAAAAAAATTTAAAATTTCAGTAGGGTCAATTTATTCATTACACTTCAATTTCTTCTAAATTTATTATATATTATAAAATATATTTTTTTCAGTGGGGTCAATTGACCCCACATCTTCTAAGGTGGCGAAAGCAACTGTGAGAGGATTTTTCAGCTTTTATTCTGTACAAAAAATTGCATCGTGGAGACTAATATATTTTAGTTTTGTAAATTAAGTCATTAAGAACCAAATTACCTTAAATATTGTGTTGTTTATTTTGCGCCACTTAATTCCAAGTTTCAATTAGGGAGATGAATAGTGGGAAGTTAGAGCTTGAGATTGGGTTTTTCTTTTCTTTTCATTGATTTCAAATAGGTGGAAGAAGAATAAAACTGACGTGTTTATGATTTCATTTTTCAATTTATGGTTATGCTATTACTTTTTTTTGGCCTTAATCTTTGTACAAAAAATAAGTATTTTAGTGGTAGTCAAGTCATACTTCATACAAGAAATTGGCCAGATCAGCTAAGAAGGAACAATATTGTCTTTTAAAAAAAATTGAGGAATGTTTTCCTAAACTTGTGGGTTGAAAACGTTGGATGTGGGTTGTTTTTCTTGTGAGCAAGTTAACTAGATGTAGTTGATATTAATCTAATTAGTAATTGATTTGAAGGAAATAAATTTATGCAATTTAGTTGGACGTGTAGCTAGTATATGTATTAGATATTTGATGACTCATAGTGTTAGAAATTAAGTCCACGCAAATCAAACAATAAAATAAAGACAAGAAAATAATACAATATTTAATATGAAAAATCTTTATAAAAAAAAATTACGGGTCAAACTTCAAATCTTCACTATATTAATAATAATGAACTTACAACTTTTTATACACAATAAAAGTTAGAAACCCATTTTTTTAGACGTAATATAAAAGCTGCAAAAAACATGTCATTCACACAAACACAAAATCACTCACACTCTCAACTTTTAGGATGTTATATGTCTTTTTATTGTGGTACAATTCAACAACTACACATAAACTGTGTTTTATAGTGTACATAAAATTCTCCTCTTCCTATTCAATATAGAAAGCTTTTAAAATAAAACTCCTCCTATAAATAGATTACTTTCCAAAATAATACTCCTATTAAAAATAGTATTTTTTTTCTTTCCATAATAGCAAACTATTTTTGAATAGAATTCGAGAAGTATCCCAATAATTACTCACTCGACTCTAATCTACAAATACTTCTTCATCTCTGAATAGTATTCGAGGAGTATCCCGACAGAATTCATTCATAGTTGAATTTTAAGATCATTACAAGAAATATAGCTATTTCCGATGGAATTATTTCTAATGAAACTAATTCCCTCGAAAATAGTTATATTTCTGACGGAATATTTGGTCAAGCATAAATCCGTCGAAAATAGTTTAATCCCGACGGAATTCCGTCAAAAATAGTAAACCCTCCTTAGCGTCAGTCTTCCCTCTAGCGCCAAACCAAGTCTCGAAGGATAAACAACTATTCTCGACAGAAATTCAATCAAGATTAATTATTTTCGAGGGAACTAATTTCAACGGATGGTCCGTCGAAAATAATGGACATAAAAACCTAATCGCTTTCTGATTAGCGCCATGCAAACTTATCAATTTTCTCTCTATCTCTGTTGTGCTTTCTTTCTATTGTTGCTCTCTCTTTCTCTCCTATAACCTCGCGTCTCTTGCCAGCACCTTCCATCCCGACGGCCGGTCAACCTGTTATTCCTTCCTCTTCCATGCTTTGTCTTCCCTCCTTCCCAATCGAACTGTCCAAACAGTGGTGGCAGTGACAGCGGCAGCATGTGTGGTGCTAAAACGGATTGTTGTGTACATTACCTCCTCACAGTGCTGTTAAGGTTAGGTTTACTTTATGTTTTAGTTTTAGAATTTTGATTGTGTTGTATGTGGGTTATTTCTCAATGTTGAATTTGCTTTGTAAATTAGCTACTGAGTTAGGTAAAGGAAATATTTATGTATTGAGTATCAATTTTGGCTACTGATTTATGTTTTCATGTTTACATGTATTCATGTATTCATGTATTCATGAAATTGGCTACTAATTTGGGCAATGAAACTATTGTGTACTGATTTTGGGTATTGGATATCTTGGGATTTTTTGTCAATTTTGGGTACTAATTTTAATTTATCGAAGTTCTGTTAATTGAATCAATTGGAACTGAATTTGTTTTCTTGGACTGATTGGGACTAATTTTAATTGATCAAAGTTATGTTAATTGACTCAATCGAGACTGAATTTGTGTTTTGGGACTAATTTTATTTGATCAAAATTATGTTAATGGACTCAATTAGGGCTGATTTTGGGACTACCTTACTTATGTTGTGTATATATGGATTTTTCTTGCAATATTATGTCTTTATATTGCCTTGATGTTTCTTACTGATATGGATTGCATAATAACATGGTATATTTTCTATTTTCGATCGAATTCTCGACAGAATTCTTATTAGAATTCTTCAATTAAAATATATATGGGCCCTGCTTTATTTTATTTATGAATTTTAATTAGTTTCCAAAATTGAAATATACTAAGTAGCATTTACTTAGTTTTCTACTAATAAAATCAGCTGAAAATGAACTAAGTAGCATTTACTTAGTTTCAAACTACTAAAAAAATAAAATAATATTATAATATAAACTAAATTTAAATTATATTTTGTATGATAAGATAATATAAAATAATCAAATCAAATAACTAAGAAAAAATAAAATAAAATAAAATAATTTAATTTAATTTACTATAATTAAATTAAATAATATAATATATTACTATATAATAAAATAAAATAAAATAAAATAATTTAATTTACTTTAAATAAATTGTAAATAAAATAATACAATATACTAATACAAAATAAAATAATTTAAAATAAATAAATTAAAAAAATTTCAACAAAATATAATAAAATATTATTTATAAAATAAAATAAAATAAACAAAATAAAATAAATCCCGTCGATAAAACAAAATAAAACAAAATAAATAAAAATAAAATAAATAAAAATAAAAATTAGCAAAACAAAATAAATAATTTAAATAAAATAAATTGTAATAAAATAAAATAAAACATAATAATAAAATAAAATAAAATAAAAATAAAATAAAATAAAATGAAATGAAATGAAATAAATACTAACTAGTATTTGCTTAGTGTTCCACAACTAAATTAAACTGAATATGTTTGACACATGTATATACTTATGACCTTTACTAAACTAAGTAGTATTTGCTTAATTTTTCACATTTAAAGTAAATTAAATATGTTTCACACATGTAGTACACTTATTAGGAGCTTTAATAAACTAGTAACATTTGCTTAGTTTTTCAAAGCTAAATTAAATTGAATATGTTTTACAGCGGGTTAAATGTTTTCTAAGTCACTGTACTTTATGTCAATTTACAAATGGGTCACTGAACTTTTTTTTCTTACAGTTAACTCACTATACTCGACTTTTCTAATACAAAGTTAAAAAAAACAGTTAAGTCTGATTGACTTTAACGAAAAAGGACATCTATGTTGTTGAGTTGTCCAAAAAAAAGCTGATGTAGCGTCCTTGTGTGACATGGCAGTGATTATGTGGATTTGAAGGAAAAATTTTATGAAGAAAATGAAAAAAATATTTTAAAGTATAATATAAATTTAAAAAGTGTGCCAAAAAATAATAAAATAAATAAAAAATATATTTAATTATTTTTGTAATTAATATCAAATAAAATTTTATTTATTATTAAACCATTTATAAATAAAAAAATCCAAAAATATGCTAATTAAAATTAAGGGGAATGTCAAATATATTTATGGGGAAATAAAAAAAATTATAATAAAACCAGTTTTTTTAATAAACTGTTGTTATTAATAAAAATAGGTTTTATTAATAAATTATTTTTGTTATTTTTATTAAAAAGAGCAGAGTTTTTTTTCTTGCTCTTTTTAATAAAATTGATTATTTCTTAAATTTGATTAAATTAAATTATAAAATTCAAATTTTGTATAATTTTTAAATAAAATTATTTATAAAATTAAAATTACAATAAAAATTAATTGATAAAATTAAAATAAAAATTATTTGTATATAAAAGTACAAATTTATTTATCCTAGTTAGAAAAGAAAAAAAATTATCACCAAATTGACTCAATTATAATTTTAATGTAAGAATTTGAAAAGATTTTTAATTTTAAAATATTTTTAATTTTATAATTTTTTTTAATTTCCTCAATTATATTTGTTATTAATTATATAACAAAAAAATTTCTATTAATTACAAAAATAACTAAATAACTTTTTTATTTTTTAATTTTGACCATGTATTGTTTGCCAAAAAAGTGGTTTTATTATAATTTTCTTTCATTTCTCCCCAAATATATTTCACATTCCCCTTAATTTTAATTAGCATATTTTTGGATTTTTATTTTATAAATGGCATAATTATAAACAAAATTTTATTTGATATTAATTACAAAAATAATTAAATATATTTTTTATTTATTTTCTTATGTCTGGGTACACTTTTTAAATTTATATTATACTTTAAAATATTTTTTTCATTTTCTTCATAATTTTTTTTTTCCAAATCCACATAATCACTGCCACATCACACAAGGACGCCACATCAGCTTTTTTTTGGATAACTCAGCAGCTTAGCTGTCCTTTTCCGTTAAAGTCATCCTGACTTAATGGTTTTTTTAACTTTGTGTTAGAAAAGTCGAGTACAGTGAGTTGAGTGTAAGAAAAAAAAGTTCAGTGACCCAATTGTAAGTTGACATAAAGTATAGTGACTTAGAAAATATTTAAGCTGTTTGACAGATCATGTAGCTTACGTATGAGTTTTAGTAAACTAAATAGCATTTGCTTAGTTTTCCACAATTACAATAACCTGCATATATACTTGTGCATCGGTGCATGTAGTATTAATAAGAGCTTAGAAACCCATTTGACATTCACTCATTAGGAGTGAATATCGAATAGTCCCTAGTTTAGGACTATTACTGGATGTTATGTCTCCCACTTAGGCTAGTGCCAATTCACATGGTACGTTTTTATAAACTTTTGACGATTTTTCAACTAGTGTCTCTCCATGTTCTCCGAGTGCATACTTAAACTAAGTTGTCTTGGTCTATTTCGTGTACTTGGAGACCATGGGAAGGTGCTACTAAAATTTTCTTAAAATAGAAGAAACGTGCTCAAGCTTGGCACTAGTGAGGAGACACATCTAGGAACGGGATGGAAGCCTAACCCTTGTAGAGTGGAGATATATACTAGAAAAATATAATTCATGCATGGACCACATTCATGAATATTCTTGTTCTAAGATGTCAACTGACCATAGTTGGATGTACCGTAGGATACGAATTGATGGGAGGGAATTAGTTAATGTGTACGGTGATGGGGTTGGCAATTTTATGAACAAAGCAATAGGATATATTGATGATCCGGACGAAAAGATGAGATGCCCGTGTCTCAAGTGTAAAAACATGATCTGGAAGATTGCCGAAGAAATTAAATTTGACTTATATTCACGTGGGTTTGTGGATGGATATTGGAAAGACCCCAAAATCAGGACTATTCTTTAATCTCGATCTTGCGTGTTAGATATTACCTTGTACTAGCTTATTAATAAAAAATGCAGAATAATTAAAAAAAATTGTCTTCTTTCTTTTATTCCCTGAATCGTGACCTTTACAATTTCCTATATTTCATAATCGCATTTGTTTTTTTGATCCATATTATCAGAGTTATTGTATAAGAATACATGTCTCATTACAATAACCATATATATATATATATATATATATATATATATATATATATATATATATATATATATATATATCGAATAATTCAATTTCTACTACCTGACATTACATCATACATCAAAAACTGTCAACTATATACATCGATAACCTTAGCGTGGTTCAAAAAAAATATTTCCAACTAAAAAAAATTTATTCCCTTGCATGACTTCTGATCCATACCATCCAGATGTCAGATAATATCACATTATATCCTTAACCTGCAAAAAGTTTAGTTTACAAGATTGAGCTCAACAGCTCATCAAATCTAGAATTTTTTATTCACCACATAGCACATACTTTCATGCTCAGTTCATAATCATATTAGGCATGCATTATAACTTTAGACGATAAGATTTATATATTTAGCATATCACATATCACGTCAAGACTGAGTACCAAAACTCAATCTATTTTAGTCATATGTTGACTTCCAAAATTCAACAGGTATAAAATATAATTCATTTAATTATGTCAAGTTCATATAACACATAGGAACTGAAAAAATTGCCTTAAAGCGTTCTTCACGACGTTATGAATAATTCGCTCTTCATATATCTTACATAATTAAGTGTACATATGTACCAAAATTAGCCAAATAACGACACTAAGTAATCGTTTGTGTTAACTCTACTTTATATTTTATAATCATTCCTTTAACTTTGAGACACAATGTTGAGTTATGTGTTTAAGGCTTGATAGAACACTTTATTGTTCATCTAATTATGTCAATCTTCGACTTATATTTTAATATGTTTCCTTCTAATTGTCACTCGATACTCAATCGAGTGTTTAAGGTTTGCCATGACTCCATATCATGAGCCTACTTAAGGTTAATTAAGTAAACCTTTATCTTATCTCCCTACATGTTCCTCTTTGTTTGACACTTAACATTTAGTTAAGCCATTAAATTAACCTTCGACTCATATTTTTTTATACTTCTCTTTTAATCGGCACTTATCGTTCGATTAAGTCTTTAAAGTTTACCTTTTCATCACATTAGATGTATATTAGGTTATTCAATTTAATTAGAAATCTTCATATCATGCTTCTAAAATTCTTCTTTTAAAGTGCTACTTAACATTTCGTTAAGTCTTTAGGGACTTTCATTTTATCACATTTTGTGTATAATGTTTATCTGTCTTGATTGAGTTACATTCATTTCATGCCTCACAATACCTCTTTCAACAATCACTTAACATCCAATTAAGTTTCTAAGGTTTTCCATTTTATCATATTATGTGAATAGCGTTCACAAAAATTTATTAAGTTAAGTCTCCGTTGACCATGCTTATAAAAGCTCTTTACTGGGCCTGATTAGTCAATGGCGTGGTCGCACCCAAATTGCTCTTAAATCTAGTGTGCTTCCGACTGCAGAACCAATTTTTTCCAGTTCGCGATGAGAACTTTATTTTCATCCCAACCTCTTATTTTCTTCATCTAAGATCTAAATTGGTTAATTTTAGATTCTATAAACTTGTTAAACTCCAAACTACACATCTACATAACAATTATAAATTTTCAGACACTCTTACAACCCATTTCAATGATTAGATTTCAATGTTCATGCTAGATTTTCTTATTTTGACATGTTTTACGAAATCTTCCACCACGAATTCGTTTTAAGACCAATTAAGATCATTCAAATAGGGTTTGTTTCGTATCTTAGAGGAGTATAACATACAACCATGAATTTAAAACTTTAAACGTAAGATCATAACCAATTTAACCTCTAAAACAGACAAAAATTTCCTAAAATCAGACTAACAGTCTATTTCCCCCCCTTTACACATAAATTCGAATTTGATTGCTTTAATTTCAGATGTGGATGATAGCCACAGATTATTTAGCATCTAACATCACTTAATTAAACTTTTTCATCATCTTATATACTCAAAAAAATTCTCAACAGTGCAAAACTTAAGAAATAAAGATTAAAAGTTCTAAAGTTGATTTCTTACCTCCTTGATCTTCCTTAGCTTAATTAGATGGTATAGAATGCTTACTCTAACTCTCACTTCTTCTTCCTTGATCCATCAAAATTTCTCTCAAGTTTTCATTGCATACTCTTTCTTCCTCTCTGAGTTTCTCCTTCTTAGAATAGTGAACAGGAAGGTATAAAACTCATAACAAAACTAAAGAATGAGATTTACGTTTGAAGTTTATTGGACATTATGGGGAGGGGAAAAGCCTTGTTGCACAAAGGCTTATTTTTCGAAAATTTTTTGACACCCATTTTACTATTTCCCATTTATTTACCCATTTAACCAATTTTTATATTACAAATTGGATTTAAATCTGGGTAAATTAAATTTGACATTTAATTTCCACATATTCAGAATATTTTATTCCCTACACTCAAACCTTAATCAATTTAATAAATTCCATTTAGCCATTTATTAGTCCACTAATTTAATTAATTAATGGATTCCTTTAATTGGATTATTTATTTCACTAACCTAGAAGCTTTCCACTTAAGCACATAAATATATATGTACATCTCACATGTATATAATCAACTCGTTCGCACCAAATAACTTATTTACATAATAATTCTTCATTAAAATATTTATTTTATTCGATAAATAATTATAATTCTTTTACAAAATTCACAATGATTACAAGTATTCGACATGGATTCATCACGGGGAATAAGTTAAGTTGAGAGGACTAACAGACAGTATTGTAGACCAACCAGTTCACGGGGATTCACAATGAGATAACTATGATGTCGTGCAGATATAAGTTGATGTGTATGGTTCTACTAATATTGACTGGTCTGAAAACGATCATGCGTTAATCAGTGCTCAATAAAAGCCAAATGATTTAGTTGTTACCTTCAACAAGATGCTATCTGAATCGGGGGTCCCATTATATCCTGAAAATGACAAAGATTTTACATTTCAAGAATGAGCATGACTGTAGTGAGAGAGGATTCAATGATTTTCTTTCTATTATCAGCGAGTTCTTACCTAGGAATAATACTCTGCCCGCGAATTACTATGAAGTGAAAAAGAGGGTTAAGGGGTTGAATCTCGGGTATGAAAAGATCGATGCTTATGAGCAGGATTGTATGTTATACTATGGGGAGGACAATGATAAGGTACAATGTGATATCTATAACTTGCCTCGCTACAAGATGACAAAACGTGCGGGGAAGGAGAAACATGTTCTAAAGAAGATCTTACGGTACTTTCCTCATGCGCCGAGGTTGCACCGGCTATTCATGTCTTCGTACACTGCTGAGCATATGTGTTGGCATAGAACAAGAGATGTCGTGCCTGGTTAGCTGACTCACCCGGCAGATGGAGATGAATGGAAGAATTTTGATGCCAATTTTATAGAATTTAACGATAAAGTTAGGAATGTCAGGCTTGGCATGACTATAAATGACTTTTGTCCATTTAATAATTTTAGTTAGCCTTACTCTATTTGATCAGTGATCATGGTAGCTTTCAATCTTCTACTGTCAATGTGTATAAGGGATCTATATCTTTTCTTGACTTTACTCATATCGGGGGATAAGAGTCCTACAAAAGACATCAACGTGTACCTCAGGCCGTTAGTCGATGAACTTAAGATGTTGTGGGAAACAGGTGTTCAGACTTTTGATAAAGTTGTCGAGCATAATTTTGTGATGAAAGAAGCCTTATTGTGGACTATCACTAATTTTTCAGCACATGGGATGATCAGTGGTTGGTCGACTCATGAGAAGTTATCATGTCCAGTCGGTATGGGGGATGTGCAATGCATAGAACTACGTCATGGGTAGAAAACTAGTTTCTTTGAAACTGCTCGTAGATTTTTGTTTGTTGAGCATAATTATAGAAATATGTCTTCACATTTCAACAAAAAGATAGAGAATAAGGAAGTTGTTTGTCATTTATCGGGCATCGATGTATTGGGCTGGCTAAATGATATGCCATTTCCACCGCCTGGTAAGGAGCATGGTAAGTTGAGAGTAATAGGGTACGAGAAAACTCATAACTAGACACACTTTCCTATATGGTTTGAGTTTCTATAATAGGTCACATTATCACTTCGTCATTGTATAGATGTTATAGATACAAAAAATAATGTATTCGAGAACTTGTTTTACACTGTGCTAGATACGAGTGGTAAAACAAAAGAAATTGATAAAGCACATAAAGACTTGGAGACAATGAACATCAAACAAGAATTGTGGCTCTGACATAACAACTCAAAACTAAAAGCTCCATTTTTGTCTTACCAAGCAATAGGTTGAAGACATTTGCAAGGGGGTTAGTGTATTGAAGCTCCCAGATGGATATGTTTTTAACATATCTTGTTGTAGTAAGGTTGAGCTGTTAAAAATTACTAGGTTCAAAAGTCACGATTTTTATGTATTCATGTAGAAGTTGATGTCAATTGCATTTCGTGAGATGCTAACGAGGAAATTTGTTGATTCCTTGACCGCACTTTTAAATTTCTTTCAGGATATTTGCTCAACGATTATAAGGTACAATGATGTGGAGCAGATGGAAAAAATAGTGTTGATAATGTGCAAGCTCGAAATGATCTTTCCACCGAAGTTCTTTGACTCAATGGAGCATTTGCTTATTCATCTTTCATATGAACTTAAGCTTAGAGGACCGGTGCAATATTAGTGAATGTATTCTTTTTGAGAGGTAATATCACCTACATTGTGAAATATTCATGATATTTATAATTTAAATTCTTAATTAATTTCACTGATACCATCGTATTTCAGGTATATGCGTTGATTAAAGAAGAAAATGAAAAAAAAACTCGTGTAGAGGGTTCTATTGCTGAACGCTATACGGAGGAAGAGCTTGTCAACTTTTGCTCTCTATACTTTGGCGATGTAGTCTCAATGAAACACAGTTGTTTAAGTCAGAATGAGGTTGTCGGTCCTCAATCTCGTGTTGATGAATTGGTTGTATTCACTTATTTGGCTAAACTATTTGGACACGAGACGAATAATTGCCTAAGTGATACAGATTTAAAGATTGTATCTACATACGTGCTCTTAAATATTCCCGAAGTATCATCGTACATCAAGTATGTATTATTATATGTGGAATCTTTAATATTTAGACCGTTAACCAATAATTAAATAACATATTAATATTGCAGTTCATTCGAAGTAGAAGAGTATGCTTCTAACCCGGGACTAACTACAACACAGTTGGAAACATTCACTACTAAAAATTTCCAACAGTGGTTTAAAAGAAGGGCTGAAGAAGATAACACTTCTGAGCATTTTAGATATGTCATTTCAGGTCCGTACAAACTTATTAGTTCATTTCCAAGCTGCATTGTTAATTGGTATAGATTCAAGGTTGATGACTTTAACGAACTGGCATCAGTCAACTCTGGCGTTGTCCTGTTAGGAATTTGTTACCAAGATTCTGAGTCCAATTTCTATGGAAGATTAGAGGAAGTTGTCATGCTCAATTATCTCGGGGGTAAAAAGGCCGTTTCTTTAAGTGTCACTGGTTTAATACTGCAAAGGGTGTTAAAGTTGGTCATAATAGAATCGTCACAGTAGATATAAATTCAAAGCTACAGTCTAGTCTGATGACGCATCCGTGTTAGCCACCCAAGCAAATTAAGTGGACTACACCCTTAATGTCGTAAATTATATAACCCCTTGGTATACAGCTATCATAACAAAGATTCGGGCATTTGATGGTACTAATCTGTTTGGGACGGATCACCCGTTACAAGAACAAGTTAGCAATCCCAACCATGTAGTACTAAATGATGACGATGTACTGGCAGATAATGTCGTTGACGTACTCGATGTTAACAAAGTCGAGAAAGATGTGGTTGTCACCCCGTATGTCTTTATACAAGATGATACCGACAAAGAAATTTATATACAAGAGGAAGAGACAGAATCAAAGGATGAAAATGATTTTGATTCTGACGGGTTTGACGACGTACTAAGTCTTAATTAATTGTTGTGATGTAAATATTTTACTAATAAAACTTCATTAAAATATTATTAAATAGTTAATAATATTTGATTTAAACATTAATAAATGATTAAAGTATTATTAAATAATTAATAATATTAGATTAAAATATTAATCTTAGATTAAAATATTATTAAAATATTATTAATATTAAATTAAAGTATTATTATTGAGTAAATAATAATATTTGAGATTAAATAAAATGTTATTAAAAATATAATAACATTAGTAAAGGAATAAAATATTATTAAATGATTAATAATATTAGTAATGGAATAAAATATTATTAAATGATTAATAATATTAGTAAATGAATAAAATATTATTAAATAATTAATAATATTAGTAGATGAATAAAATATTAATACTATTGATAAATGATTAAGAGTATTATTGATTGATTAATGATACTAAAGCATAAGTAATAATATTAATGTATGATTAAAATATTATTAAGATATTAATAATATTAGTAAGCGAATAAAAGTATTATCAGTGAACTAATAATACTAAGAGGTGAATTAAATATTATCAAGATTAATAACATTAAGTGAATTAAAGGCAGTTGTTATTTAATAGTAACATTATCGAGGCAGGATAATATTTGTAAGAACTAAATGTAATATATAATATCTATGTGATTATCTAATCTAATGTTATGCTATGGCTAATTGAAAGATTAACTATAGGTCTCTCAAAAGAAGATAATTAAACTGCATACTGGATATAATTTAATTGTGTAGCCGTAACCTAGAAACGAGGCAAGTTTCCTAACTCAAAAACGAGTTATTATTTTCAAAGCATGTTAGTGAATAATTATTGATGATTATTCACATCTATAATGATTATTGAATTCACACTTTGTGCAATTGAATTCTTGTTCTATTATTATTGAACTTTGAATTAAATTAAAGTTCTTTCATTCATGAACTGTTTATGAGATAGATCTAAGCTAATTGTATCAGCTAGATCAAGCATGTTTAAATTTGTTAAATCAAATTTTTTTTAAAAAGTTGTTCTTATTAAATTGATATGATAAGAACTCTTGACTGAGAAAAGGACGAATTTGATTAAGGCATGATATCGATGCTGGATTATTAAGTGTTTATGCATAAATCATGGGGTATAAAAGGCTGATCCCTTTGAATACCAAAACTTATTAAGAGGTCCAGTTTAAATGACTGAGAACCTTGGCAAATGTTCATGGTTATTTCAAAACCACTCAGTTCATGTTATTCAATTATCCAAATATTCAATTGTTGATTATTAATTCATGTTCCTTCACAATCTTATATTATTGTTGAACATTGAAAGCAAAACTTCTTTCCAATCATGATATATCTCCCTTGTATATAAACTTGCTAAGAAAATTAGTTGTTTACCCTTGCTATATCATGACATTTATTTCAGTTAAGCCTGAAGAACGTAGCAGGGACTAGTCGAGGAACGGAGTGACGGTCCAGATGATAGCATTAGTAGTCCTCACTATTCTATGAAATAGTGTGTTAATAAATGTATTGAGAACTTATTTTGAGTTTTAATACTGTCTAGAAGACAATATTTGTATTAAAACTCACAGCTCATGTTGTATATTTAAGATTGTATTTGTATTCTGTACCATGTATTTGGCGACTCAGAATAGGTGATGTATACCTATTTTGGGGCGTCACAGTTGGTATCAAAGCTTAGGGATATGATCCCTGGCTAAGATGTGAGACAAGAACTAGGAGGGGAGAGACATGGAATTCCTTCGCTAGTATGACCTACCTAAGTTTATTTTGTATTTAATTGGTCGGTCAGAGTATAGGGATAATATGTGATATGTTAATTAACCCTTATTTTGTGACAGTATTTGAAAATGACATCCGAGAATGTTGAGAACATCAATGGAGCACATGAGACCGTTAAGTCTCCACAGATCAATAACCAGGATAATGTGCATAAGGAAGGCGACAATACTAAGGAAAACAACAACACGGACCAGATGATGAATGATGGAATGTTCAGAGGCTTTATGTAATTCATGTAACATCAAGCAAGAGCGGCTCCTGTCCAAAATGCAGGTGGAAACACTGGCAACTCTCGGACGGTCACCGCTAAGCAGTTCAAGGAACTGGGACCACCGGAGTTTTTTGGAGAGCCAAAACCACTTAAGGCGGAGACGTGGATAAAGTAGATCAACAAGATATTTGATGTCTTGGGATGCTTCGAGGAGAAAAAGGTTCCCTTTGCCACCTTCATGTTGTGGGCAGAGGCAAATTATTAGTGGGAATCTGTAAAGCGTACTTAACATGCCGCACTGAAGATGTCTTGGGAGAAGTTCCAAGAATTGTTCAATGACAAGTACTTTCCTAAAAGTATTCGTCACATGAAAGAGATAGAGTTCATCAAGCTGGAGCAAAACAACATGACCGTGTCACAGTACGAAGCCAAGTTTGCCGAGTTGTCCCAGTTTGCGTCCCATTTGGTTGATAATGAGGAGAGAATGACGAGAATGTTTCTAAGAGGTTTGAAACACGAGATACGTCAATATCTTATCTCTCATAAACTGTGTTTGTATTTAGATGTTTTTAATAGGGCTCAGTTATTGGAGCACGATAATGAGTCAACCCAACCAAAAGAGAGTAGCCAGCAAAATGATAATACCAGTGAAAACAGTCATCGAAGCGGTGACAACAAGCGTAGAGGGAATCAGCAGGCCAGAAATGGTAACCACTTCGGTGGTAATCAGGGCCAAAATAATAAGAATGGAAATTTCAAGAAGAGAAGATTCAACAATGATGGAAAGACATCAGTACCAGCACCCGTTGTTAAGGAAGGAGAACGACCACCTATCATATACTTCAAATGTGGAGGGGAGGGACACATCAGTCCAAACTGCATGATGCCGTCCAAAGCATGTTATAATTATGGAAGAGAAGGTCACCTAGCCCGAATTTTTCTTTCACCGAAGACAAGTTCAGCTAGGATGGAGGCACCAAAGGCCGTCCCAGAAAAGTCAAAGCCGGTAGTGCAAGGAAGAGCGTTTGTTGTGACCTCCCAGAAAGTAAAGAACCCGAACGAGGTCATCACGGGTAAGCTTATCATAAACTCTAGCGAAGTATATACCTTATTTGATACCGGTTCTACCCATTCTTTTATTTCTCCTACTTGCGCTCAACGTTTAAATTTGACTCCGGAGAAATTGGACTTTGACTTTTCTTTTGAAACTCCATTGGGAGAAACCTTCATTACATCCACTTTTTATAAGTCTTATTTGGTTCAAATCGGTACCCTCACATTACTTGTCGATCTTATTTCTTTGAAAATACGTTTATTTAATGTGATTCTAGGGATTGATTGGTTAACTAATCATCATGAAAAAATTGATTGTTTTGTAAGGTTGTTAGCTTTCATATTCCTAAACAACCTATTATGCGAATTCAAGCAACCAAACCATTAAAATCAATCACTGTCATCTCAAGCCATAAAGCTATTCGTTTATTGAAAAACGGATGTCAAGCTTTCTTAGCTCATGTCACAGGATTTAAATAAAAAAAAGGTCAGTTTTGAATGATATCTCCATTGTTAATAAATTTCCTGACGTATTCCCTGAAGAACTTCCTAGCCTACCCCTAGAGCATGAAATTGAATTTTTTATCGACCTTGAACTTGGTACAAACCTATTTCCAAAGCCCATATCGAATGGCTCCTATTGAACTTCAGGAGTTAAAGACCCAACTGCAGGAATTGTTAGACATCAGTTTCATTCGTCCTAGTACGTATCCTTAGGGTGCTCCTGTTCTATTCATGAAAAAGAAAGACGGGAGTATGTAACATTTTATTGATTATCAGGAGTTGAATCATGTCACCATCAAAAATAGGTACCCATTACCACGTATTAATGACCTGTTTGACCAGTTACAAGAAGCCAAATTCTTTTCAAAGATTGATCTTCCTTCTGGATATCACCAATTGAAGATTAGAACCGATGACATTCCAAAGACGGCTTTCAGAACTCGGTACAGGCATTATGAATTCCTAGTCATGTCCTTTGGATTGACTAATGCTCCTGCTGCTTTCATGGATATGATGAACCAAGTATTCAAGGAATATTTGGATCACTTTGTGGTCGTCTTTATTGATGACATCCTTATTTATTCTAAAAGCCGTGAAGATCATGAGCAACACTTGAGGCTGATACTCCAAAAGCTTCGTGAATATAAGCTTTATGCTAAGTTAAAGAAATGTGAGTTCTGGCTTGAGAAAGTAGCATTCCTTGGGCATGTCGTATCAAGTCATGGAATATTTGTTGACCCAGCAAAGATTAAAGCTATTCAAAGCTGGGATCAACCTAAATCAGTGACCGAAGTACGTAACTTTCTCGGCTTAACTGGTTATTATCAGAGATTCGTAGAAGGATTTTCTTGAATTGCTACTCCATTAACTCAGCTGACTCGAAAAGATATAAAATTTGGTTGGAACGAGGAATATGAGAAGAGTTTTCAAGAACTCAAGAGGAGACTCATTTCAGCACATGTTCTAACAATACCATCTGGCTCGGAGGGATTTGTCATCTACAGTGATGCTTCGAGCAAAGGGTTAAGATGTGTTCTCATGCAACATGAAAAGTCATAGCCTATGCCTCTCGATAACTCAAAGAATATGAGAGGAATTATCCTACTCATGATCTAGAGTAGGTAGCTATTGTTTTCACACTTAAAATTTGGAGTCATTACTTGTATGGGGAGAAAGTGGAGATCTTTACGGATCATAAAAGCCTCAAATATTTCTTCACTCAAAAGGAACTCAATATGCGACAACGACGTTGGCTTGAACTGTTGAAAGATTATGATCATACCATCCAATACCATTCTGGAAAAGCGAACGTGGTAGATGACACATTGAGTAGAAGATCATATGCGGGTACGAGTGCGATATTGACAATGCAGAGGCCCGTTTTGTGTGACTTGTAAAGGATGGAGATAGAGTTAAAGATTCCAGGGACCCATGTGATGATGGCAAATATACGAGTAGAACCGACTTTAATTGATAAAGTTAAAGCTGCTCAAGTTACAGATCTAGAGCTGATGCGTATGAGGAAGAAAGTGCAAGAAGGTGCTATGTTAGAAGAAAGAATCGATGAAGAAGGAATACTTCGAGTCAACTCCAGACTTTGTGTTCCTAAAGACCCTAATTTAAAGTATAAAATCATGATGGAGGCGCACAACACACCGTTTGCAATCCATCTTGGGAGTACCAAAATGTATCGTGATCTTCGTCATACATTTTGGTGGAGCAATATAAAGAGAGATATAGCACTGTTTATCTTAAGGTGTCTAACTCGTCAACGAGTCAAGGTGGAGCATCAAGTACCAAAAGGTCCATTGCAACCACTTAAAATTTCAAAATAGAAGTGGGAGCACATTACCTTAGATTTCGTTACTGGTCTTCCCAAGGTTTCTCAAGGCATAGATGTAATTTGGGTCATTATTGATAGATTGACCAAGTCTGCTCATTTCTTATCAATACTAGAAACTTATACACTTGAACGTCTTACTCGTATGTACATAAACGAGATTATAAGACTGTATGGTATTCCAGTATCCATAGTTTCTGATCGAGACCCAAGATTCACTTCACGATTTTGGGTTAGTTTGCAAAAAGCTATGGGCACGGACTTACGATTTAGTTCGGCATATCATCCTCAGACGGACGGACAATCAGAGAAAACTATTCAAACTCTTTAAGATTTATTAAGACTCTGTGTCCTTGACTTCAAGGGAAGTTGGGACAAGTTCTTACCATTGGTAGAGTTTTCCTACAACAATAGCTACCAAGAAAGTATTGGCATGGCTCCATTCGAAGCGTTGTATGGAAGAAAGTGTCGTTCTCCAATATGTTGGGATGAGATGGGTGAAGCAACATTGTTCAGACCGGAGTTGGTATGTATGACTACGGAAAAGATTCAAATGATACGACAACGTATAAAAACCTCACAAGATCGACAAAAGAGTTATGCTGATCTTCATCGAAATGACGTGGAATTCAATATTGGAGATCATGTGTTGTTACGTGTTGCTCCATGGAAAGGAGTTACGAGATTTGGAAAGAGAGGAAAGCTCAATACTCAATTCATTGTCCCATTTTTAATCCTCGATGGAGTAGGAACTATGGCGTATAGACTCGCTTTACCGCCAAGTATGTCTCATGTTCATAACGTTTTTCATATATCCATGTTACGTAAATATGTGGAAGACCCGAACCACATTATTGAGTTAGAACCGGACGAAATAGCGGAAGATTTGTCATATGAAGAGGTTCCTGTTCAAATCTTGGGTAAGAAGGAACATATTCTACACTCCAAGGTTATACCTCAAGTCAAAGTTTTGTGGAGAAACCACGATGTTAAGGAAATGACCTTGGAGTTAGAATCTAAAATAAAATCAAGATATCCTTACCTTTTCGACATACCAGGTACGTACCCTAATTTTGAGGGTGAAATTTCATAAGAATGGGAGGTTGTAAGACCCCAACTTTTTAATAAAGATGATTTTTCTATAAATATCATTTTTAAATATTATAGAATGAATTTGATATAATGTTATAGTTGTGGGTAATATTTATTAATTTTGCAATGTATGCAAGTTGTTATATAATATTCGATTGGTCGGGGAATATTCGTTTTAACAGGGAATATTCGTACGACGGCACAATTATTGGTGGACCCCACAACGGAATTATTGTCTAATTGAGAAAATGACAAAAATATTTTTATGAAAATAACGGCGGAAGTTTTACAGTTAAAACTGTTGAACTACTCGGTAGTAAAAGTATAGTAATATGCGTGGTTGCATAGTAGCACACTGTATTGATTATTGATGCTTACGTGAGAAGTCACTCAGTTTTGTTCAATTATTGGTTCAGTAATTGTTGCATTCTCATGTTATTTGATTCAATTATTATCGATATTTTATATATTATTAAATCAATAATTGAGATGACAGAGTTATTAATATTATTATTTGTAATATTAACGATGTCTAGAAGTTCTGTCAAGGAGAGGTTTGGTCACCTAATTGCGCACCAATAGGAAGAAATCCTTATTGGAAAGCCCCCTCTTTCCTGGGAACGACCTGGTCGATTAATATTGTGAATTATAATAATAATGATAAAAGTTGTTAGATATATTGAGGTGTCTTTTTATGAAGTCACGGAAGTTTATATTTATATATATATATATATATATATATATATATATATATATTGTTTTATTAGTATTATTAATGTAATAAAACAGAAAAACTTTTTTTATAAAGCAGAATACTTTTATATAAGTTATTTGTTTTATTAGACAATAATTAGAATATATTATATTCTATTACGCAGTGTTTTGCATAGTAAAATCTTTTTATATAAAACAGAATACTTTTATAAAGTTATTTATTTTATTAGACAATAATTAGAATATATTATATTTTATTATGCATAGTATTTGCATAGTGCCTATATAGTATTTGCATAGTAAAATCTTTTTATAAAAAACATAATACTTTTTATAAAGTTTTGTTTTATTTGATTATAAATAGAATATATTATATTTTATTGCATAGTGCAGCGTAGTATCCTTTCTGTTTTCCTATAAATATGATGCTTAGTTAGAATTGAAAACCACACCAGAAGTTCACAGAATTCTTCTATAATCTTGAGCGTATTTCTTTAGAGTTTTAAGAAGCTTTGAGCGTAGTGCAAATTTTCTTCAAGAATATCCTCGCCCTACCAGTCGGAATACTCTTCTTTTACTGTAGGGGGTATTATTTCTTTCTTTCGTCTTCAAGAAGAGAACTTCTGTTATTCCATTCTTTATTATTATGTTTTATAACATGTTTATGCGAAGTACCGCATACATGGTGAAATTATTCTATTTTTCCAATCTTTATTAATCTATTAGAACATCTTGTCTGTGCGTTTACGCATGACCTGGTTCCATTGTTTATTATTCTGTTGGAATATCCTGTCGGTGCGTATTACGCCTGACCTGGTTCCATTAATTATTATTCTATTGGAATAACTTGTTTGTTCGGTCTATCGCATGCATGGTGATTTCTGTTGTTATTTCATTCTTTATTATTCTGTTGGAATATCCTGTCTGTGCGTTTACGCGTGACCTGGTTCCATTATTTATTATTCTATTGGAATATCCTGTCTGTGCGTTTACGCATGACCTGGTTTCATTATTTATTATTCCATTGGAATATCATGTCTATGCGTTTACGCATGACCTGGTTCCGTTATTTATTATTCTGTTGGAATAACTTGTCTGTGCGGTCTATTGCATGCCTGGTGATTTCTTTTGTTATTCCATTCTTATTTATACTCAGTTGGTTAAAGTTTTGAATTTTATACTCCGTGAAATTAGTGGAATATCCTTGATATTTGCGCTTCATCCAGTATCTTTTCATGGAAATATTCTTCTGAGCATTCTTAAATTTTACTCTAAAAAGAAGTATCATGTTGACAATTTGGACGTTATTAGTTCCTAGATAAATTAATTCTTAAACTTATTTTATTGAATTATTATATCATTGTCATCATCCTCATGTTTATATTATGTTGAAAGTCATCTGTGGCCTGTAGTGCATAGATGGACTTGGTATGATTATGACTAGGGATTAATCGGTATAATCATGACTGTAATGTTACAAATAATGTGGTAAAAGTCCTCATTGGCATTGATCGACAGTTGTTGGCATGATCATGACCATTGATGAATACACGAAAATCTTAGGCCCATAGTGCATGGATAATTTGTGGTTGTGATACTAATTTATATCATTAGCCGTAGTGCAGGGATGATGTGGTTTATTTATTAAGTTGAGTCTCAGTGATAAAAGTGATGAAAAACCTTTTTAAATCATAAAAGATAGTAGATTTTATTTTCTACTTGACTCTTTTAATGGATTGCTTGTTCCGCTGCAGTTAAACTTGATGTTTATTATATTTTATCAGTTTAACATTGTTGAAGGCTAATGATAATTTATTCTACATTATCTTAGTCATAATATTTCTTACTGGGCTAGTTGAGCTCACCCTTTTACTTTCATTGTTCTCTTCCGGAAATGAGAACGTAGCAGGGACTAGTCGGGGAACGGAATGACGGTCCAGACGATAGCATTAGTAGTCCTCACAATTCTATGAAATAGTGTGTAAATAAATATATTGAGGACTTATTTTGAGTTTTAATACTGTATAGAACACAATATTTGTATTAAAACTCACAGCTCATGTTGTATATTTAAGATTGTATTTGTATTTTGTACCATGTATTTGGCGACTCAGAATAGGTGATGTATACCTATTTTGGGGGTGTCACACAATTGTTAAAAATTGAAATTTTATTATTATATTACATTACAATTGTATAATGTGATAATGTAATAATATAATAATGGTGATATTTTTACAATATGTGTGATATATGAGTAATTGAGGAGGAAGAGTATTTTTGTTACAATAAATGATAAAAACATGATAAACATGTCAGTGGACCCCATTTTTGACTAAAATTTGATTATAGTCTGTAAAATCGTTCGTATGTAGATTTCGGTTAATTTCTGTTTGGAATTTTGAAAAAATTAAAGCTACAAAGTTATAGAGAATTGAATTTCCTATGGAATGGACATAAGATTTGAATTTTTCTGATAAAATGGATATTTATTATGAATTGTTGATGTTCCGAAATATTGGGTCTGGATTAATTTTGTTATAAAAAATGTTTAAAACATGTTTTGTGTGTGGTGGGCCCCACTTATTGTTGCAAAATGCTGAATTCAGATTTCTAAGGTGGGCTTAGGAAATTTTTTAATAAATATTAATATTTTATTAAATTTTCTACTTTAGTGTTCTAAGCATTTTACTATAAATAGGGTGCTTAGGTTAGAATTGAAAATCACACCAGAAACTAAAGTTTTCTATCTCTATATTATCGAGCGTATTCTTGTGAGTATTTTGTTACTTTGAGTGTTGCTATACAAGTTCCCTTCAGCACTATATCTGCTATTCTAGTCAGAAGTACTGTCCTTTTGAGGTAAGAGATGTTATTTTTTTAAATGATATTATTTCTTTCAATATCATTATGCCGGAATATTGGTAAGATTTTTCTTGTGAAATTCTTGTCTTTTAGTGTCAGGATTACTATTCACGTATACGACACTATTCACAAATACGGAACTATTCACCAAAAAATGAAATTTATCTTCTTTGTCCCAGATGTATATTTTTGTTACTATCTTTGATTGTATCCATGTTTTGATATTCATTCTTGAATTTTACTCCAGCATAGTATATTATGAGGTGTTCTTGAACATGGATAAACCGAAGTACGAATCCCTAATATTTGTTTTTTTGTCTCACTGGATTCATTTTCTTTAAAATATTTTTCATCATCCTCAGTCCTAAATGATGGTATAACTGAATATATTTGGCATATAGTGCAAAGATGAATTATTTCCAGATGAACATCTTTGACCCGTAGTGAAAAGATGAACAGGTGTTGAGATGAACATGACCAACTGATGAATATCTTTGGCCTGTAGTGCAAAGATGAATAATTGATTCAATATATATATTGATTAATATTACATGGATAAAATATTGATGATGGACTTTAAAATCATAGAAGATAATAGATTTCAATCTCTACTTAACTCTTCTAAATGAATTGTTATTTCCGCTGCGAATATTGATTTAAAACTTGTTGTCTATTATATTCTATCATACTTTTTCCTATTGAGGACTAATGATAATTTGTTCTATATTATCTTAGTCATAATATTCTTTACTGGACTAGTTGAGCTCACCCTTTTTTCCTTTTTATTCCATTTTTCTTCTTAGGAAGCAAGAATGTAACGGGAAGTAGTCGGGGTGTGGAATGATGGTTCTAGAAAGTTATTTTAGTAGTCCTCACTATTTTGTAAAATAGTGTATCAATAATTGTAATGAGGACATATTTGAGTGTGGATATTGTCTAGAAGATAATATTTGTATTTAAACTCATAGTTTATGTGTTGTCGTATTTTGCACGACAATTGTATTAATAAAATTGTAGTTGTTTTTGTACTATGTATTTGGCGACTCAAAATGGGTGATGTATACCTATTTTAGGGGCGTCACAGTTGATATCAGAGCTTAGGGATATGGTCTTTGGCGGAGATCGGGGAATAGAACTAGGAGGGGAGAGACGAGTAAATCCTTTGCTAGTGTGTCCTATCTAAGCTTATTTGTTGGTTGGTCAGGGTATAGGGTTATTATGTTGCATGTCAATTTCTTTAATTAACCCTTGTTTTGTGGCAGTATTTAAAAATGGCAGCTGAAAATATTAATGATGGAGTGAATGAGACCGTTGAAACATCTTTAATCACCAACCAGGAGAACGTGCAACAAGATGGCAATGTTCCTCCTGTAAACAGCACCACTGAGCAGACGATGAATGATGAGACATTTAGAAGTTTTTTACGGTTCATGAAAAACCAGACGAGGGAGACTCCTGTTTAAAATGCAGGTAGAAACAATGGAAACGCACAGCTGGTCACTACTAAGTAATTCAAGGAGTTAGGACTGCAGGAATTATGGGCAAAGCCGGATCCGATTAAGGCAGAAATGTGGGTCAAGCAAATTACCAAGATATTTGATTTCTTGGGATGCACGGAGGAACAGAAGGTTCCATTCGCCACTTTTATGTTCCGTAGTGAGGCAGATTACTTGTGGGAATCTGTAAAGCGTACCCAGCCACCCGCACTCAACATGTCTTGGGAAACATTTCAGAAATTATTCAATAACAAGTACTTTCCTGAAAGTATTCTTCATATGAAGGAGGTAGAATTTATCAGACTGGAATAGAACAACATGATTGTGTCCCAGTATGGGGCTAAGTTTGCAGAGTTATCCAGGTTTGCACCTCATTTGGTGGAAAATGAGGAACGTATAACGCAGATATTTTTGAGAGGTTTGAAACCCGACATTCGTCAATACCTCATTTCTCACAAATTTTCTCTATATTAAGATGTTGTCAATAGGGATCAATTATTAGAGCGAGATAATGAGTACGTTCAACCAAGGGACAACAACCACGGTCATACCAGTGGCAGCAGTCATCGGAGCAATGATAACCAGCGGGGAGGAAAGAATACGGACAAAAGCGGTAATCACTCTGGTAATCATGGCCTTGATAATAGAAGAAGCGAGTCGGGGGGAGATTTTAAAAAGAGAAGGTACATCAATGACAATGTGAAGACGTCAGCACCAGCATCAACTATTTCTAAGGGAGGAGAACGACCATTGGTCGTATGTTATAAATATGGAAAAGAGGGACACATCAGCCCAAACTTCCCACAACAGTTCAAGGTATGTTATAATTATTAAAAAGAAGGTCATATCGCTCGAGATTGTACGGTAGCGAAACCAAGTCCAGCGGGGATGGTGACTCAAAAGGCTGTCCTAGACAAGTCAAAGTCAGCGATTCCTGGAAGAGCGTTTGTTGTGACTGACCAAAATACAAGGAACCCTAACGAGGTGATCAAGGGTAAGTTAATCATAAACTCTTGCGAAGTTTATACCTTACTAGATACTGGTTCAACCCATTCTTTTATCTCTCCTGCTTGTGCTCAACATTTGAACTTGACTCCGGGGAAATTGGACTTTGACTTATCTGTTGAGACTCCGTTAGGAGAAACTTTCATTACATCCACTATTTATAAATCTTGTTTGATCCAAGTTGGCACCATCACATTACCTGTTGATCTTATCTCTTTAAAAATATTTGCATTTGATGTGATTTTAGGGATTGATTGGTTAACCACTCATCATGCCAAAATTGATTATTTTCGTAAGGTTATTAGTTTTCATATTCCTAACCAGCCTGTTATGCGAATTCAAACAACTAAACTACTAAAGTCAATCACTGTCATATCAAGTCATAAAGTCATTCGTTTATTAAAAAACGGATGTCAAGCTTTCTTAGCCCAAGTTATGGATTTGAATAAAGACACGTCAGATTTGAATAATATTTCTATTGTTAGTGAATTTCCTAATGTATTTCCTGAAGAACTTCCCGGTCTACCCCCAGAACATGAAGTTGAATTCTTTATTGACCTTGAACCTGGTACAACACCCATTTCTAAAACCCCATGTCGAATGGCTCCTATTGAACTTCAGGAGTTAATGGTCCAACTACAAGAGTTGTTAGACATCGGTTTCATTTGTCCAAGTACATCTCCTTGGGGTATGCGACTTTGTATTGACTACCGAAAATTGAACCATGTCACCATCAAGAATAGGTATCCGCTACCTCGCATTGATGACCTGTTAGACCAGTTACAAGGAGCATAATTCTTTTTAAAGATCGATCTTCGTTCTGGATATCATTAGCTGAAGATTAGAACTGAGGATATTCCGAAGACTGCCTTCAGAACTCGGTACGGGCATTATGAAGTCTTAGTCATGTCTTTTGGATTGACTAATGCTCCCGCGGCTTTCATGGATATGATGAACCATGTGTTCAAGGAATATTTGGATCAGTTCATTGTTGTCTTTATTGATGACATCCTCATATATTCCAAAAGCTGTGAAGATCATGAGCCCCATTTAAAGCTGGTACTTCAAAGGCTTCGTGAAAACAAGTTATATGCCAAGTTAAAGAAATGCGAGTCTTGGCTTGAGGAAGTAGCATTTCTTGGGCACGTGGTGTCAAAACATGGAGTATCAGTTAACCCAGCAAAGATTGAAGCAATACAAAGTTGGGAGCAACCGAAATTAGTGACCGAAGTACGTAGCTTTCTGGGCTTAGCTGGTTATTATCGGAGATTCGTGGAAGGATTTTCTCAAATTGTTACTCCGTTAACTCAGCTGACTCAGAAAGATACAAAATTCGTATGGAGCGAGAAATACGAGAAGAGTTTCCAAGAGTTAAAGAGGAGACTCATTTCGGCACATGTTTTGACAATATCATCTGGTTCAGAGGGATTTGTCATCTACAGCGATGCTTCAGGCAAAGGTTTAGGATGTGTTCTCATGCAACATGGGAAAGTCATAGCCTATGCCTCACGACAACTTAAAGAATGTGAGAGGAATTATCCTAATCATGATCTAGAGTTGGCAGCAGTTGTTTTCGCGCTAAAGATCTAGAGGCACTATCTATATGGGGAGAAAGTGGAGATCTATTCAGATCATAAAAGCCTCAAATATTTCTTCACCCAAAAGGAGCTTAACATGCGACAACGACGTTCACTTGAACTGTTGAAAGATTACGACCATATCATTCAATAGCATCCTAGAAAAGCGTATGTGGTAGCTAACACATTGAGTAGAAGATCTTATGCGGGAACGAGTGCGATGTTGTCAATATAAAGGCCCATTTTGTGTGATTTACAAAAGATGAAGATAGAATTCAAGACTCTGGGGACCCATGGGATGATGTCAAGTATATGCATAGAACCAACTTTAATCGATAAAGTTAAAGTTGCTCAAGCCACAAACCCAGATCTGATGCGTATGAAGAAGAAAGTGCAAGAAGGTGTTATTCCAGAAGCAAGAATCGATGAAGAAGGAATACTTCGAGTCAACTCCAGACTTTGCGTTCCTAACAATTCTGACTTGAAACATAGAATCATGATGGAGGCACACAACACACCGTTTACAATCCATCCTTGTAGTACCAAAATGTATCATGATCTTAGACATATATTTTGGTGGAACAATATGAAGAGAGAGTTTTGTGGAATTCTCCTACAACAACTATGACGCCCCCAAAATAGGTATACCTCACCCATCTTGAGTCGTCAAAAACATGGTACAAAATTTAAATACAACATAATTATACAACAGTCATATAAAATACGACAAAACATAATCTAAGAGTTTTAACAAGAATATTGTCATCTAGACAATATCCACACTCAATGGAGTCCTCATTACATTTATTGTCACACTATTTAACAGAATAGTGAGGACTACTAATGATATCATCTAGACCATCACTCCGTTCCCCGACTAGTCCCGGCTACGTTCTCATTTCCTGAAGAGAATAATGAAAGCAAAAGGGTGAGCTCAACTAGCCCAGTAAGAAATATTATGACTAAGATAATGCAGAATAAATTATCCTTAGCCTTCAACAGTATAACAACTGATAGAATACAATAGACAACAAGTTTTAGATCAACAACTGCAGCGGAATAAGCAATACATTAAAAGAGTCAAGTAGAGCATAAAATCTACTATCTTCTATGATTTAAAAAGTTTTTCATCAACTTTATCGTTGAGACTCAACTTAATAAATAAAATTGAATCATCCATGTACCATGACCAAGGATATTCATGTAATCATCAATGGTCATGATTATACCAAATAATCTCTGGTCATAATCATACCAACAACTGTCCATCAATGAATTACAGGCCAATGAGGACTTTTACCACATCATTCGTTACATTACGGTCATGATTATACCGAATAATCTCTGGTCATAATCATACTAAGTCCATCTATGCATGTAAGCCAAAGATGAATTTCATCACAATATAAGCATGAGGATGATGGCAATGACATAATAATTCAAAATAACAAGTTCAACGACAAATTTTAAAAATTTATAATTTAATTTATCCAGAAATCAATAACGTCCAAAAAGTCAACATGATACTGCTTTGTGGAGTAAAATTCAAGAATGCTCAGAAGAATATTTCATGAAAAGATACTAGATGAAGCATAAATATCAAGGATATTCTACTAATTTCATGGAATATAGAAGCCAAAACTTTAACCAACTAAGTATAATAGAATATACGAAACTACAAATAGATTTTCACCCCCTATGCGGTAATCCACGTAGACAGATCATTTCCATAATTTAATAAGGAATGAATACGAATGGTCATTCACCATGCATGCGGTAGTCCACGTAGACAGGTTATTCCAACAGAATAATAAAGAATGGAATAACAGAAGAATTCACCATGCATGCAGTAGTCCGCGTATACAGGTTATTCCAACAGAATAATAAAGAATGGAATAAAAGAAGAATTCATCATACATGCGGTATTCCGCGTAGACAGGTTATTCCAACATAATAATAAAGAATGGAATAACAGAAGAATTCACCATGCATGTGATAGTCCGCGTAGACAGGTTATTCCAACAGAATAATAAAGAATGGAATAACAGAAGAATTCACCATGCATACGGTAGTCCGCGTAGACAGGTTATTCCAATAGAATAATAAAGAATGGAATAACAGAAGAATTCACCAGGCATGCGGTAGTCCGCGTAGACAGTTTATTCCAACAGAATAATAAAGAATGGAATTACAACATTTACCAGTATTGAAAGAAAATAACTCTCTTTATGAATACGAAAGAAATAATACCCCTTACCTTAGAAAAAAATTGGATACTAGAATAGTGAGGTAGCAGACTTCTCTTCTTCTTTTTCTCTATAATTTCTCTCTATAATAATTGCTCTTGTGAAACTTAGTGAATTGGTGAGAAATGAAGGAAGAATGAGCTACTATTTTTAGGAAAATATAGTTTCAATAATTGCACGTTTTGGGGCTCAAAATATTATAGTATAATACCTTCCTCTTTTTCTTCATTTTTAATTTAGTCCTGCAAGTATTATCAAACTTGCACCACCTCCCCTAATAGTAAATCATGTGAATCAATAGTAAATCATGTGACTCAATAGTATAATCATGTGAAAAAAATAATTACAGTATAGTACCTTCATCTATACCTCCATTTTTAATTTAGTCATGCAAGTATTATCAATCTTGCACCAACTCCCCTATTAGTAAATCATGTGAATCAATAGTACACACATGTGAACACATAGTTATAAGCATATGAAATAATAACAATTAATTGCTCATTTATCCGGTGAATTACTCGATTGGTCAATATAACCTCCAAACATCAATTATTATCGAAATAAATGTCAATTTCCACTAACACTAATAATTCCCACACAATGGAACTATCAATTTCATATGTAATCAACACGAACTTATTATCATTAATATTATAACTCACAATATTTAACAACCAGGTCGTTCCCAGGAAAGAGGGGACTTTCCATTAAGGATTTCTCCCTATTGGCGCACAATTAGATTATCTAATCTCTCTTTGACAGAACTTCTAGACATTGTCAATATTGTAAATAATAATATGAATAACTTTGTCGTCTCAATTATTAATTTAATAATATAACATATTATGTAGATGATACTGTGACAATAATTGAATCAATAATATGAGAGATATGATGCAGCAATTACTTGTAGCAATAATTGAGTATAACTGAGTGACTTCACACGTGAGCATCAATAATCAAAACCGTGTGCTACTATGCAACCACGCGTATTACTGTACTTTTACTACCGGGTAATTCAATAGTTTTAACGGTAACACTCGCCGTTATTTTAATAAAAAGATAATTATGTCATTTTCTAACTACGATAATACTTCCATTGTGGGGTCTACCAATGATTGTGTCGTCGTACGAATATTCCCGACAAAAAGAATATTCCCCGACCAAACGAATATTTTATAACAACTTGCATACTTTGAAAAATTTTCAAATATCACCCTTAACTTTAACTTTTATCAATTTCACCATTTACGAAATAAAATAATAATTAGAAGAAAATTGAATACTTTCATTTCATAAAATTCAGGGTCTTACAATCTCCCCTCCTTATGAAATTTCGCCCTCAAAATTTACGTTTGTACCTGGTATGCCGAAGAGGTGAGGATACCTTGACTTCATTTCAGATTCTAAGTCTTGAGGTATAACCTTTGAGTGTCGAATATGATCCTTCTTATCCAAGATTTTAACACGTATCTCCTCATACGTTAAATCTTCTGCTATCTCGTCTAGTTCTAATTTAATAATGTGGTTCAGGGTCGTCCACATAAATACATAACATCGATACGTGAAAAACGTTATGAACACGTGACATACTTGGCGGTAAAACGAGTCTATAGGCCACAATTCCTACTCGATCGTGGATTTCAAATGGGTCAATTAAATTGAGGGTTGAGATTTCCTCTATTCATCGACTCTTGCTTCTAGAATAACGCCTTCTTGAACCTTCTTCTTCATATTCATCAGCTCCAGGTGTGTAGTTTGAGCGGCTTTAACTTTATCAATTAAAGTCGATTCTACTCGTATATTTGATATCACCACGTGGGTCTCTAGAGTCTTTAACTCTATCTTCATCATTTGTAAGTGATACAAAATGGGTTTTTGTGTTAACAACGTCATACTCGTAACCGCATACGATCTTCTACTCAACGCGTCAGCTACCACGTTCGCTTATCCAGGATGGTATTGGATAGTATGATCGTAATCTTTCAATAGCTCGAGCCAACATCTTTGGTGCATTATACGTTCGATTTGGTTGAAGAAAAATTTAAGGGTTTTAGAAATGGGTTTTGTACTGGGGTCATTACAAAATTCAATTTCATGCTCTGGGGTAGGCCAGGAAGTTCTTCGAGAATACGTCAGGAAATTTATTAACAATAGAAATATCATTCAAAACTGTGACTCTCATCTAAGACTTGGATAGCACGTCACATTGATACTTATCAACTTGCCACCGTTATTCACAGTGTCCCCTACGGAGAGTCTTGCTTCGGTGTATTCCAAGACTTGGAAGTCACCAGATAAAGGCTCGGGGCTCTTTACTTATGGCTTGATATGACAGTGATTGACTTTAGCGGTTTGGTTGCTTGAATTCGTATAACAGGTTGGTTAGGAATATGAAAGTTAACAACCTTTCGAAAAGCTTGATGACTAGTTAAATAATCAATCCCTAAAATCACATCAAATGCAAGTATTTTCAAAGAAATAAGATCGACAGGTAACGTGCGGTTACCGATATACAATCTTTTACTCAACACGTTAGCTACCACGTTCGCTTTTCCAGGATGGTATAGTCAGAACATGTGCCGAAATGAGTCTCCCCTTGAGTTCTTCGAAGCCCTTCCCACATTTTTTGCTCCATTCGAATTTTGTATCTCTACGAGTCAGCTGCGTTAATGGAGTAGCGATTCAAGAAAATCTTTCCACAAAATCTTCGATAATAATCAGATAAGCATAGAAAGCTACGTATTTCGATTACTGATTTAGGTTGCTCTCAACTATTACTCATATCCCAATCTTGGATAGCACATCACAATGACACCTAACAGTTTACTACCGCACGAATATGACATCCCCTGTGGAGAGTCTGGCTTCGGTGCATTCCACAAAGGATGTCACCAGATAAAGGCTCGGGTAACAAATTCTAAAGTTGAATTTTTAACTCCTGAAGATCAATAGGAGCCATGAGATTTTAGAAATGGATTTTGTACCGGATTCAAAGTCGATACAAAATTCAATATCACACTTTGGGAGTAAGCTAAGAAATTCTTCAGGAAATACATCAGGAAATTTACTAACAATAGAAATATCATTCAAATCTGAGGTATTTTTGTTTAAGTCCATAACATGGGCTAAGAAAACTTGAAATCCGTTTTTCAATAAACGAATGACTTTATCACTTGATATGAAAGTGGTTGACTTCAATGGTTTGGTTGCTTGAATTTGAATAACAGGTTGCTTAGGAATATGAAAACTAACAACCTTACGAAAGCAATCAATTTTGGCATGATGAGTAGTTAATCAATCAATCCCCAAAATCACATCAGAAGCAAGTATCTTTAAAGAAATAAGGTCAACAGGTAATGTGATAGTGCCAACTTGAATCAAGCAAGATTTATAAACAGTGGATGTGATAAAAATTTCTCCTAACGGAGTTTCCACAGATAGGTCAAAGTCTAATTTTCTCTAGAGTCAAGTTTAAACGTTGAGTATAAATAGGAGAGATAAATGAATGGGTAGAACCGGTATCTAATAAGGTATAAACTTTGTAAGAATTTATAATTAACTAACCCGTGCTAACTTCGTTCGGGTTCCTCGCATTCTGACTAATCACGAAAAATGCTCTTCCAGGAACCGTTGACTTTGACTTTTCTGGGACAGCCTTTTGAGTCACCATCCACGTTGGACTAGGTTTTGCTACCATACAATCTCGAGCATTATGTCCTTCTTTTCCATAATTATAGCATACCTTGAACTGTTGTGGACAGTTTGGGCTGATGTGTCCCTCTTCTCCGCATCTATAGCATCTAACTGGCGGTCTTTCTCCTCCTCTAAAATTCGTTGCTGCTGGTGCTGACGTCTTCACAGTGTCATTATTGAATCTACTCTTTTTAAAATCTCCCCCCGACTCACTTCTTCTATTTTCATGGCCACGAGTACCACTAGAGTGGTTGTCGCTCTTGTCCGTATTTTTCTTTCTTCGCTGGTTATCGTTGTCCTGATGACTACTGTCACCGGTATGATTCTGGTTGCGGTCTCTTGGTTGAACGTACTCGCTATCTCGCTATAATAATTGGGCCCTGTTGACAACATCTGAATATAAAGAAAATTTATGAGAGATAAAATATTGACGAATCTCAGGTTTTAAACCTCTGAGAAACATCCTCGTCATTCTTTCCTCATTCTCTACCAAATGAGGTGCAAACCTGGATAACTCTGCGACCTTCGCCTCGTATTGGGACACCGTCATGTTGTTTTGTTCTAGTCTAATAAACTCTACCTCTTTCATATGGAAAATACTTTCAGGAAAGTATTTTTCGTTAAAAAGTTTTTGAAATGTTTCCCAAGACATGCGGAGTGCGGCAAGCTGAGTACGTTTCACAGACTCCCACCAGTAATCCGCCTCACCACAGAACATAAAGGTGGCGAATGGAACCTTATGTTCCTCTGTGCATCTCAAGACATCGAATATCTTGGTAATTTGCTTGACCAATGTTTCCGCCATGATCGGATCTGGCTTTCCCTAAATTCTGGCGGTCCCAACTCTTTGAACTGCTTGGCCGTGACAAGCCGCGCGTTGCTATTATTTCCACCCGTATTCTATACACGAGTCTCCCTCGTCTGGTTTTGCATGAACTGTAAAATGATCCTAAACATCCCGTCGTTCATCGTCTGCTCAGTGGTGTTGTTTATAGGAGGAATATTGCCTTCATGTTACACGTTCCCCTGGGTGGTGATTAAAGGTATTTCCACGGTCTCATTAACTCCATCGTTTACATTCTCAGTCGACATTCTTAAATACTGCCATAAAATAAGGGTTAATTAAACAAATTAACATATCACATATTAACCATATAGTTCGACTGACCAACAAATAAGCTTAGGCATGACACACTAGCGAATGATTTACTCGTCTCTCCCCTCCTAGTTCTATTCGCCGATCTACGCCAAAGATCATATCCCTAAGCTCTGATACCAACTGTGACGCCCCCAAAATAGGTATACAACACCCATTCTGAGTCGTCAAAATACATGGTACAAAAACAACTACAACTTTATTAATACAACATAAAAACTGTGAGTTTAAATACAAATATTGTCATCTAGACAATATCCACACTCAAATAAGTCCTCATTACAATTATTAATACACTATTTTATAGAATAGTGAGGACTACTAGAACAACATCTAGAACCATCATTCCACACCCCGACTAGTACTCGCTACATTCTCGCCTCCTGAGAAGAAAAATGGAACAACAAGGAAAAGGGTGAGCTCAACTAGCCCAGTAAAGAACATTATGACTAAGATAATATAGAACAAATTATCGTTAGTCCTCAACGGAGAAAATTCTAATAGAATACAATATAAAACCAGTTTTAAATCAATCTTCACAGCGAAAATAATAATTCATTAGAAGAGTTAAGTAGAGAATGCAAACTACTGTCTTCTATATATGAATTTAAAAGTTCATCGTCGATATTTTATCCCTGTAACATCAATCAATATATATCTGGAATCAAATATTCATCTTTGCACTACAGGCTAAAGATATTCATCAGTTGGTCATGTTCATCTAAACACCTGTTCACCTTTGCACTACGGGCCAAAGATATTAATCAGTCGGTCATGTTCATCTCAACACCTGTTCATCTTTGCACTACGGGCCAAAGATGTTCATCAAGAAATCATTCATCTTTGCACTACAGGCCAAAGATATTTAGTAATATCATCATTTAGGACTGAGGATGATGAAAAATATTTTAAGGAAAACGAATCCAGTGAAACAAAACAACAAGTATTAAGGATTCGTACTTTAAATAATCCAAGTTCAAAAATACTTCATAAATAACCAGAGTGGAGTAAAATTTAAGAATTAAGATCAAAACATAGATCCAATTAAAGATAGGAATCATAACAGACAATTTTGGACACAGAAAAGAAAATTTAATTTTTCTGTGAATAGTGTCGTATTCGTGATTAATGCCGTATACGTGAATAGTAACTCCGACCTCAAAAGATAGAAATTTTACAAAAAAAACATCATCACGCTTCGTAAATAGTAACTCGTGAATAGTAACTCGTGAATAGTAACTCATGAATAGTAACCCCTACATGAAAAAAATTCCAAATTTGATAAAAAATTCTCACCAATATTTCAGCATAATGATATTGAAGAAATAATATCATTTGAGAAGAAAATAACATCCCTTACCACAGAAAGAATAGTACTTCTGACTGGAATACTGGATATAGTGCTGAAAGAACTTTCACCGTATAGCAATACTCAAAGTACTAAAATACTCACAAGAATACACTCAATATATCGAGAGAGAAAGAGAGATAAATCTGTAGTTTCTGGTGTGATTTTCAATTCTAACCTAAGCACCCTATTTATAGGAAATTGCTTAGAACACCAAAGTAGAAAATTTAATATAATAATAATATATTATATATATTCCTACGCCAACCAAGACTCCTGAAATCAGCATGTTTACAACACATGGGGGGCCAACCAAAACAATAAAAACGTTTTTGTTGATATAAATAATTAAAACTTCCAAAAATCAATTATTTCGGAACTTCAGAACTTCAATAATTCATAATAAATAGCCCTTTTATCAGAAAATTCGAATCTCGCGAATTTTTATAGGAAATTCAATTCTCTACAACTTTGCAGAAGAAAGGTTTTCCAAATTCCAAATAGAAATTGACCGAAATCCACATACGGACGATTTTACAAGCTATAATCAAATTTCAGTCAAGAAATGGGGTCCACCGACACACAAAATATGTGTTAATCATTTAATGCAACAAAAATACTCTTCCTCCTCATATACTCATATATCCCACATTCATTGTAAAAATATCATCATTATTCTATTATAATAATATAATAAAATAATATTTTATCATAAAAGATAAAATATCAATTTTTAACAATTGTCATTTTAAAAATTTTCTCCATCTATATCCACATAAAATGAATATTTTTCTCATCATATAAATCAATAATTAATTATTCATAAATAATATTACAGAATCATAGTACTGAAAATCAGGCCGTTCCCAGGAAAGAGGGGGCTTTCCAATAAAGATTTCTCCTTACTGGCTCGCAATTAGGTGACCAAACCTCTCCTTAGACAGAACTTTTTAGACATTGCCAATAATGTTATCTAATAATACTGTGTAGTGACAATTATTGAAATAACAGTAATATAAAAAAATCAACGCATCAATTATTGAATCAATAAAATAAAATACTGAACAGTAATTTCTGTAACAATTATTGAGTAGTGCCTTCTTACGTAAGAATCAATAATTGGTGCAAAACCGTGTGCCACTGTTCAACACAGCGTATTACTGTGTTTTAAGCACCGTATATTTCATAAGTATTATCGGTAACAACTGCACCGTTATTTATAAACAACTTATACTTGTCGTTTTCTTCATCCAATCGCTTTCCGTTATGGGGCCCACAAAAGACTGCGCCGTCGTACGAAAATTCCCCGACAACAATGAATATTTTATAACCACCTGCTTATTTAAAATATTTATGCATTTTACCCATAACTAACCACATTAATCAAATCAACCCTTACTATTTCAAAATAATAAATAGAGTAAATTAAATTTTATTTATTAATAATTTGGGGTCTTACATATGGTGCATCAATTACTGTAGCAATAATTGATTATAACTGAGTTGCTTCTCATATAAGCATCAATAATCAATATCGTGTGCTACTATGCAACCACGCATATTACTGTACTTTTACTACCAGGTAGTTCAACAGTTTTAACGGTAACACTCGTTGTTATTTTTATAAAAAGATAATTCTATCATTTTCTAACTATGATAATACTTTTATTGTTGGGTCCACCAATGCTTGTGTCGTCGTACAGATATTCCCGACAAAAAGAATATTCCTAATAATTATAAGAAAATTGAATACTTTTATTTCATAAAATTAGGGGTCTTACAACAACAGGTTTCAGGCAAGTATTGGTGTGGCTCCATTCGAAGAATTGTATGGACTAAAGTGTCGCTCTCCAATATGTTGGGATGAGGTGGGTGAAGCAACATTGTTGGGACCAGAGTTGGTATGTATGACTACAAAAAAGATCCGAATGATTCGACAATGTATAAAAACGGCACAGGATTGACAAAAGAGTTATGAGGATCTTCATCGAAAAGACGTGGAATTTAGTATTGGGGATCATGTATTATTGCGTGTTACTCCATGGAAGGGAGTTACAAGATTTGGGAAGAGAGGAAAGCTCAGTCCACGATTTATTGGTCCATTTCAGATTCTTAACCGAGTAGGAAATATGGCCTATAGACTCGCGTTACCTCTAAGTATGTCTTGTGTTCATAATGTTTTTCACATATTTGTGCTTCATAAATATGTGAAAGACCCGAACCGTGTTATTGAGTTAGAACCAAACAAAATAGCCGAAGATTTAACTTACGAGGAGGTACCTGTCAAGATCATGGATAGGAAGAAGCATGTCCTACGCACAAAGGTCATACCACAAGTCAAAGTTTTGTGGAGGAATCATGCTATAGAGGAAATGATCTGGGAGTTGGAAACGAAAATAAAAGCGAGGTATCCTCACCTTTTCGATATATCATGTCCGTACATCAATTTCGAGGATGAAATTTTATAAGGATGGGAGGTTGTAAGACCCCAACTTATTATAAATGAAATTGAATTTCCTCTATTTATTATTTTGAAATAGTAAGGGTTGATTTGATTAATGTGGTTAGTTATGGGTAAAATACGCAAATATCTTAAATAAGCAAGTGGTTATAAAATATTCATTGTTGTCGGGGAATATTCATTTGGTCGTAGAATATTCTTACTGTCGGGGAATATTCGTACGACGGCGCAGCCTTGTGTGGGCCCCATAACGGAAAGTGATTGGAAGAAAATACGACAAGTATGAGTTTTTATAAATAACGACGTAGTTGTTACCATTAACACTGTTGGAATACCCAGTGGTTAAAACACAGTAATACGCGGTGTTGCACAGTAGCACACGGTATTGAACCAATTATTGATTCTTATGTAGGAAGGCACTACTCAATAATTGTTACAGTAATTACTGTTCAATATTTTATTTTATTGATTCAATAATTGCTACGTTGATATTTTATATTATTGTTGTTTCAATAATTATCACTGCACAGTATTTCTCATTATCAGATCAATAATTCATATTATTTGTATAATATTATTAGATAGCATTATTGGCAATGTCTAAGGAAGTTCTATCTAAGAAGAGGTTTGGTCTCCTAATTGCACGCTAGTAAGGAGAAATCGTTATTGGAAAGCCCTCTCTTTCCTGGGAACGACCTGGTTGTCATTATTGTGATTCTGTAATATTATTTGTGAATAATTAATTATTGATTTATATGATAAGAAAAATATTTATTTATATGGATATAAATGGAGGAATTTTTAGAAAAGTGACAATTGTTAAAAATTAAAATTTTATTATTATGTTACATTACAATTGTATAATGTGATAATATAATAATATAATAATTATGATATTTTTAAAATGAATGTGTGATATATGAGTAATTGAGGATGAAGAGTATTTTTGTTGCAATAAATGATAAAAACATGTTAAACATGTCAGTGGACCCCATTTTTGACTGAAATTTGATTATAGTCCGTAAAATCGTCTGTATATGAATTTTGGTCAATTTCTATTTGGAATTTTGAAAAACTTAAAGCTACAAAGTTATAGAGAATTGAATTTTCTATGGAATGGACATAAGATTCAAATTTTTCTGATAAAAGGCTTATTTATTATGAATTATTAAAGTTCCAGAATATTGGGTCTGAATTAATTTTGTTATAAAAAATGTTTAAAACATGTTGTGTGTGGTGGGCCCCACTTGCTGTTGCAAAATACTGAATTCAGATTTCTAAGGTGGGCGTAGGAAATTTTTTAATAAATATTAATATGTTATTAAATTTTCTGCTTTGGTATTCTAAGCATTTTCCTATAAATAGGGTGCTTAGATTAGAATTGAAAATCACACTAGAAACTGAAGTTTTCTCTCTCTATATTATCAAGCATATTCATGTGAGTATTTTGATACTTTGAGTGTTGATATACAAGTTCCCTTCAGCACTATATCTGCTATTCCAGTCAGAAGTATTGTCCTTTTGAGGTAAGGGGTGTTATTTTTTTTAAATGATATTATTTCTTTCAATATCATTATGCCGGAATATTGGTAAGATTTTTCTTGTGAAATTCTTGTCTTTTAGTGTCGGGGTTACTATTCACGTATACGGCACTATTCACCAAAAAATAAAATTTTCTCTTCTTTATCCCAGATGTCTATTTTTATTACTATCTTTGATTGTATCCTTGTTTTGATATTCATTCTTGAATTTTACTCCACCATAGTATATTATGAGGTGTTCTTGAACATGGATAAACTGAAGTACGAATCCCAAATATTTGTTCTTTTGTCTCACTGGATTCATTTTTTTAAAATATTTTTTATCATCATCAGTCTTAAATAATGGTATAACTGAATATCTTTGGCCTGTAGTGCAAAGATGAATGATTTCTTGATGAACATCTTTGGCCCGTAGTGCAAACATGAACAGGTGTTGAAATGAACATGACCAACTGATGAATATCTTTGGCCTGTAGTGCAAAGATGAATAATTGATTCAAAATATATATTGATTTATATTATAGGGATAAACTATTGATGATGGACTTTAAAATCATAGAAAATAGTAGATTTCATTCTCTACTTAACTCTTCTAAATGAATTATTATTTTTGCTGCGAATATTGATTTAAAACTTGTTGTCTATTATATTCTATCAGATTTTTCCCTGTTGATGACTAATGATAATTTGTTCTATATTATCTTATTCATAATATTCTTTACTGGGCTAGTTGAGCTCACCCTTTTCCTTTTTGTTCCATTTTTCTTCTCAGGAAGCGAGAATGTAGCGGGAAGTAGTCGGGGTGTGGAATGATGGTTCTAGAAAGTTATTTTAGTAGTCCTCACTATTTTGTAAAATAGTGAATCAATAATTGTAATGAGGACTTATTTGAGTGTGGATATTGTCTAGAAGACAATATTTGTATTTAAACTCACAGTTTATGTGCTGTCGTATTTTGCATAACAATTGTATTAATAAAGTTGTAGTTGTTTCAGTACCATGTATTTGGCGACTCAGGATGGGTGATGTATACCTATTTTGGGGGCGTCACAAAAAATTCAAGGACACTTTGCCCGTAGATGCTCTGATGATTGATGCTTATTGTGAGGTGCTGATAAGTTTGTGTTAAGCTCTTATTCTCAGTTACTTTGAAGCTTGAACTTTTTATATAGGATCATTAAGTTCGTTCTTTGACTTTAGCAAAATTTTTGGCTTTTTGATCAATATTCGTCACTTTCTAAGTTGAATCCTTGTAACCCTTTATACTCTGTTGAGAAATCTTCCTGTTGCAAAATGCCCATTGGTGCATTTAATGCTCAGATATACCAGGATACTTGATGTTGACATTTTAAACCTAGGAGACATTTCCTTTTTCCTTACATGTCACATCAGTTTGTTTTTTGACCTAACACCCTTGACGTGTCACTATCACCAATTAGCTGGTAGACACATAATTTGATCATCTATTTTAGCCAAGGTTATTTTGAGAGTGCATTAGGACCTTCAACTTGCAACGCTCCAATTGTTAGTCAGTTTGTCAAACTTGACTGCTCTACGATCGAGTTTTTATCAACGATCGTTTATTTGACTTGGAAGATCACTTGTTCACTTAACGGTTTGAAGCGACTTTACAAAGTAGAGAGTTTTGATGACTTTAAGTAGCTTAGCGATCATTTGTTCTTCTTCTGCGATCTTGTACTTCAAGTAGTAGGGTAACCTTACGATCTTAAAATATCATATCAACTATACATCAATTCAGTTTCTACTAAGATCAACCTAACATTATTTGATTTTTCTATTCTAAGTCCTTGTACAATTGATCAATTTTTATAAGGACTGAATAAATCATACTAGTACAAATATAAATTAAGCTCATTCATCATCAAATTAAAATATGCAAACTCTAACATAACTTTTGGGTCAAGTTGGGTTCCAAACTTGTATATATATTAGTGCCTTGTATACGCATAATTAATGTGCAGGCTCCACTATTTTCTCCTAACAACTAGTATCTGACCTACAGAAGATTGATCTAGTAAGCCTCTTCAAAAAATACACGATGGTGGTTCAAAAATTAATTTCAGATAACCTCTTCCACACAATTAATGATGGTGAATTTTTTATGAAGGGATGTCGCATCCTCCTCAAAGGGTTCTCGATAAGTGGTGTTGAATTCTCGATGGGTTAAGCTAAGAATTGGTTCTGAGAGTGGTTTTCCAAGAATTGGTGTCTGTGGTGATTGAAGAGAAAGAAATTAATTCTTGATGGATGAAGTTGACTCTCGATGGGAAAACTAAGAGTGGTTAGTCAAGAATTGGTGTTACAGTGATTGAAGAGAAATGTTTAAGTGAAGGGGAGCTCTTGATCTGATTAACTCACTTATGAGGGGGAGATTATTAGGACATCACAAATGAGTTAGAGTTCCACGTAGGAGAAATAATGAAATTATGAGTCATTAATATATGTGAATGGGCTCAAGACCTAATAACTTAATCTTTTGGGTTAAGCTAGATTTCAAACATGCATGTTAATAACTTGTGTACACACATGTAAAGCACAGGCTCCCCTGTTCTCCCCCCCAATAGAAATTGAAGTTCATATATAAATCCCCCAAATAGAACTTGGAGTTCATATATGAAAGTAAGACGATACAGAATAAAACTTTCTTGATTAGGAAGGTTTTGAATTCTAAGTTATAGAAAATTCGTAGTAGAGCAATTAAGTAATTTTCAGAGTTTGTTAAATTAGTCGGTGCTAAGCATGGTCCATATCCCTATATATTGATTCATGAATTAATTAAGTTTTGATACATAATTTTGTATCCAATTCATTATAACCATATTTTTATATTATAATATGGAAACTGAATACTTAAAATAAAAATAATTAATTATTAGGTGATTCTATATTATCATCCTAACATGGTATCACAATTTAATTATACTGAATTTGAGTTTTAATGTAGGGATAAATACACTTTTGTTACACTAAATTTCACATTTCACAATTCGACCCCAAAACTAATTGGGCTTACACATCCGTTATATCAACTACCTAATTTCACACAATGTCCCAACCAAATTCAATTTTTGGGTGAAATTAATTGGAATACCTAACCCGAATGGTAACTCGATTAGAGCCTAATAGGTTTATACGGTTTGACTGTATTCTGATACAGTTTAACTTTATTAAAAAAATTAAATACTTCTAAATACAATCAAACCCAAATTAAATTATTCTAAATATAATTAACCTCAAATTAAAATACTTCTTAATACACTTAAACCCAAATTATAATAATTTTAAATATAATTAACCCTAAATTAAAATACTTTTAAATACAATTAACCCAAAATAATATTGAATTCAAAATATAAAATATAAAATCAATATTAAAATTCACCCAAAATAATGTTTGACTTTAAAAATATAAATCATATTCACAATTTAAATTAAAATTTGTAAGATTAATTTTATCAATAAACTAAGAAATAATATCAGAAAATACCTCCAAAATTTGGATCACAAAACAAATTTGTTGGATCATCCTCTAACTTATCAAACTCATTACCATATCCAAATTGAACGTCTCCGCACTCCCACCACCCACCATTCACAAATAACTCTTCACTCGAGTTCATCCTATCTGCTATCGGAAAATCTAAACAATTCGAGTAAACTGTTGAGGTCCCAACAAAGCAACACCTCTACTTCATCTTGCTCTGATCACTACTTCGACCAAACACCGATTGAAAGCTGTTGTGCCACCTCTTTAGGGAAGTCTAGGGTTTTAAAGATATATTTGATAGATTTATGGACAGATCTGGGTTGTGTTATGGCTTTAGGAAAGTATAGGGATGGGTTGGTGACCCATTTTATTACTAGATTTGCTAGGATTAAGAAGAACATATCAAGGTGTTTCTTGTTTATTAATTTTTTTACTATTGCATGTTGTTTTTCGTGGATCTGGTGGTGATTAGGTTGGGGGTTTGATGTGTTCTTGGTTACATATGTGGTGATTTAGGTCTAAATGTGAGATTGTATATGTGTTCTTGGTGTTTTAGTGTGTGTATGTTTGAATTAATGTTTTTATATTTTAATTTGTTTATATTTAATTTTTTATAATGTATACTTAATTGTTTAATGAAGTCAAACTATATTTTAATATAGTCAAATCGTATAAAAATGCTTACTTTGCTGGAAAAATTAGGCATTTCAACCAATTTTAGACGGAAATTGAATTTAGGGGGGACCTTGTGTGAAATTAGGTAGTTGATCTAATGTATATGTAAGCCCAATTAATTTTCGGACCAAATTGTGAGAAGGGTGGAATTTGTTATAGCAAAAATGTTGACTTAGTCATATTTCAACCTTGAGTTTTGATGATGAATTATTCATATACTAAATTGTTTTATGACATTTCAGGAATATTGATGATTAGGAATTTTGATCGGATATTCAAGTGGTTGAAGAATTTCTCTTTACTAGGAAACAAGTGTAAGGTCAATTGCATAATAATTGATTTTTCATTTAAAGGCCCTAGGGCATATCATCTGCATTGTGTTATATGCCTTAAATGAAAAAGGTTTTTTAAAATAAAAATAAAATGAGATCAGATTAATATATATCATCAAGTACAAAAAGGGATTGATATTTTATTTGATATATATTACATGTGTATATCACTTAATATATGTTTCACATGCATTAGTCCGTATGTTAATATATGCCTAGAAGCTAGAAAGGAGGGTAACATTGTGATATGTGTGCATGCTTAAATAAATGTTTAATTGATATCCGTGGGACATTTAAATTCTTGCTACATGTGGATATCGATGTAATTATGACTTCTTAGATAGTCTAAAAGACGACAGCTATACTTTCTTCAGATTTGTTGCATATGCGGTTTTCAAGGAGTAATTATAAATATATTGGAACTATGAAGACCGTGTTTATTGGAAAAGAAGTATGATGTCATATGCCACTTTAATTGCTCCACTTTAGTTGCTACACTCCACTTTTATACGGAGAGATAAAGTCAAAGTTATTAAGTAATGAGTTATCTCTTAAAGGTGTTTTTGAAATTATCGCAACAGTATAACACTAAAAAGGATTGATTCTGTTTCTTGGATAATTATCAATTAAACGTTCACCTTCTTTGTTGTTGTGGATTTCTATACCTTTTGATTATTTGAACAAACAAGACATATCTATAATTAACGGTAATATCTTGTTGGCTATAAAAAAAAAGTATTTTCATGTATGAAAAAAAGATATAACTCACGAAATTATTCTTGCACTAATTATTGTTATTTACGAGCAATTTGATTTAATCAGTGCAACTTTTGTGCAGCTAAGCAATTAATTTCTGATATTCTTTGAGTTGGTATTTGGTAAGATTTAAAGTGTTATCTTTTTGTGATAATTGATCATTGCACATAGTTGAGCCTTTAACTGTTAAATTGATTATTCTTGCATTGATCATAGACCTCTATATTTGTATTTAAGTTTCTGTTTAGACTAAGTATAGTCTAAAGGTATTAATCCTAGTGGATTAGGGAAAAGGGTTATAAACAGGTTTAAGGAAGCAAAGGTGTTTGAAGAGTGCATAGGTGCACAAGGAGCAAGAGTGCTAAAGAGAAATTAATTTTTAATTAATTTTTTGTAAGAATCTGTTTTGTAATCGGTGTTTATTTATAAATAAATAAGTAAAGTAAGTCTCCAATACTAGTTGGTATTGGACGTGGACTAGGCTATTATTATAGAGGGTAATAGCTGAACCACGTAAAAAATCTTGGTGTTAATTTTATTATTTGTTTTACTTTAATTCTAAAATCACATAAGCTATTTAATTATCTTAATAATTAAAATTTGAATATTTGCATTATATTAAGATAATTCTTCAACACCAAGTATATTATTTAAGTTACAAATCCAGCAGGATATTTTCTTAAAATAATCAGTTAATTCAATAGGCCATATTCATTCAGTAAGCTGAATTCATCAATATAGTAGCCTGAAATTAATAGTTTAATTTAAAGTTTAAAAATTGGTTATAGATTGCTCCCACATTTATTCAACCCCCCTTCTAAGTGTGCCTAGATAAATTTCCTTTCGTATTAGAGCTTGGCTCTACTTATCGTGGTCTTAAAGGTGACTTGTAGTGAAAGATTCTGACATGGCACAGTTCGGGAACAACAATCAAGAAGGACAATCAACCAATAGACCTCCTTTTTCTGTTTGGAACGGAAAATTACAACTTCTGGAAGTTCTGAATGAGGATCTATCTTAAAAGAGATCCTTGGGAATGGTGGGTTGTTGAGAACGGACCAATTATTCCACGAAAAGATGTTGGGACACCAAAGACTCTGCTAGAAATGGATTCAACTGAAACCTATATGGTCTCATATGATTCAAGGGCAATGAATACACTTCTCAACAGTATGGTACAATCTGAGATTGACAAAGTCTCCTCATGAAACACAACTACGAAAATTTGGGATACTCTAGTGGTAAGTCATGAAGGAACATCCAAAGTACGTGAAGTCAAGCTAAGCATGCTTATATATAATTATGAAATGTTCAAGCTCGAAAAAGATGAAACCATTAAGATAGCTCAAGAAAGATTTCTAGTCCTTAAAAACTCCTTGAAATTGCTGGACAAGACTATTCCTCAACGTGAGATCAACCGTAAGTTGCTTCGGGCTATGCTCAAAAGGTTTGCTTCTAAAATTACCACTCTTCAAGATTCTGCTACTATTTCTTCCATGGATACTTTAAATTTATTTGGTGAATTAGAAGAATATGAACATCAGTTAAAGAGATATGATGATGAGGAGGAAACTCCTTGAAGAAAGGTCTTGGCTCTTACTGCAGATAATGAAGAGGAGCTTGACGATGACTTAGATGAAGAAATAGACATGATGTCAAGAAGACTTAAGGGGCTACTACAAAGGAAGAATAAGAGAAGAAATACTTTCAATTCAAATAAGTCCAAAGGAAAGCAAATTGAAGAGACGTGCTTCCAATGTGGGCGTCCTGGTCACTTCAAGAAAGATTGTTTTCAATTAAAGAACAAAGGGAAGACAAACTACAAAGAAACAAGAAGAACAAAGCCCATGTGACTTGGAGTGATGAGGAATCCAAAGTGAAGATCGATGCTAAAGATGAGATAGCACAAGTATGCTTTGTGGGAATTGAAGGTGAATCTAAACAGGTATCTTTTAATAAACTGAACTCATTAGAACAAGAAAATAAGAAGTTAAAAGAAAAGAATGCATGCTTAAGAGGTTTAGTTAATACTTTAATGAGTGAAGTAGATTCACTAATAGATGAAAAGAAAGAAATTGAAAAGGAATCTACATGTATAGAAGAAAAGGTTTTGATTGCTAAGATTGATTATTTAGACAATTATAACAAAATACTTTTCAATAAGGTAAATTTCTTGAATAATGAAGTCCAAAAATTGACTAATGAGCTAAAAATGAGATATGTGTGTATTGATGCATTTAGTGATAAATCTCCTGTTAAAACCTTTCCTAATAATGAACTTCAAAAAGAAATAGCTTCATTAAAATCATCTCTTGCTAAATTTGTCCAAGGTGAAGAAAATTTAAATGTCATATAAGGTAAACAAAGACCTAGTTTTGAAAGACAAGGAATTGGTTATGATTCTATGCATAAAAAGAGTAATATGAAAATGCTAAAATAAAAGTCACGGTTTAGCTTAAATTATTACTCTCCTTTCACAACTTGTAAACATTGTGGTATTAAAGGTCATTTAGATATAAATTGTTTTAAGAAACGAAATAAAGTTAAAAAGGTATGGATTAAAAAGAATGATTTACATGCTACTAACATAAGTGGACCCAAAAAGATATGGGTACCAAAAGGATAAAATATTCTTTCTTGACAGGTATGTTTAAAGACAAGAGTTCCATCTCAAAAATGGATTCATGATAGCGGATGTTCTCGGCACATGACGGGTGATAAATCAAAATTCGTAGAACTAAATATCAAGAAGAAGAATGGAACGGTCACGTTTGGAGATAATAAAACTTGCGAGATAATTGGAAAATGTAAAATTAGTAATGGCAAGGTAAATATAAATAATGTGCACCTCGTTAATGATCTTGAATTCAATTTAATTAGTATTAGTCAATTAATGGATAATGGCCATCAAGTTAACTTTGAAAAAGATAAATGCACAATATTTCATGGTAGTAACAATAGTATTCTAGTTGCACAAAGAGAAGGAAATATATATACTCTTGATTTTAACCAACGGGATGAAGAACTATGTCTTACTTCAGTACAAGATGAAGCTTATTTATGGCATAAAAGGATGGGACATGTTCACATGGACTTAATAAAGAAACTATCCTCAAAGAATCTCGTCAAAGGGTTGCCAAGAATCAGGTTTGAAAAGAAAAGAATATGTATTCCTTGTCAACTAGAAAAACAAGTAAGAACTTCTTTTATAGCAAAGAATATGGTATCAACTTCCTCTCCTTTGCAACTACTTCATCTTGATTTATTTGGACCGAAAAGACATTCAAGTATTAATGGTAAATTTTATGCATTTGTAATAGTTGATGACTTTTCAAGATACACATGGGTATTATTTTTGAGAACTAAGTATGAAACATTTAAAGAGTTTGAAAAATTAATAAGGAATCTTGAAACTAAGTATAGTTACAAACTCATTAGAATTAGAAGTGATCATGGTACTAAATTTCAAAAAGATTTTATAACTTTTTGTGATCAAAGAGGTATTAGCCATGAATTGTCTGCCCTAAGGACTCCTCAACAAAATGGGGTGGTGGAAAGGAAGAATAGGACTCTACAAGAGACGGCAAGAACTCTACTACAAAAAAGTAAGCTTCCAAAGAAATTTTTGGCCAAAGCAGTAAGTACATCATGTTATGTTTTAAATAGAGTACTCATTCGTCCTATTATTTTGAAAACACCTTATGAGCTTCTAAATAATAAAATTCCAAACATAAGTTATTTCAAAGTATTTGGTTCTAAATGTTTCATCTTAAATACAAGTGATAATTTGGGAAATTTTGATGCTAAGTTATATGAAGGAATATTCATTGGTTATTCTCAAAATAGTAAGGCTTATCGTATTTTCAATATTAGAAAATCATGTGTAGAAGAGTATGTTCATATCACTTTCAATGAAACTAACAATGATCTTCCAAAAGAAAGTGAAGATGATACAGAAAATTTGGAGATAGTCAAAAATTTCGCAAATCAAAAAGAACAAAACAGGAGATCGAATGAACAGTTTCAGGAAAGTGAAATTGATAACCAGCATGAACGTGAACCTGAACATTTGCAAGATGCTGAAAATGAATCTCATGATCAAGAGGAAGTTGTACATGATATCCAAATGCCAAAAATAACTAGATATATCAATAACCATCCTCCAAAGAATATTATTGGAGATATCAACAAAGGAGTAACCACACGAAAAGGTTTACAAAATCATTGTACAATCTCTGTATTTTTGTCACAGGTTAAGCCAAAGAATGCAAAGGATGTAGTTCTTGATGAAAATTGGTTATTGGAAATGCAAGAAGAACTTCAGCAATTTGAAAGATGCCAAGTATGAGAACTTATACCTCCTCCAAAAGATGATTCCATTATTGGTACTAAATGGGTATTCAAGAATAAACTTGATGATCACGGGACAATCATTCGTAACAAAGCAATGTTAGTAGCTCAAGGATACAACCAACAAGAGGTGATCGACTATGAAGAAACCTATGCACCAGTGGCAAGGCTGGAATCAATTCGAATTCTGTTGGCTTTTGCATGCTACAAGAAGTTTACACTTTATCAAATAGACGTAAAGAGCGCCTCTCTAAACGGATACATCAATGAAGAGGTATATGTAAAACAGCCTCCTGGATTCGAGCATAAAAAGTATCCTAATCATGTCTACAAATTAAAGAAAGCTCTTTATGGCTTAAAACAAGCTCCAAGGACTTGGTACGGAAGGTTAAGTAAGTATCTCTTGTCAAACGGATTTATTAGAGGTAAAATAGATTCTACATTATTTATTAAGCATAAAAATATAGATATCATTATTGTTCAAATATATATAGATGATATAATATTTGGTGCTACTAATGATCATCTTTGTGAGTGGTTTTCAAAGTGCATGCACAAAGAATTTGATATGAGCTTAATGGGAGAGCTTAACTACTTTTTGGGACTTCAAATCAAGTAAATGAAGGAAGGAATTTATATCCATCAAACCAAATACACAAAAGAATTACTCAAGAGATTTGGCTTTGAAGGATCTAACTCAAAAGGTACACCCATGAGGACATTAATAAAACTCACCGCTGATGAGAAAGGTATTGATGTTGATATAACAAAATATCGAGGTATGATTGGATGCTTATTATACTTAACTGCTTCTAGACCCGATATAATGTATAGTGTTTATCTGTGTGTAAGATTTTAGACTAAACCCAAAGAATCACACTTAAATGCTATTAAAAGAATTTTGAAATACTTAAGTGGTACAATAAATTTAGGGTTATTTTATCCAATTTGTAATCACTTTGAACTAATAAGTTATTCAGATGATGACTATGCAGGGTGTAAAATCAATAGAAAAAGTATGAGTGGTGCTTGTACTTTCTTGAGACAAAGTCTCGTGTCATGGCATAGTAAAAAAGCAAACCTCAGTAGCTTTATCAACTACTGAGGGTGAATACTTAGCTGCAGGAAGTTTTTGTTCTCAGATTTTATGGATGAGACAAACCCTATGTGATTTTGATATAATATGTGAATGTGTGCCCATATACTGTGATAATTCTAGTGCTATAGATATATGTAAAAATCATGTATTACATTCACGTACAAAGCACATAGAAGTAAGGTGTCATTTTTTAAGAGACAGAGTGTCAAAAGGTTTAAGTAAATTGATTTTTATTCCAACTGAAAATCAAATTACAGATATTTTTATTAAACCATTAAGTGAAGATAGATTTTGCATGTTGCGAAGAGAACTTAGGATGTCTATCGCATGATTCATTTTAAAATCGGTATTATCGTTATTTTATTCTGCATGTATATCTTACTAACTGCTACATTTTAGGATAATTGATTATGTGATTTTTCGATTGCCTGTTTAAGTCTTTAATTCTTATACGCAATATCTATCATAATGATGATTTGTTTTGAAAAATCGAAAAGACGGAACTGCAAGGGTTTCTTGGGAGACGTAAGTGGACGTGAGTATACATACATAAATCTAATCTTATCTCTCTCCATTCTCTTCACATCTCACATCTATGTCTGACTTCTTTTCTCTCTTACTCTATACTTTCATCTTATGTATTCTCATAAACAACCCCAAGAACTATGAGAACTCGTACTCCCAAGAGATCGTTGATCGATTCTGAGGACGATCAGACACCGATTCCACCCCAATCTTTTGTCGGTCCTTCATGTAAATAGAGAAAACTGGAGAAGGCGGTGTCAGTCGAAATGAAATCTCTGGACTCTTCATCATCTAATGATTCAACCTTTAGTCCATCTCTGTTGAAATCATCAGGACCATCTCAAAGGCGATAGTCAACTATTCCATCCTATAAGCCTGAGTTTGTTCCACCATTTGATTCGGTAAATCCTATTTTTCTTCTGATCTTTCCTGATAATTTCTTTTTTAGCAATGCCTATGAGGTATGGTTTAAGACTGTTGTGTTTCCAAAATAATTTGTTTATGAAAAGTCTGTCGATCAAATCTGTTATCAACAATCTCCTTTGAAAAAGTTGTTTGAATCTTGTGGAATTTCTTCTATGCTTTTGCTTCCATCAGTTGCATATCCTAGACTAGTCCAATAGTTTTATACAAATCTAGAGTGTCATGGGGATTTTTATAAAACTATTTTCAAAGGAAAATCTTTTTATTTTACTGTCATGGATTTTGGTAGTATTCTGAACATTCCATCCTCTGGTGTTTGTCCATTACTAGAAAAGGGGTTGTCCATTTCATGTTCACTCCTTTGGAACAATTACATATTGTTATGAATAACCCTTTGTTGGACGATGTTTTTACTCCAAAAATAGTGGATGTTTCTCCTATTTCTTATGTGTTTCATCATCTTGTCGGATACAATCTGTTGCCTTATTTAGGTGAAGGAGCAGATTTTACCTATCAAAACTTGATAATCATTGCTCTTATTTTAAAAGGAGTGTCTTTTAATTTATCCCAACTATTGTTTCACCACATGACAACTTGTTTACAAAAAAACAAAACATATCTTCCTTACTGTGCCACTCTCACTACTCTATTCGATCATTTTAAAATTTCTTTTGAAAATGAAATCTTTGTTGCTATTACTGATTCCATCAGCGTTGGTTCTTTGAAAATGTCACGTATTGGTTTAATTGATGGTAATTTTGTTCGTAGCACATTTGATAAACCTATCCCCCCTCATGTGACAAATTCAACTTCACCTGTTCTGCCTCCAACTCAATCTTCTCCTGAAATTGTGGATATGTTGAAAGTTATTCTTAAAAATCAAGAGAAAATACAAATTGAAATGTCTGCTCTTTACAATCGTATGTCTCTGTTGGAAAAAGGTAAGTTGCCTTTAGGTGCACCTGAAATCAATAAACTCTAACACAACATTGAAGATGATTTTATTGATTTACAAGCGGGTTTTGAATTGTAAACCACTGCTTTGGCTGAGGTAATGCAACGGAGACTTAATCGCAATTCTTGTCAATTGAGTCAGGAGATTAAGTTCGTTAGCAATTAGGTTGGAGAGTTAGTTGATTTAATAGGTATGTGGTTCAATGATGTGGGTTCTAAATTGCATATGCAGCGTAAGCACTCAACTATTACGGAATGGGTGCATTGTAACTAGTTAGCCGAATATCTTGGTGATTTCCTTGAAGTACCTCTACCACCTGCAACTGTTATTCCTCGGCCTCCTCAATTTGTTGCTGATCTGAGCATTGCTGAAAAGGTTCATCGTGCCAATCATCGTCCATACTTCACGCAACGAGCTGCTCATCGTGCCACGGTGGTAGATCTTGATTGATAACGTTCCCTCCCTTTTTGTTTGATGACAAAGGGGGAGAATTTAAGTTTAATTAAATTTAAATTTCAGTAGACTGAATTATGATTCTTTTATGTTGGTTTTTGAGACGTTGATTTCAAAACTTATGTTGAATGTTTTTAAAGTTTTAATCTGATATGTTTGACCTGATATGTTTGAAATTGATATTGATAATAACATGAAATTCATGTAGTAGGTTACTGAAAATTGATTTTTTTTAGTTACATTAATATTGTGATGATATTGAATAACATGGATTTAGGGGGAGCTAAATTATATAGTATACATGGTTTTAGGGGGAGCTAATGGTAATTTAATTTTTTGGTTGTCATCATCAAAAAGGGGGAGAATGTTGACTTAGTCATATTCCATTGAGTTTTGATGATGAATTATTCATATACTAAATTATTTTATGGCATTTCACGTATATTGATGATAAGGAATTTTTATTGGATATTCAAGTGGTTGAAGAATTTCTCTTTACTAGGAAACAAGTGTAAGGTCAATTGCATAATAATTGATTTTTCATTTAAAGGCTCTAGGACATATCATCTGCATTGTGTTATATGTCTTAAATGAAAAAGGTTTTTTTTCAAAAAAAATTGAGATCAGATTTATATATATCATCAGAAAAAAAGGGATTGATATTTTATTTGATATATATTACATGTGTATATCATTTAATATATGTTTCACATGCATTAGTCCGTATGTTAATATATGCTTAGAAGCTAGAAAGGAGGGTAGCATTGTGATACGTGTGTATGCTTAAATAAATGTTTAATTGATATCCGTGGGACATTTTCATTCTTGTTGCATGTGGATATATATGTAATTATGACTTCTTAGTCAGTCTAAAAGACAGCAGCTATACTTTATTAAGATTTGTTGTATATGCGGTTTTCAAGGAGTAATTATGAATATATTGGAACTATGAAGACCGTGTTTATTGGAAAAGAAGTATGATGTCATATGCCACTTTAATTGCTCTATTTTAGTTGCTACACGCCACTTTAATACGGAGAGATAAAGTCAAAGCTATTAAGTAATAAGTTATCTCCTAAAGGTGTTTTTGAAATTATCCCAACAGTATAACACTAAAAAGGATTGATTCTGTTACTTGGATAATTATCAATTAAATGTTCACCTTCTTTGTTATTGTGGATTTCTATACCGTTTGATTATTTGAACAAACAAGACATATCTATAATTAACGGTAATATCTTGTGGGCTATAAAAAATAGTATTTTCATGTGTTAGGAATAAGCATTTGAATGATATTTCTATTTACATATGATTTGATTATGATATATAATCAAATCTATTGATTACCCTTTAGATCAGGTGTACCTCGTCTAGTCATCAATTACAAACCATTGAATAAGGTTTTAGAATGGATTAGGTATCCCCTTCCCAACAAAGACGACCTTGTCAATAGATTGAGTAATGCCATAATATTCAGTAAATTTGACCTTAAGTCCAACTTCTGGAAAATCGCCATTCATCTAGATGATAGGTACAAAACAGCATTCACCACACCGTTCGGTCACTAGGAATGGAATGTCCAGGCATTTGGCTTGAAAAATGCTCCCAGTGAATTCCAAAATATGCTCAATGACATATTAAACCCTTTCAGTCATTTTATTGTTGTCTATATAGACGATATTCTCATTTTTTTCTAAGACCATTTAAGAACACTTTAAACACTTGAAATCATTCTTCAAGACAGTTAAAGATAATGGTCTTGTTCTTTCACCTTCCAAATGCAGCCTGTTTCAGGTCCGAATAAGGTTTCTTGGTCTTAATATCTTTAAAGGACAAGTTCAGCCCATTAAACGAGCTATTCAATTCGCTGACAAGTTTCCTGATAAGATAACCAATAAAACCCAACTGCAGAGATTTCTTAGCTCGCTTAATTATATTAGGAAGTTTTACAAAAATCTCAGGAAGATATGCAAACCTCTTTTCCAGCGTTTGCAAGACAATCCTCTACATTAGACTGACATTCATACTTCTATCGTCCAACAAGTTAAAAAATACGTCAAGGCATTGCCCTGTCTTGGTATCTCCAATGCTTCGGCGTATAAAATTGTTGAAACTGATGCCTCAGATATCGGGTTCGTAGGCATCCTTAAATAAAAGTTAACACCAGAATCCCCAGAACAAATTGTTCGTTTTCATTCCGGTGCATGGAATATTACACAGTTAAATTACAGTACCATTAAAAAAGAAAAACTTTCATTAGTACTATGTATTAATAAATTTCAAAGTGATTTATTGAACCAAAAATTTCTAGTTCGCATTGATTGCAAGTCAGCAAAATATATATTAGAAAAAGATGTTGAAAATCTAGCCTCTAAGCATTCCTTCGCTAGATGGCAAGCTTTGTTAAGCATTTTTGATTTTGAAATTGAATACATTAAAGGAAGTAACAATTCAATTCCTGACTTTCTCACTCAGGAATTCATTAATACAGACACCGTTCGAGCACTATGAGTTTTAGAGGAGCATCGTCCTCTCGTGGTCCAGGTCGCCCTACTGGCCCAAATATTCAACCCAGAGGAACCCTAGTTCCTCACCCAGTCAACCCAGTCCTTCAAATAAGTAACAAATTCACTGTCCTAGGAACCATGCCTAAGTCGTACAGCTCGGCATTAGCAAGTCAACCAATCCCAGTTGATCCATTTGTCGATCAGTCAAAGCCCATAGCCACCAATCCTAGTAATCCTCATTCTGAATACATACACAAATGGATAACCCATTTATTTCAGATTGAACCCACAATGAAAAATAGAAATGACCCAGTCAGCTTGGCCGCCCAGTTCTTTCCCCCTGGATGGCATTTCCAGCCTCTTGCTCCTTATAAATCCCTTGTGTATTATAAGGATATTCTTATTGAAACAGAATCAATATTCATTAAACCTATTTATGCAAACAATGATAAGTCCAAAATGCTTTATCATTCTTTGTATATTAAACAGTTTATTTCACTCGCAGAGTGGGGAGATCACCCCTCTGATCTCATGCAACTCTCTAATCAAAATAACTCTTATTGTTATTATGATTATATTGATGCATGACATCATGTTTTTATTCACCAAAATGAGTCAAACAGCCATTCGTGGTTTGTCCAGTTCGACCACAAGTTCAAGAGTCAACTCCCTTTCTGGTTCGTTCATTGGTGGCACAGATTCGGTTCCACTTATGATCTTCTTCCAGATCTCCTGAAGGTTCAATTTAACCACTTATGTATCCACAGTAAACCCAATCCGAAATATGAAGGTTTTCCCTCAGTCCTTTTATTCGTAAGTAAATATAAGTTCCCCTGGATTCTTAGGTGGCAGTATGATATTGATACTCCTCCTAAAGTAACTAATCCTCAATACATAGTCACACCCTCTTTTGATCCGTTTCCTCTTCTTTCCCGTCATTTTTTCATCAAATGGTGGGATAAGTTTGATGTCAACAGGATTATCAGTCAAGTTCAGTTAGAATTTCCCACAGCCCCTCTCAAGGTTCTTCCAGTTTTTTCCAAAGAGCCTTCCAGCCAGTCAAAAGAATCCAAACCCAAAGAGTCTAAGTCAAAAGATCCTAGAGTCAGTCCTACAGGTTCTTCTTATTCCAGTAAGGTCTCAGATTTCAAAGATTGCTCCAGTAAAGAATTAATAAAGATTGCCCAAGCACTCAACAAAAGAATTGATGAAGTCATACATGAGGAGGCTTCTAATCATTCTTCTCAGGGTGATTCAGTCAGTCAATTTGCAGTTGATGATGGTCAGTATGATCCATATGGCACCATCAATCTACAGGATGCTCAGGACCCATTCGCCTAAAATCCATAGTAAATCAGCACCTGCTCCGGCAGCTAGCACCTGCTCAGGCAGCCAATCAATCAAAGAATCAGCTTTTCCACCAAGAGTAGCTCCAGTCATACGCCCTTACCCCAGCCACCTTCAAAGTTAAAAGATGTTCATTCTTTTCCACCGAAAGCAGTTGCTGGGTCATATGTTGTCGGCCCCGTCGTCAAAAGTTGCCGAAAGCGTCCATGAATAGTAAAAAGTCAGCACTGTAGCACTGTTCATCAATAGTAAAAGTAGTCACTATTCATCAATAGCAATATGTCTGTACTTTTACTTTTACTTTTACTTAAGTAAAATGTTTCTCCCTGAAGTAATTTGTTTCTTACTTTACCCCAGTGAATGTAATAGTTCTCTTTCCTTGTTCTATAAAAGGAAACCGAACTCATTTGGCTAAGCAGACTTCGAAACTTAGAAAGACTCTGAGCTCCTTCTCAGACTAATCTTTAATTTTTACCACTGTTAGCCTACTTAACCCCTCCTTCTCTTCTTCTATAAATGTTTTGAGTTGATTGTAAGTCATTTTATATTTCTTTTGTTTGTACATATTTCAGTTATCAATAAACTGTTTTTATTTAGTGAATTAACTGTGTTATATGCACTACTCTGTTATTATCATCTTCATCAATTTTTGCTTCCGCCCCCAAATGGTATCAGAGCCAAGTTCTGTTGTTTCTAGTTGCCAGTAAGATTTTAGTAATCTTTCATCTATACTATTTTCAAAGCTTCTCCTTTATTCTTATTGTGAAATCACCTAACTTACTGTAGTCCACTCTTCATCGTGTCTACCCTTGTAAGTCTCTTGTGCGAACAGTGTCGGGTATTTTGTTATGGGTATGAGTCTACTTCAGGTAAGAGGGTCTGTATGGAAGATAAAGAGTAGAAATTTGTTTTAAATCTGGTAAAATGAGTAGATTATTTAGATCTAACTCCTCAGCTAGTCACCGGTCAACTTTGCCACCAGTACCAGACATAGTTAACCAAGAAGAACATAGTTTTGAAAATATTAGTCAAGCTTTACATAATTGGAACATACCTAGAGTTTCCCCTAAAGAAATTTATCAGTCAACCTTTTTAGATAATTTTAAAACGGATTATAATGTTAAAACAGTTGAAAAAGTTTATGCAATAAACAAAGAATATGAAACTTGTAGTCTTTTATCCTCAGATATTATTAAAAAACATAGAAAAAAAGGGTTATAATTTCATTCACATGGGATTAGTTCAAGTTGTAATAAAACCTTTAAATATTAAGGGAATTAATTCATGTATATATCTCTGTCTTAGAGATGCTAGGTTCTTAAATTATCACCCAAGTATGATAGGTGCAATGGAGTCAAGTCTGCACAATGGACCTGTCCATTTTAATTGCTTTCCTGATTTCATATTGAGCCTTAGTGATCAACATTTATTAAAAGCTAGTATAGGGATGATGATCCATCTAAGAAGATGATCAACAGCACCCTCCGGCATCGGCAAGAGACGGACCTGTCAATCAAGTATAGGGATGGTGATCTATCTGATATTTCTTTTGTTTGTACATATTTCAGTTATCAATAAACTATTTTTATTTAGTGAATTAACTGTGTTATATGTACTACTCTATTATTATCATCTTGGTCAATTTTTGCTTCCGCCCCCAAATGGTATCAGAGCCAAGTTCTGTTGTTTCTAGTTGCCAGTAAGATTTTAGTAATCTTTCATTTATACTATTTTCGAAGCTTCTCCTTTATTCTTATTCTGAAATCACCTAACTTACTGTAGTTGTGACAACCCAAGAATTTGGACAATTTATGAAAATCTTAAATGATTGATTTAAGGTCAAATAATAGACCTAGACAGAAAATAAGTGTATGCATTTGATGTTATTGGGATTGAATTTTGAGGATTTTAAAATTTGGTAAAAGAAATAGGTGAATTATTCAGGATTAAGTGTTTATGTGAATATGCTCTGTGTATATGGTTAATGATGTGTTAGAATATGGTTAAGGGTCAGGGGTTGACCAGATTAATTATATATGTGTCAAACCCTAAGTATATATTAAGAACGTCAATGTTCTGTTAGAAACTAACGTCTGATGAGAAATCCTAGAATCGGTTTTGGAAACCCTAGTTTCAGTTCCGAGAATCCGAAACACTAAAATCATGATATGAATATGGTGATTAAGTTAGAAAACCCTAACGATATATTCAGAAACCCTAATTTGGAAAATCAAAGGCTAAATATAATGGCTTATGTATTTTGATAATATATTAGGGATAACCCTAATTGCTAAATTAGAAACTCTAATGCTATGTATAAAATCCTAAGGATTAATAGTTATGTGAGTAATGAATATGAACATTATGTAATGATTTATCTTTGTTTATTATATAAAAAAACAAAAGAAACTAGTGAAACCCTAAATATATATTAGGAATGAAGGATTTAATAACTTAAGGGTTATGAAAAAAAAGAATTGTGGTATTTAGAATATATACTAATTTTAAGAGATTTATTTTATATATCTCAAATAATTAATTTTATAACCTAATTATAGCAAGTCTAATTGGGTTAAGGAAATAAGTGGGCATGAGCAAGGATTTGTGTTTTAATGGAGAAGTGAAACCCTAATTAAATGAATTGGGTTGGATAAGAATTAAAGGAATTGGACTATGTATATGTATAGCCCAAATGTTGACCAATGAAATTGGTTAGAGGCTCAAGCAAAACATTAAGGGAATGGCCCAACTTTTAGCCCAATTGTGGAGGGACACTTTAGATTTTGGTACACTAGATATTACATTAAAAAGTGAAGCAAGACTTGGAGCTTAAAAAGGCCAAGTGGCCGACCATGATAGAGAGGAGAGAAGGGGAGATGAATGTGGTGTATTTACTTTAGTTGGTGACCAACTTTCCACTAACTCATCTTATGTGTCATTTTTAAGTTTGTCCAACATGTTTGTTCTAGTTTGCAAGCAATTCCTTGGCAATTAATAAGGGGAAAGAAAGAGAGAATTTGTGGAGAAGTAAGGCTTGGCCGGATCATGTATGAGAGAAAAAGGAGAGTGAGTGTGGTCAATTGATAAAAAAACTACACATAATAAAAGTCTAGCTCATATTTTTTCTTTCTTTCATCTCTTTTATCCTTCCAAGTTGCTAAGAACTATATAGAGAGAAAGGGGGGAGTTAGGCCACACCAAGAGAGAGAGGGAGATTGTGGTTTTCATACAATCAAGATCCATCTCATATTTTGAAGGAGAAAGAAAATCAAGCAAAGGTATAACAAAAATTTCTACTTGTGTTGGCTAATTTCCTTTGTGTTTTGATTTGATTTTTGACAACTTGAAGTTGTGATCTTGAGGCTTATAACCTTAGATCTTGGTGTTTAAAAGTGTTTAATATGTAGATCCAACTCTTTTGTAGATCAAAAGTTAGATCTAAAGTGTGGAATGGAAACTAGGTTTTTCAAAAGATAGAAAACCTAAATTTTTTCTTAGCTTTGATTGTGTTGATGCTTGATTTGATGAAATAAGAAACTTTGTTTCTAAACTCAAAAACTATGTATATACATGTTAATAAGTGTTTATTGTTTGGATCTACCCATAATGGGTGTTAAATTGGTGGAAATCAAAGGAAGAGAAAAATGTAATTTTTCCGGAAAAGTTTGAACTTTTAAAGTGTGAGCTAGGTTTTGATTTTCCTTGAAATCTATGATGGATATTTATGATTTATGTTCTTGGGATACTATATATATGTGTTAAGGGTAAAATCCCTTTGGAATTACTCAATTAGGTTGAATATTGAGCAAGTTATGGGATTTCTCCCAAACTACTCAAAGTTAAGAAAAACTGTTAGAAGGACAGTTTTGAATAGCCACTTCCGGGCTGAATTCCGGGAGCTTAACATGTCCAAATATGGATTGTGATAGATGAAAACTATAGTTCGGAAAGATAGGAATCCAAAAAAATTGACGGATCATTAATCAGAGTTATAGATTTCATTTTATTTAAGTTTTGGTGAATGACTCCAAAACTGCCAAATGACAAAAAGTTGCTGCCCAAAATGTTCCGGGGGCTATTTTGGACATTTATTTAATAAGAAAAATTCCAGGCTTTTGGGAAATGAAAATATATGGTATTATGTAGCTCGTGTCCAAAAATGAGCTAATTCCGAGTTAAAACGACCAAGTTATGACCATTACAATTTTTGTGATTTTCCGACGGAAATCGCTATAAACGGAGTTCTACAACTCCGATTGCCACGAAATTTAAAATGGAGCATCACGTTCACATATATAAGGTTATGCCAAGAGATGGGAATGTTTGGAGTTAAGCGCGAGGTAGCTAATTTCTTAAGCTACGCACTAGAATTAATTTTTGAAAAAATATCAAAGGAAGTTGGAAAATTATGGAAAAATAATTTTTGTGTATGAAATATATGTATATGTGTTTGACCAAAGGATAGAAAAATAATAAGTTAATTTGGAATTTTCGTGAAGAAGAATAGTGAATTCAGGGTGCTGAAATGGAATTCAGGTTGCTAAAATGATTTGGTCTGCTGAAATAGTAACTTCAGGATACTGAAATGAAATCTGATTTAATGAAATGATATTTCAATTTAATGAAAGGTTATCTTGCTTACTAAGATATCATGAAAAGGGAAAACTTATATGTATAAGTTATGAAGTGATGAAAAGATTATCAAAGTATAACAATAACATTAAGACTTAAGCGTAATGACTAATACTTAACTACATGTTTAAATGCTAGACACTTTAATATACGATGATAAAATTGTGTCGGTATCAACTCACACTTAATAGTCTAACTTGATGCTAAGTCTTATGTGTTGTATAGACTGATAGGGTTATGTGTTATGTGTTTAGGTTATCTTGTGTATAAATATAACAGTATTATACTGTGATGATATTATTCTAATATTGGAGATCTATATTACTAATATTAGGTCTTCAGGTAAAGCGTTATAAATTGCGTTGCGGTAATCAACGGTTCAGGAAAGTTTGTTTTACTTAACTCTAATAAGAGTAGTTTCTTCAAGCTTATGGTTAATCATTGCTGATTGCCATGAAATTTGTACTCTGTACATCTTGCATGTATAAGTCAGGTATGAAAGGATGATCACCTTCATTACCAGTTGGATCAGAAATGTTTGTTTATGTTTAAAACTTGTTCAGTCAAAAATTTGTTCGTGCTAGTCCTCAATTATATTGATGAATTATAGCAAGCTCATTATTCATACTCTTCAATCATGATATATCGTTATATTGTTGTATATAAACTTGCAGGGCAACTTTCATGCTCACCCTTGTTATATCATGATAAAACATTGCAGATAAGGCGAACGTGTTCGGATACAGGAAAAAGATAATGCCAAGTTCAGCTTGGGATATAAAGTGCGGCTAGTTTGTAATAGCGTATTTTGATAAATGTGTTGTACTTTAGATAGTTATTAAATGTGTATTAAGTTAAGGTTACTCGACCTTGGGGATTATGTGTAAGTTTAATGTATAAACAATTTATGTTTATATCTTCCGTAAATAGTGATAAAAATATTATACCGGATACGCGGTGATTCGGGGCCCAGATTCAGGGATATCACAGTAGTCCACCCTTCATCATGTCTACCCTTGTAAGTCTCTTGTGCGAGCAGTGTCGGGTATTTAGTTATGGGTATGAGTCTACTTCAGGTAAGAGGGTCTGTATGGAAGATAAAGAGTAGAAATTTGTTTTATAAATGAATATGAAAGTATGCTTACATTAAGAAAAGCTGTAAAGTCCTCTGATAGATTATAGAAACATATGTACAAGGACTTAGAATGAATTGATCAAATATGTTAGGATGATCCTACATAAGCAAAACAGCTTTGTAAAGTCCTTAAAAAGAAATGATGTACAAGGACTATAAATATAGAAAGATCAAGCATGTTAGGTTGATCTTATGATGTAATAGATAGGATTGTCTGATCATCGAGTACTTCACCAGAAATCATAGTGTACCAAGAGAGTCAAGGAAAACTCGAGAGCTATCAAGGCATAATCGTAGTCTGCAAGATAGTAGATCTAGGAGTTCGTAGACTGCCAGGAGAGACGAGGAAGGATCGTAGTGTGTCGAGTAGCACTTCCTCAGAGCCGTAGTTTATTGAGGAAGTCATGTTCAGAATCGTAGAGACTGCCTACCTACGAGCCGACCGAGCATCTGCCGAAGCCAAGTCAAGAATCGTAGACTACACTCTGAGTCGTAAAGTCTACTGATGTCAAAGTTGAGTCAAGAATCATAGACTACACTCAGAGCCGTAGAGTCTACTGATCGTATCAGAGGCAGAGATCGTAGTCGATCAAGATCAGATGAAGACAACAAGCACAACGACAGAAATCGTAGAGTGTCAAGATCTGATCTCGGAGTTGTAGTGTGTGCACAGCCGAAGCTGATTTGTAGAGTGTAGAACTGAGACTTCAAAAAATGTTCTCACATCGCCAAGGCAGAATCATAGAGCTAATACAATTCTCAAAAAATGAGCACTCCCAGAATATCCAAAGGGATGAAGCCTCTGGTTGGTACTGCAAAGATACATCCCACCTGAAGGAAACCAGAGCACTCAACGAATGGCATGCAAGCTAATAGAAGATCTAAGCATCAACTTAATCAGCATCCAGATTGAGTAGTGAAGCCATTCGAGATGAAGTCTTCCACAAGTTGATCATAATAAGACTTCAATAACTGACTAAAGAAAGTCGGCTACTGCAGTTGCTGTCAAGTAAATAGAAGACATCGATCTTGGAAGCACCTGGATCATAGTGTTTGCCAAACAAAGAAAGAACTGATGGAGTGTACACAGAGATACTGGTTAGCCTCTGAAGAACAAGGCTAAAGTGATTAAGCATTTGGTCAGTCCATTGATGATAAGTGAACGGGAGATCACAAGGAGAAAGCGAGCTAGACACGCCATAAATCTAAAGTGTCTTGTTACTCAGAAAGGGCCAGAGTAAAGAGTCAAGCCATCAGTATCTCAGAGCAGTCGTGGCAAACAGAAGTGTTAAGGCACTGTACAAAATAAGGAAGAAGTGTTCTACATTGAAGATCCAATGAACATTCTTCAAATATCGTAGTGTTGACTCTACATGTCAAATGAGCAAGTCAACAAGACACTACGATCAGGTCGAAGAGAGAAAGCATCAGAATCGTAGAGTTCGGTCATCCGAAGATTGAAGCATTGGCAACGGTTCAATCTGAAGGTTTGTATTCGGACAAGAGCTTTTTGAGAGCATCGATGCAAAAGGACAACCTCTGATCGAGAAATCAGAAGGGGGAAATAAAGTCGTCGACCTGCCCGAGACATCAACGTAACATCTCTGATAGGGTAGGTGAAATAGTAGACTGCAGTGTCAGAAAGTCAAAAAAGGGGATGTCATGTCACATCTGCAGTCTGCACCAAACAACTCGAGATCTGCGAAGCATTTCAAAGAACTTCCGATGGCTACTTTCCACCGGGAAGATTGGGAAGGAGTATAAATCAGCTTGAGCTTCAAAGATCAAAGTGAGCTGAAGTTGCTATTTTTGGAGAAATGGTGGACTGATCTAACCAATGTAAAATAGTGAGTGACCAATGAAGGTCTGAAAGCTCACTCTACGATCCACCAAGAACACTTAGAGACAGACAAAGAAAGAAGTAGAAGTGAGAGTTCTACAATGTAGAAGTGAGATTTCTACTACAAGTAGAGTGTTCTGAACTGTTGAGAGAAAGAAGAACATTAATTTCATCTTGATGTCCATCATGGGAAGACTCTAAGTACCAGAGAGAAAAGCCTACAGTCATCTTGGCAATTTCATCAGAAGAAGGCATCATGTATCAAGAAAGACGATCACCAACGTTATCATAGTGTTAAGCATGAGAAAGTTTCTAAGTACCTAACAGAAGAGCTTACAGACATCTTAGAAACCCATCATATGCAGCCATCAAGTATCAAGAAGAATGATTTTCAAGGGACAGTTCATCACGGGATCATCAGAAGTGATTGAGTAACTCAAGAAGCTGAGCATCATGCAACACTCACTGCACTTCAAGGATGATCACGCCAAGCTGCTAAGTACAGAAGATGTTCAGAGCTTAAAGACATCTTAGCAGCTCAGCACCAACAAAAACAACAAACAAACAACTCAACAACAAGAAGTCATGGCCTTAGGGGTCCTTATCCGGAGGGACTAAATGAAGTTCCAAGCCTGCTGGGCTTGAAGAATTCCTAGGTAACTCGAGAAGTTCCAAGGCTGCTGGCCTCGAAGAGTTCTTAGTGAACTGAAGTTCCAAGGCTGTTGGCCTTGAAGGAATCTTACTGATTCAGGGTGTTGCCCTTCCTTAGTGGAAATCTTGCTAGATAAAAGTAGAAGAGTGGATTAGGAGATTGAGTATCTAAACCACTTAAAACCCCTTGTGTCTTTTACTTTATGTTATTTACATTATGTATATTAACTGCTATAACTGCTATATGTTTTAACTACTTACTACTGAATTAACTCTACGAACAATGTATGTCTGATTATGAATATATCAATGAAGGGGATCTTTTACTTATTTCGTTGTGCTTGAAAAGATTCTTATGTTTGTCATATGCCAATTCATGAGCGAGACAAAATAAATGAGAAAAGTATTTGAAATTAAAAAGGATCTATTCAACCCCCCCCCCCTCTAGATCTATATTGTGCCTACTGGGAACTACCAATTGGTATCAGAGCAGGTTCTCATGCTATATTCAAAAGCAAATCGCTTTGAGTCTGATCCTAGGCACAAATATTGTTCTAAACTTAGTTTCGTAGTAAGTCACGTGTTGTGTGTGTAGCATCCCCGAATCCGGGCCCCGAATCGCCGCGAACTCGGTACACTAATTCTTTCACTAATTGCAGAAGATATAAACATAAATTATTTATACAATACATTACACACTATTACCCAAGGTCGAGTAACCTTAACTTAATACACATTTCTTATAATATCTATTACACAACAATATTTATTACAATACGTTATTACAACTAGCTGCACTTTATATCCCAAGCTAAGCTTGACTTTAATCGTTTCCTGTATCCAGACGCATTCGATTTATCTGCAATGTTTTATCATGATATAGCAAGGGTGAGCATGAAAGTTGCCCAGCAAGTTTATATACAATAACATAACAATATATCATGATTGAAGAGTATGAATAATTGGTTGGCTATAATTCAACAATATGATTGTGAACTAGCAGGAACAAAATTTTGACTGAACAAGTACTTTACATGAACAAACATTTCTGAACCAACTGGTAATGAAGGTGATCAGCCTTTCATACCTGACTTATACATGCAAGATATACAGAGTACAATTTTCATGGCAATCAGCAATGATTAACCATAAGCTGGAATAAACTACTCTTATTAGAGTTAAGTATGAGAAAACTTGCATGAACCGTTGATTACCGTAACGCAATTAATAACGCTTTAACCCGAAGACCTAATATTAATAATATAGATCTCCAATATTAGAATAATATCATCACAGTTTAATACTGTTATATTTATATACACAGAATAACCTAAATACATTACCGCATAAGCCTATTAGTCTTTACAACACATAAGACTAGGTATCAAGTCAAACTATTTAAGTCTGAGTTGAAACCGACACAATTCTAACATCCCGACGGTCTAGTCGGACTTTTATCGAGTTTAAGTTCAATTAAACTCTGCCTAAACACTTAACAATTATCACATAAAATTTCTTATTAGCCAAAACATTTTCAAAGACTTATAAAAATTTTCAGATAATTAATATTATTATCGTGAATTTTTTATTCATTATCTAATATTATTAATCATTTAATAATATTCAAATTATTTACTAATATTATTAATCATTTAATAATATTTTATTTGTTTCATAAATAATAAAGGTCTCACACAATATAAATATTTTACACCTTGAAGCTTATTTCCTTTTCAGAAATATCTTTTACCTTAACTCAAAATTTCGGAGTTGAAACAGGTATCACATAGCTTTTATACTAGAAATCAATTTACTATAATATTTCTTTAATAATTTTTTTTTATATTATTTTGTCCATTCATGAGTCAACACAGACCATTTCTCTCATATATACATATTTTATTCCGCTAGCACATTTGCTTTATCTATCGTTTTATAATTATTCACATTTTTGCTTTATATATTAAATATATATATTTCGCTACGTAAATCTCAACTCAAAAACCACATTTTGAACACCGAAAACCTCAAAATATCATTTTTATGATTAATACAATTTTAAAAGGTTTTATGTTCTTCGTTGCACCATAAAATAATTTATAGGCAATTGTAGTTTTTATTTCACTTACAAATGTAATTTTTATTTATTACATATTTTTATTGCTTTATTTATGCCCGACAAGAAGTTTATCGACGTAAAATATTTCATATAGCCAAATCTCGCCCCGTAAGACTTTATTAGAATTATTATGACTTATTATTACGCCGGGACACGATTCGGAACGGCGAACGTCAAAATCGCTCGACGCGCCGACGCTCGGTGTTCGCTCAAATTTTAATCCTGACATGCTTGTTTGCCCATTTTTAACTTTCAAACCATAAGTCATATATCAACGAAATTTCGGGCGTATTATAGACCCCATGACATAGTATTTTAGAAAAATTTCACACTGCGATAATGAATCACGGAAACTAATCAAAACGGTGCGCGAAAAGCATGTCAGGCAGCTGCCCAGCAGTGCAGCGCGGCGCCGCACGCCCAGTGCGCGCACGCTGCTGCCCAGCGGCGTTGCCGCTCCGCCGCTCGCATACCAAATCCGCTATTTTACGAATTTCGTACGCGTTGCTCGTAACTCCGATTAATCTGATTTTTGGATATGTTATACATGGCATACCCAAGTATTTTTAAAAAATATCAGGACTGGGTTTCAGGTATGACAGGCTACCCAAACAGAGCGCCAAAAGTGTGCGTTCATCATAGTTTTTCAACTTTTTGCCAGATTTACCCTCTCTCGCTAAAACAGTCATAACGTTTTCGTTTTAAAACATTCTTAAGAGATTCTTGAGCCCACGCGAAGCTAACTTCCGGGACTACAACTCTTCCCTACTGACTTGTTTCCAAATTCCAAACACATCAGACCAGAAATTCCGTTCAAGTGAACAGAACCGCACTTGTTGGACAGTTTTGACACTACTACTTTGAAATGTCATAACTCTCTCCTCCGAAGTCGGATTTAGTCCGTTCCGGAGTCTATGGAAAGCTTATTCAGTGTACTACAACATATCAAAAGCCCAGAATTTTCTGAACATCCTAACTAATCCCGAATTTTCCTTTTAGGGACAGCAGTCCACTAGATTTTTTCTAAGGTTTGAAAACTGTTTTGCTTTTCTTTCTTTGGAACAAACTAGTTAGCATCCAAAATGATTAGATCTACACATAACACATCATTAAACATGAAGATCTAAGATTTTTGAGTTTAGAATTATAAGCTCATGATCTTTTCAAAAATAACCACAAGGGAATACATTTAAAGCTAACTAGATTTTTAGTTTTGGAAATTTTTTATACCTTTTTGGTTGGATGATCTCTCCTTCTCCTACCAAGCTAGATGATGTGAAGGAAATTTTCTTCTTTTCTCCCTCCTTGATATCCACGGATTCTCTCACCTTTCTTTTCTTTCTATTCTATTTTTCTTAGCTCTTTTGGACAATGAAATAACCTTTTTAATTGAAATGAAATGTGGGAGTATTTATAGGAGAAAAAATGTATATATATAACTTGTATATATAAATCTCCCAACATCTAAGCTTGCTTGCCTTGGTTGATAATTATTTATTAAGCTCAAAAGGCTAGTAGGCTATATTTAGGTGAGTGGGTAAACAACTCTTGACCAACTAAAATGGAAGAGTAATGCAATGAATCATGTGCTCCTTTCTCCTACTTGCATAGCCGGATTAATGCTCCATATTTGGCCAATATTTATTTATCAATTTATTTGTTATTTAACCATCTAGAAGGTCCATAAAAATTGAGCCATAGCTTGGGCCATTTGATTTCTTGTTTGGACTTTCTAATTAAATTGTTTGAGTAAAAATATAACATAGTCCAACACACTAATTTTATCTTACCCTAATTATTTAGTTAGAGTTTCTAAATCACTCATTATGGAATTTAAATACATAGATAATTTAATAATGTAACCCAATTAAGCTAGGTTTAAAAATAATCAATAACTTGAGATAATAAAATTAATCTCTTAAGTTAGTATACTAGTATAAAATTTAAATACTAGTATTTTACACTTGTTATAACCCTTAGGTTATTAAATTCTCATTCCTAATATATAACATTAGGTTAAATAATTTTCTTTTATTTGTTTATATAATAAACAAGTATAAACAATCACATAAGTTCTTCATAAAAATTTTAAATCCAAACTCTATTTCCAATCTAGGTCTTATTATTTAACCTTTATTTAATCAATTAAGATTTCAAGTGATTCATTAGGGTTTTCCCTAATTAAATTATAATTAATACCGTTTAACCTTATTCATAACATTGCATTCCCAATCTAGGGTTCCATTCACCGAATTAGGGTTTCGGATTTCCCGGAACTGAAACTAGGGTTTCCAGAACCGATTTCTAGGGTTTCTTGTTAAATGCTAGGATTTTCTAACCGAACACTGTCGTTCTTAATATATTCTTAGGGTTTGTTACAGATATAATTTATCTGGTCAACCATTGACCCTTAACCACATTCTGTACACAGAACATAACCATAAACACAAAACATATTCACATAAATCCTTAATCCTGAATAATTCACCTATATCCTTTACTGAATTTTGAAACCCTCAAAATTCCTTCCCAATAACATCAAACGCATACACTTATTTCTTGTCTAGGTCTATTATTTGACCTTAAATCAATCATTTAAGATTTTAATAAATTGCCCAAATTCTCGGGTTGTCACAGTGTGCATATGAGCTCACACGTTGGAAATATTGTGTACAGGTAAATGTGTATATACACCTGAAGCTTCACAGATTGATCCATATTCTTGATTACCATATCAACAAGACCAATCATTACTCGCGATCAATCTTGTAGTCTGAAGACCAGGCTAGAAAGCTCAAAAGACATCAACAGAAAAGAGTCAAACATCCACCAGCCTAAAAAATTGAAAAGGTCACACATGCTAAGAAATGCTTATCCAGAGGAGAAAGAAGAACTTCTCAAACATGTATATGGCCAACCAGCAGCTGGATTTAAACCTTGCAAACTCAAGGATGTCAAAGAACTAAAGATGTTAATATTATCTTAGCTTGCATCTTCAAGACCACGACTGATTGATTAAAAGTCAACTAGAGCAACTAGCTGTCAGGAGCAAATGAGAAACTATGCTCATCAATGCCTAAACTCAGTATATCTAAGATAAATGACTGTTAAGAAACTGACAGTAAAAAGGTACGGTTCCTCACTAATATTAATATGTACATCATAATTCCACCCCCTTATGAACTATAACAGTATTCTTTGAAGGAATCATAATCTACCTAAAAAGGTGAAGAGAGAAAGTACACTGAGGGTGGAAACTCAAATGCCTATAAACTTTCTCTCCATCCAAGTTTTAGGTTGAAGATGACATCGTGAAAGAAATCTTAAACGGGTCATAAGAGCATCACAGGTTAAATTAATTTTATGTGAAGTAATATTTGCTGATGGGTTAGTATTTATGTACAACCTATGGTCTAAGTGTTTAATAACACACAGATTATGATCAGTTCTACAAGAGTATCTTGAAGAATCATAGAAACTGATCACCTCCATGAATCAACCAGATACTAATAAATCGTAGAGTTGATTCTCACTTTGTGAACATTTAAACCCTGTGAACATAACCTAGCAAATGATGAAACCATCAAAGAAAAAGAGCGTTTTATTAAAATAGCAAATCCTACACATACTCACCATCATGCATCTGAAAATGTATTATCTAAATTAGTTAAATGCATGAATATGACTGGTAGTGATCAATATGATGATTATCCAAATATATGAGGAATGGGGGTTTAGAAAACTAACCTAGCAGGACCCATCAAACCATGGGTACCAAAAATAGAAATCTATAACCTGCAGGTACTTGGTCCATCTGGCCACACTAAGGAATACTGAAGCAGAAGACTTCAGTCAAGAAAATTCAACCAGCAGAAGGCTTAAGAATGTTCAGAAATGATTATGATAAAACTCCTATATGTCAAAGCCTATCCTGGAAGACTTGCTGAGCTAATCTGAATGAAGCTCACATTGGTGTTGATCCTTATAAGGAAGAAAGTCATTCAACCAAAGATGTAAAAGGGTATTAGATGCACAATCATTCAAAGCATGTCATAATAGAAGAATCCTCAAGGAAGCTCACCACAGAGGATCATCGAGCATCAAACATGAGGAACTCATTACGGGAGCAGAACTCCACAAGTAAAAACTGTAAAATAATACTACGATCGTAGTTCTGTCAAATGATCGTAGAATGATTAGTCCTGGAGATATCCATGTCTACGATGTAAATAGATTTAATTGTTAATGGTGATTCCAGTCAGAAAGAGACATGCAAGGAAACCTCCTAATGCATAAGAAAAAAAATCACATCTTATTGAAAAGACATAATCAACCATGGGGGAGCAGTGATCTGTTAAGGAACAACAGCACTGAGATATTCTATAAAGCAATGTACCAGCTACAGAGTCCCAAAACTTTGTGGCTGATGAACCAAATGAAGATCCATAGTCAGTAGGAACGTCTCAAAACGTACTACTGATAACCTATCAGCCACCCAACTCAAAATCGTGGAGTACCTAAGATAAAACACCTGATCATAGTGTAAGTACAGAAGGACACCACAATTACAGCAAGTGCAAATGTCTAAAGTTAGAAGAGGAACTCTCCAGCAGAAAAGGTCAAATGAGATATCAGTGCAAATCACTTCTAAAAGTATTTCATCTGGAAAGCGCCTCAGGGACAAACCTGACCCTTAGCTCACTCTAAGAGGTTGGCCCTTCCTGAGCTACCTTAACCCAGAAGGATTGCTTAATCAAGTTCATCTCAAGGACCAAGATAGTCAACTATAATAAAGTAGAGTTTGAAGAAAACTCAATGATCGTGGAGCAACCTAAACGATCGTAGAAGTAGACTCGACGATCGCAGTCCTACAAGAGGATACTCTAGCTCATGAAGAGCTTGGAAGAACGGGACAATTGCTCAACCATTCAGATTATGAGGAGATAAGTTCGAATGCTGGTTGGAAAGATGCCTTGCTGAAGAAAAGTGCCCAAGGCTTCATGAAGTACATCAGTGGTTGAGCCATACAGTTTTAAAATAAGGAGTAATATCAAAACCATCCACTACAGCATCTCTCAAAAGATGATCGTTGAGTCAACAAAGGAAAACATAGAGTCCACAGCTGCCTTACCATGCTACTCTACGAACCAAAGAGGTCAACAGTCAATCCATGTCAATTAAATGTCTACTCTTCAAAAAGTGATATAAAACTGAAAAGGTTATGGGGAGTTACAGCTCATTACTAGACATCGTGCAACCAATGGTTGGTTGACACATAATTGCTTATGCAGAGTCAGAGGGACCTGCCATAAAGACAAATTCAAAATCTGCAAACAGTTATCAGAAACTATCGAAACTCTCTCCCTCCCATCCTCAAACCCTAGAATCCTCTTTAAAGCTAAAATCAATTAAACCTCCAGAGCCCAAATCACAATCAGCTATTTCTCATAAACCTTTTTGAATCAAATACCCATATTCCTTGAACTTTTCAAATGGCTGACTGGCAAGTAATCACTGGTATTCAGCTAGGAACCAAGTTATTTGAGAAATCCAAAAAGAAGTTCAGAGACATTCTTGAACTTGTAAAGAACGCTGGATTCTCAGAATGCCTTGAGGCAAGCACTAGAGTATATACTGAACTAGTTAAGGAGTTTTACTCAAATGCATCCATAAATTCCGGAATCCTTTCTACCAAGGTTAATGGTCAGTCTCTTAAGCTGAAATCATCTAACATCAATTAATGCTTAGGATTTCCTGACCGAGCACTAAAGGGCCTTGATGAGATCAACACTTAACACGCAAAGAAAATTATGTGTTACCAAAGAAACCCTAGTCTGAAGGACATGAAGAAAAAGGAGTTTCCAGAAGAATTTGAGTTCCTTGCTGAGATAGTGGGCAAATGTATACTATGCAAGAACACTGCACATGACATTGTGCTTGATCAACAGCTGAAGATAATGTCTGCAATAGTTCTGAAGAAGTAAATCAACTTTGGAGCTATCTTGTTCTATCAGATCCCCAAATGGGTGGAAAGGGCTGAGATAAAGAAGTCTACAGATAGACCCCTGACTAAGGTCTTTCATGGAAGACTGCTGAGTATTGTGATGAATAAAAAGCTGGGAAGCAAGATCAAGGATGATGAGGGAGAGCCTCTAAATGTTCATAAAGTGCTGTCTCCACAACTGTTCATAAACTGGAAGAAAAATCCAAAGGAAAACAGGAGGCTAACAACAACTGAAAGCAGCAGCAAAGTCTCTGCAAAGAAGAGAAAGGAAAAGGAGGTGGAAAGCTTTGAGTCTGGTGACTCTGAACCAGTAGCATCCACACCAGTAAGGAAGAGATCCAGGGGTGTGAAGAAAATAGAGGCTCCATAAAGAAGTCTCTCCACTAAAGACAAAGATGAAGGTGAAAAGGTCTTAATTGCACCAGAGACCACAAAGAGAAGAAGCAACAGACTGCTTCAAGGGCCATCAAGAAAGAAAGCTAAGGTGGTAAACAAGTCAGCCCCAGTTTCCCAAGAAAGTACATCTGATGAACAGGAGGACGTATAGTCAGAGGAAGAAAAGGGAACTGACGATCTCAAGACCGAGTCCCCAAAGAACGAATCCAGCAATGAAGCTGAAGCAAGATTCATGGAAGAAAATACAAAATCTGTTGATGAAGAAGAATGCACAAGCCCTATGGATAACTCTTAGAGTACTCACTCTGATGATAAAGAAAAGCTACAAGATGACCCATCTGCATCTCCAAATGAAAATGCTCCAACAAGCCCTCATAATGGTTCAAAAGATGATGAGTCTGAAGAAGAAATATCTACCCCTGCCAATGCTGAACCTCAAGGAAGTTCGTCTGATGATCCAAAGGCCTCAGAGTCTGACTCTCCTATAGCTGAATTTCCAAGAAGAAGGAAGAGCTACAGACTACTAGCTAAATTTTCCTCCAATAAGAAAAGTGATCACTCTACTGTAGTCATCGAAGTAAGTGATGATGAATCTGAATCAAAGGAAGAAAATGTTGAAGGTGGGACTAGTGATGAAGAGGATGAATCCAAGGAAGGTATTTCTGAAGAAGGTTCTAAAAATGAAAACCAACAAGAAGGATTCACTGATGAATCTGATCAGAATGATTCAGGCTCTAAAAGAGAAGAAATGGAGAATGATTCTGATTCTGCATATCAGGAATCAGAGGAACCAGAATACTACCATGTTCTCTCTCCAGCCAGAATTAGTAGAAGAATAGTGGTGGAAGTTTTTGATGAGCCACCAGCTAAACCAGCAGCAAGATGGATAAGTCATGGAAATGAACAACTTCGAGTTGTAAGAATGACTACAGATGAAGTGCTTTATAATTGGAAAAATATGGAGTTAGATTGCACAACAATACTGTATAACTCTGAAGATCTTCTGATGAGATGGTTCTTCCCATAGATGTCGTGGTTAAAGGCACATATTGATAAAGATGAGAGCAACTTCAGCTGGTGCTACACTTAGTTTCCAAATCTGGAGCTGATGTCACAAAACTTCCCAAGGGTAAAGAAGATTGCAAACATGATTATCAATGACCAGACCCATTACAAAGTATACCGACATGCTGGCAATCACTATATTCCCTACGATCGTAGAGTGGACTCTGAAGGCAGAAGAATAATGGCCAAGTAGATAATTGTAAAGTCTGTTCACTCTACCAATGATGATGTTCAAGTCCAAAATGAGGAGCCTCCGTCTGCCCAAGCATAGCTATCTGACATTCCTTCATCCTCTAATCACGATTGGTATTTAACAATTTTTTAGATTCTCACTGCTTTTAAAAATATGTCAAAGGATGAAAATTAGTAGAGTCCAATCTGGTGTTCAACAAGAGGCTGCCCAACCAAATGACCAAATTCCTATAGAGCAGGAACTATTGAAGAATTTTGATGAGCTGGTCAAGAAGATATCTCAAATCACTGAAGAGTCAAAGAGGTTGATAGCAACAGAAGATAACTCAGTTCATGACAAACTACAAGCCATCATGGCTGATGTATCTCTCAAAATCAAAGAGAGAGATCACATCTATCTAAAAGCCATAAATGATCAGAAGGCAGAAGCTCTACGAGCACAGAAGGCCAATGAAGAGAAACTCCAAATCCTCTCTGACAAGATTGACAACCTGAATCAGTCTTTCTCTGTGTAACTTGAGCTGAGCCAACAAGAACTCAAGATTGAAGTTGGTAATTCCTCCTACCTGATGGAGCAACTTATGTTCAACATGGAGCAGCTCTCCCAAGTGATTAATGACAAAAAGGGGGAGAAAATAGGCTTAGAAAGAGGCAGAGTAAGAGGCACTCAAGAAAGGGCAAGGAGAGCAGAAGGAAAGAAGAGAAGAAGACAACACAAGAAATAGTTGAGTCGTCATCTAAGGGGGAGCCAAAGGATGATGAGCCTGAGGCTGAGGGGGAGCCAGAAAAAGAAAAGGAACATACATCTGTAGAGGAACATGCAAAAGAAATGAAGTCAACATCCCAGGGGGAGAAGGAGCAAAGAAATCAAACAGATGAATAGCTGATCAACAGAAATCCTGAAAGCATACATGGACCCAAAGAGGTATATCTCTAACTAGTTGGGTATGTTCTGGATCCCGGATGTAAAATATCATAGTGTATTAAATTTCATATCATTATAAATGACATTCATAATTATCTATTTTAGAAATACAGCTGCTCACTATATATAAGATTCATTTATAACATGCATATGCACTTATTGTTTTTGTCATAATCAAATAGGGAGAGATTGTTAGGAATAAGCGTGTGAATGATATTTCTATTTACATATGATTTGATTATGATATATATATATATATATATATGAATATACAAGTATGCTTGCATTAAGAAAAGTTATAAAGTCCTCTGATAGATTATAAAAACATATGTACAAGGACTTAGAATGAATTGATCAAATATGTTAGGATGATCCTACATAAGCAAAACAGCTAAAAGAAATGATGTACAAGGACTATAAATATAGAAAGATCAAGCATGTTAGGTTGATCTTATGATGTAATAGATAGGCTTGTCTGATCGTCGAGCACTGAACCAAAAATCGTAGTGTTCCAGGAGAGTCAAGAAAAACTCGAGAGTTATCGAGGCAGAATCGTAGTGTGCAAAATAGTATATCTCAGAGTTCGTAGACTGCCAGGAGAGACGAGGAAGGATCGTAGTGTGTCGAGTAGCACTTCCTCGAAGCCGTAGTATACTGAGGAAGTCATGTTTATAATTGTAGAGATAGCCTGCCTACAAGCTGACCAAGCATCTGCCAAAGCTAAGTCAAGAATAGTAGACTACACTCTGAGTCATAGAGTCTACTGATGTCAAAGTTGAGTCAAGAATCGTAGACTACACTCAGAGCTGTAGAGTCTACTGATCGTATCAGAGGCAGAGATCATAGTCGAGCAAGATCAGATGAAGACAACAAGCACAACGAAAGAAATTTTAGAGTGTCAAGATCTGATCTCGGAGTCGTAGTGTCTGCATAGCTGAAGCTGAATCGTAGAGTTTAAAACTAAGACTTCAACAACTGTGCTCGCATCGCCAAGGCAGAATCGTAGAGCTAATACGATTCTCAATAAATGAGAACTCCCAGAATATCCAAAGGGATAAAGCCTCTAGTAGGTACTACAAAATACATCCCACCTGAAGGAAACCGGAGCACTCAACGAATGGCATGCAAACTAACAGAAGATCTAAGCATCAACTCAATCAGCATCCAGATTGAGTTGTGAAGCCATTCGAGATGAATTCTTCCATAAGTTGATCATAAGAAGACTTCAATAACTGACTAAAGAAAGTCGGCTAGTGCAGTTGCTGTCAAGTAAAAAGAAGACATCGATCTTGGAAGCACCTGGATCGTAGTATTTGCCAAATAAAGAAAGAACTGATGGAGTGTACACAAAAATACTGGTTAGCCTATAAAGAACAAGGCTAAAGTGATTAAGTATTGGGTCAGTCCATTGATGATAAATGAACGGGAGATCACAAGGAGAAAGCGAGCTGGACACGCCACAAATCTGAAGTGTCTTGTTACTCAGAAAGGGCCAGAGTAAAGAGTCAAGACATCAGTATCTAAGAGAAGTCGAGGTAAACAGAAGTGTTTAGGCACTGCAAAAGAGAAGGAAGAAGTGTTATACATTGAAGATCCAATGAACATTCTTCAAAGATCGTAGTGTTGACTCTACATGTCAAATGAGCAAGTCAACAAGACACTACAATCAGGTCCAAGAGAGCAAGCATCAGAATCGTAGAGTTCAGTCATCCGAAGATTGAAGCATTGGCAACGGTTCAATCTGAAGGTTTGTATTCAGACAAGAGCTTATTGAGAGCATCGATGCAAAAGGACAACCTCTGATCGAGAAATTAGAAGGGGGAAATAAAGTCGTCGACCTGCCCGAGACATCAAAGTAACATCTCTGACGGGGTAGGTGAAATAGTAGACTGCAGTGTCAAAAAGTTAGAAAAGGGGATTTCATGTCACATCTGTAGTCTGCACCAAACAACTCGAGATCTGCGAAGCATTTCAAAGAACTTCCAACGGCTACTTTTCAACGGGAAAATTGGGAATGAGTATAAATTAGCTAGATCTTCAAAGATCAAAGTGAGCTGAAGTTACTATTTTTGGAGAAATGGTGGACTGATCTAACCAACATAAAATAGTGAGTGACCAATGAAGGTCCGAAGGCTCACTCTACGATCCACCAAGAACTCTTAGAGACAGACAAGGAAAGAAGTAGAAGTGAGAGTTCTACAATGTAGAAATGAGAATTCTACTACAAGTAGAGTGTTCTGAACTACTGAGAGAAAGAAGAGCATCAATGTCATCTAGATGTCCATCATGGGAAGACTCTAAGTACCAGAGAGAAGAGCCTACAGTTATCTTAGCAAGTCCATCGGGAGAAGGCATCATGTATCAAGAAAGACGATCACCAACGTCATCATAGTGTTAAGCATGAGAAAGTTTCTAAGTACCTAACAGAAGAGCTTACAGACATCTTAGAAACCCATCATATACAGCCATCTAGTATCAAGAAGAATAATTTTTAAGGGGTAGTTCATCACGGGATCATCAGAAGTTATTGAGTAACTCAAGAAGCTGAGCATCATGCAACACTCAACTGCACTTCAAGGATGATCACGCCAAGCTGCTAAGTACAGAAGATGTTCAGAGCTTAAAGACATTTTAGCAGCTCCGCACCAACAAAAACAACAAACAAACAACTCAACAACAAGAAGTCAGGGCCTTAGGGGTCCTTATCCGGAGGGACTAAATGAAGTTCCAAGCCTGCTGGGCTTGAAGAGTTCCTAGGGAACTCGAGAAGTTCCAAGGCTGCTGGCCTTGAAAAGTTCTTAGTGAACTAAAGTCCCAAGGTTGCTGGCCTTTAAGGAATCTTAGTGATTCAGGGTGTTGTCCGTCCTTAGTGGAAATCCTGCTAGTTAAAAGCAGAAGAGTGGATTAGAAGCTTGAGTCTTGAACCACTTAAAACCCCTTGTGTCTTTTACTTTATGTCATTTACATTATGTATATTAACTGCTATAACTGCTATGTATGTTTTAACTGCTTACTACTGAATTAACTCTACGAATAATGTATGTCTGATTATGAATATATCAATGAAGGGGATCTTTTACTTATTTCGTTGTGCTTGAAAAGATTCTTATGTTTGTCATATGCCAATTCATGAGTGAGACAAAATAAACGAGAAAAGTATTTGAAATTAAAAAGGATCTATTCAACCCTCCCTTCTAGATCTATATTGTGCCTACTGGGAACTAACATCATGTATGAAAAAAAGATATAACTCACGAAATTATTCTTGCACTAATTACTTTTATTTACGAGCAATTTGATTTAATCAGATTTAATCAGTGCAACTTTTGAGCAGCTAAGCAATTAAATTTCTGATATTCTTTGAGCCGGTATTTGGTAAGATATAAAGTGTTATCTTTTTGTGCTAATTGATCATTGCATATAGTTGAGCTTTTAATTGTTAAATTGATTATTCTTGCATTGATCGTAGACCTCTATATTTGTATTTAATTTTCTGTTTAGACTAAGTGTAGTCTAAAGGTATTAATCCTAATGAATTAGGGAAAAGGCTTACAAACAGGTTCGAGAAAGCAAATGTGCTTGAAGAGTGCATAGGTGCACAAGGACCAAGAGTGCTCAAGAGAAATTAATTGTTAATTAATTTTTTGTAAGAATCTGTTTTGTAATTGGTGTTTATTTATAAAGAAATAAATAAAGTAAGTCTCCAATACTAGTTGGCATTGGACGTGGACTAGACTATTATTATATAGGGTAATAGCTGAACCACGTAAAAAATCTTGGTGTTGATTTTATTATTTGCTTTACTTTAATTCTAAAATCACATAAACTATTTAATTATCTTAATAATTAAAATTTGAATATTTGCATTATATTAAGATAATTCTTCAACACCAAGTATATTATTTAAGTTATAAATTCAGCAGGATATTTTCTTAAAATAATTAGTTAATTTAGTAGGCCATATTCATTCAGTAAGCTGAATTCATCAATATAGTAGCTTGAAATTAATAGTTTAATTTAAAGTTTAAAAATTTGTCATAGATTGCTCCAACACTTATTCAACCCCCCCCCCCCCCTTCTAAGTGTGCCTAGATAAATTTCAAAAAATGTATTTAGTCCTTTAATTCAAGGTTCTTAGACTCAGACTGTTCATCGAACCGAAAAAGGTATCGGATGGATGGGTCACTGGTTTAACCAGTGGTCGAACCGTCATTGACCCGGTGACGTCATTAATATGTAATAAATAATAAATAATTAAATAAATTAATTATTATTATATATTATATATAATATTTAGTAAATATATAAAATTAATTTATTTATTTTAAAAAACTAATAAAGTATGATGAGGGAAACCTTTAGCCAAACGCAAGAATAACAACTTCAAACATATAAAAACAACCCATTACTCTACTTTCCAATAAAGTATGATGAGAGCGCCGAAGAAGAAGCCAATCTCAAAAAATTAGAAAATAAAACAACCCATTATTGTACTTTCCCTATTTACAATAATATACAATAAATAGTTAATAATTACAAGAATAGTGCATCAATAAAATAATTATAATAATAGTGCAATAATATAAAATAATTACAAGAATAGTGCAATACAGTTAACACGTCATATTATTCAACCCAACAAAAAAAGAAAACCCTTAAATCAAGGAGAAAACATCATAAAAATAAAACCTGATGTATTACAAACTTTTCCTTCCTTAACGAAGAGAGAGCATAGCATTGGCCGCCATTATAATCTGGTGCGAGCCACCTTAAGTAGAAACATTCATCTTCGAATATTACAGTGGACTCACAGAGAAAATATTAGTCAAGCTTCAGCAACTGGAAAGAAAAGCATGGCTATTTAATTTTTCACAATTTCTTATGTCCGAAAATTCCAATTTCATGTTCAAAAGAAAATAAGAACACTGCATAAGAAAGAGAGAGATAAGAGAGTGATGTGTAATGTAATATTGATAATCAAACCTTCGTACCAAGGTAACCAATATACCTCCACACATGCAGTATGAATTGGTTAACTTGGTCTGAAAGTTTGGCAACCAACAACATGAAGGTTTGGCTACCAACTACATCACAATCAAAATAAATTGGTAACTTAATAAAACTGAATTGGTTACCTTGGTATGAAGATTTGGTTATCCACTGCATAAAGGTTTGACTACCAACTGCATCATATTTAACTTACAAAAGAAATGCTAATAAAGCCCAAAAATGTATCTTTGACAAACCATGCTAACACACGGAGACCCTTCATATTTCATGCATCCGACCTATATCCATTCATAAGCCTCACTTGCACCAATATCGACGGCCGCACAGCTTTCAACGGAGACGTCAGTGGTTATGGGTATTGGTTGAGAAATGAAAGTGGTGGGATATTGTTTTATAGAGCAAGTGTTTTAGTCATATACTATAAGAAAAGTGTTTCAGCATTTCATATACTATAAGAAAAGTGTTTCAGTGTTTAAATGTTTCAGTGGTTGAGAAATGAAAATGGTGGGATATTGTTTCATGGAGCAAGTGTTTCAGTGGTCGCTGGATGGTGGATACATTCAGCGAGTTTTTATTTTAGAGATATGAAAGAGGAAAATAAGAGAGGAAAAAGAAAAGTGTTTCACGATTAATGGGAGATAATAGTGGGCCAAGGATACTCAAATGTATTAATTTTTTAAATAAATATGGGAAATATAATACTTTTATAATTATTTTATGAGTGCACTATTATTGTAATTATTTTTAAAAATATAATAGAAAATGTAATTGATTGTTCTTTCCAATATACCTTGTTTGAGAATGGGGCAAGGTTTTAAAATTCGGCCCAAGGTGAACCAAACTTCGTATGCAAGAAAGAACCCAACAAAGCAATTGCATTCAAATTTGAAAATTTTACATGGGCCCAAAAGCTGACCCATTTCTCCGACAAATTTGAAAAAAACAGCAACCAGCACGACTTCAGCAAAGTTGTAAAATATTACTTTCAAAGTCTTTTATATCTTGCTAGATAAGTTTTATAGGTGGTAATTATTTTTTCCTAGCATGAAGAGATATTATCTTAATATCCATTATATTCTGTAATTTAATTTAAACTTCTTAACTATGGATTTAATATTATTTATTATATTGCTGTAATAATATTCTATCTGGTCTATAGACTGGAGATTTTTCTGATAAATTCTTATTCTGTGGATTTTTAACCATTCTAATTGGTCTAACTTTTTCCTAAGCTTTTTAAGATCTAATTCTTTCTAGATTCTAATTTCCTAATTCATGTTATATGCTTAGTCTGACTAGTCATTCTTCTAGATGTCTAATCTTATGTTGTTTTCTAACTATTTTTCTGTTATCTCTCTGTATATTCTGTTATGTCCATTAATGACCATATCTATTAACCTATTTATTTTTCCCTATTTAAGTTGTAAGATTCTTAACTGGTAATAATCTATTAGATTTTTAATTTCTATATAGATTGGAAACATATATCAAAATTTCTCAAAGACTTTGAAAGTAATATTTTCTTATCCTTACTCGGTACTAACCAATCCTATTGTAGAAAAGCTATGACTTAAAATTTCTCCATTTTTTAAGTTTTTTTATTTTAATGAAAATAATATATCTCGTGCATGGCTAATTCTTCTGTTATTCCATTCTTTATTATTCTTTTAGAATAATCTGTCTATGTGGATTACCACATTCATGGTGAATGATCCTTTGTATTCATTCCTTATTAAATTGTGGAAATGATCTGTCTATGTGGATTACCCCATGGCGCGCAAAAATCAATTTGCAGTTTCATCTATTCTATTATACTCAGTTGGTTAAAGTTTTGGCTTCTATACTCCATGAAATTAGTAGAATATCCTGGATATTTGCGCTTCATCCAGTATCTTTTCATGAAAATATTCTTCTGAGCATTCTTGAATTTTACTCCACAAAGCAGTATCATGTTGACAATTTGGACGTAATTGATTTCAGGATAAATTAACTTATAAATCTTTAAAATTTATTCTTGAACTTGTTTTATTGAATTATTATGCCATTGTCATCATCCTCATGCTTATATTATGATGAAAGTCATCTTTGGCTTACGTGCAAAGATGAACTTGGTATGATTATGTCCAGGGGTCATTCGGTACATGACATGTAATGTTATAAATGATGTGGTAAAAGTCCTCAGTGGCATGTAGTGCATTGATGGATTGTTTTTGGTATGATTATGATCGAGGATTATTTGGTATAGTCATGATCATTGATGATTTAATGAATATCCTTGGCCTGTAGTGCAGGGATGACTCGATGATGTGGTTTATTTATTAAGCTGAGTCTCAGCGATAAAAATTGATGAAAATATTTTAAATCATAGAAGATTGTAGATATCATGCTCTACTTGACTCTTCTAATGGATTGCTTATTCCGCTGCAGTTAAACTTGATGTCTATTGTATTTTATCAGTTTAACATTGTTGAAGACTAATGATAATTTATTCTGCATTATCTTAGTCATAATATTTCTTATTGGGCTAGTTGAGCTCACCCTTTTGCTTTCATTGTTCTCTTTAGGAAATGAGAACATAGCTGGGACTAGTCGGGGAATGGAGTGATGGTTCGAGATGGTGTTATAGTAGTCCTCAGTATTCTATAAAATAGTGTGATAATAAATGTAATGAGGACTCTATTTGAGAGTAGATATTGTCTAGAAGGAAATATTCCTGTTTAAACTCTCAGCTATGTATTGTCATATATTATACGACGTTTGTATAATTAAGAATTTATTTATATTCTGTACCATGTATTTGGCGACTCAGAATAGGTGATGTATACCTATTTTTGGGGCGTCACAGTTGGTATCAAAGCTTAGGGATATGATCCCTGGCTGAGATGTGAGACAAGAACTAGGAGGGGAGAGACGGGGGATTCCTTCGCTAGTATAACCTACCTAAGTTTATTTGGTATTTAATTGGTCGGTCAGAGTATAGGGATAATATGTGATATGATAATTAACCCTTATTTTGTGGCAGTATTTGAAAATGGCATCCAAAAATTTTGAGATAAGCAATGGAGCACAGAACACCGTTAAGTCTCCACAGATCAATAATCAGGATAATGTGCATCATGAAGGCGACAATCCTCAGACAAATAACAACACTGACCAAATGATGAACAATGGAATGTTCAGAGGCTTTATGCAATTCATGCAACAATAGGAAAGAGCGGCTCCTATCCAAAATGTAGGTAGAAACACTGGCAACTCTCGGACGGTCACCGCTAAGCAGTTCAAGGAACTGGGACCGCTGGAGTTTTTTGGAGAGCCAAAACCACTTAAGGCGGAGACGTGGAAAAAGCAGATCTACAAGATATTTCATGTCTTGGGATGCTCCGAGGAGTAAAAGGTTCCCTTTGCCACCTTCATGTTGCGAGTAGAGGCAGATTACTGGTGGGAATCTGTAAAGCGTACTCAACCTACCGCACTGAAAATGACTTGGGAGAAGTTCCAAAAATTGTTCAACGACAAGTACTTTCCCAAAATTATTCGTTACATGAAAGAGTTAGAGTTTATCAAGCTGGAGAAAAACAACATGACCGTGTCGTTGTACGAAGCCATGTTTTCCGAGTTGTCCTAGTTTGCATCCCATTTGGTTGATAATAAGGAGAGAATGATGTGAATGTTTCTAAAAGGTTTGAAACCCGAGATACATCAATATCTTATCTCTCATAAACTGTGTTTGTATTCAGATGTTGTTAATAGGGCTCAGTTATTGGGGCGCGATAATGAGTCAACCCAACCAAAAGAGAGCAGCCGACAAAATGATAATACCAGTGATAGCAGTCATCGAAGCGGTGACAATAAACGTGGAGGGAATCAACATGTCAGAAATGGTAACTACTTCAGTGGGAATCATGGTCAAAACAATAAGAATGGACATTTCAAGAAGAGGAGATTCAACAATGATGGAAAGACGTCAGCATCAGCACCTGTTGTTAAGGAAGGAGAACGACCACCGGTCGTATATTACAAATGTGGAGGGGAAGGACACATAAGTTCAAACTGCACAAAGCAGTCCAAAGCATGTTACAATTGTAGAAAAGAAGGTCACCTAGCCCGATTTTGTCGTGCACCAAAGTCAAGTCCAGCTGGGACAGTGGCACCAAAGGCGGATATGAACAAAACAAAGTCGGTGGTTTCAGGAAGAATATTTTTTGTGACTTCTCAAAAAGCGAGTAACCCGAACGAAGTTAGCACGGGTTAGTTAATTATAAATTTTTGTGAAGTCTATACCTTGTTAGATACCAGTTCTACCCATTCTTTTATCTCTCTTGTTTGCGCTCAACATTTAAATTTGACTCTGGAAAAATTAGACTTTGACGTATCGATTGAAACTCCATTAAGAGAAACCTTCATTACCTCCACTGTTTATAAATCTTGTTTGATTCAAATCGACACTTTCACATTACCTGTCTATCTTATCTCTTTGAAAATACTTGCCTTTGATGTGATTTTAATAATCGATTGGTTAACTATTTATCATGCTTTTCGTAAGGTTGTTAGCTTTTATATTCCTAACCAACATGTTATGCGAATTCAAGCAACCAAACCACTAAAGTTAATCACTATTATATCAAGCCATAAGTAAAGAGCCCCGAGCCTTTCGCTGGTAACTTCCTTGTGTGGAATGCACCGAAGCCAAACTTTCTGTAGGGGACGCTGTGAATGACGGTGGCAAGTTGATAGGTATCAATGTGACGTGTTATCCAAGTCTTGGATGAGGGTCACAGTTTTGAATGATATTTCTATTGTTAATAAATTTCCTGACGTATTCTTGAAGACTTCTTAGCCTACCCCTAGAGCGTGAAATCGAATTTTGTATTGACCCCAGTACAAAACCCATTTCTAAAACCCTTAAATATTTCTTCAACCAAAACAAATGTATAATACGCCAAAGATGTTGGCTCGAGCTGTTGAAGATTACGACTATACCATTCAATATCATTATAGAAGAGCGAACGTGGTAGCTGACGCGTTGAGTAGAAGATCATATGCGTTTACGAATGCGATGTTGTTAACACAAAAACCCATTTCGTATAACTTACAAATGATGAAGATGGAGTTAAAGACTCTAGAGACCACGTGAAGATAGCGAATATACGAGTAGAATCGACTTTAATCGATAAAGTTAAAGCCGCTCAAACTACATACTTAGAGCTGATGAATGTGCAGAAGAAGGTTCAAGAGGGTGTTATTCTAGAAGCAAGAATCGATGACGAGAGGAAATCTCAACCCTCGATTTAATTGGTCCATTTGAAATCCTCGATTAAGTAGGAACTGTGGCTTATAGACTCGTTTTACCGCCAAGTATGTCACGTGTTCATAACAGTTTTCACGTATCGATGTTACGTAAATATGTGGACGACTCGAACAACATTATTGAATTAAAACTAGACTAGATAGTAGAAGATTTAACGTATGATGAGATACGTGTTAAAATCTTGGATAAGAAGAATCGTATTCAACACTCAAAGGTTATACCTCAAGAGTTAGAATCTGACGAAGTGTGCTCATCTGTTCAGCATACCAGGTACGTACATAAATTTCGAGAGCGAAATTTCATAAGGATGGGAGATTGTAAAATCCCAAATTTTACGAATAAAGATTTAATTTTCTTGAAATATTTTTTTTCAAAATTATGGTGTGGATTTGAGATAATGTTATAGTTATGGGTAATATTTAGAAATTTTGAAAAGTATGTAAGTTGTTATATAATATTCGATTAGTCGGGAAATATTCTTTTTGTCGGAGAATATCCGTACGACGGTACAATCATTGGTGGACCCCACAATAGAATTATTGTTGGATTGAGAAAGCGACAAAAATATTTTTATAAAAATAATAGCAGAAGTTTTACCATTAAAACTGTTGAACTGCTCAGTAGTAAAAGTACAGTAATACGCGTGGTTGCATAGTAGCACACGGTATTGATTATTGATGCTTACGTAAGAAGTCACTCAGTTTTGTTCAATTATTGCTACAGTAATTTTTGCATAGTATCTCACGTTATTTGATTTAATTATTGTCAATATTTTATATATTATTAAATCAATAATTGAGACGACAAAGTTATTCATATTATTATTTGCAATATTGATGATGTCTAGAAGTTCTTCCAAGGAGAGGTTTGGTCACCTAATTGCCCCCAATAGGGAGAAATCCTTATTGGAAAGCCCCATCTTTCCTGGGAACGACCTGGTCGATTAATAGTGTGAATTATAATAATGATGATTAATTTTGTTTTATTATTATTATAAATATAATAAAACAGAAAACTTTTTATATAAAACATAATACTTTTTATAAAGTTTTGTTTTATTTGATTATAAATAAAATATAATATATTTTATTATGCATAGTGTTTGCATAGTATTGGCATAGTAAAAAAAATTTTATATAAAACAAAATACTTTTATAAAGTTATTTATTTTATTAGATTTTAAATAATATATATATATATATATATATATATATATTATATTGCATAGTATCCTTTCCATTCTCCTATAAATAGGATGCTTAGTTAGAATGGAAAATCACACCAGAAATTCAGAGAATTCTTCTTCTATAATCTTGAGCGTATTTCTTTAGAATTTTAAGAAGCTTTGAGCGTAGAAAACAGTATAAGTTTTCTTCAAGAATATACTCGCCCTACCAGTCGGAATACTCTTCTTTCTAAGGTAAGGGGTATTATTTTCTTCGTATTCATGAAGAGAGCTTCTGTTATTCCATTCTTTATTATTAAGTTGGAATAACCTGTCTATGTGAAGTACCGCATACATGGTGAAATTCTTCCGTTATTCCATTTTTTATTATTATGTTGGAATAACCTGTCTATGCGAAGTACCGCATACATGGTGAAATTCTTCTGTTATTCCATTCTTTATTATTCTGTTAGAATATCCTGTCTGTGCGTAATACGCATGACCTGGTTCCATTATTTATTATTCTATTGAAATAACCTGTATGAGCAGTCTATCGCATGCCAGGTGAATTCTGTTGTTATTCTATTCTTTATTATTCTGTTGGAACATCTTTACTGTGCGGATTACGCATGACCTGGTTCCATTCTTTATTATTCTGTTGGAATATCCTGTCGGTGCGGATTACGCATGACCTGGTTCCATTATTTATTATTCTGTTGGGAATAACCTGTCTGTGCGATCTATCGCATGCATGGTGAATTCTTCTGTTATTTCATTCTTTATTATTCTATTAGAATAATCTGTCTATTTGGATTACCACATGCATGGTGAATGATCCTTTGTATTCATTCCTTATTAAATTGTGAAAATGATCTGGCTATGTGGATTGCCGCATGGCGGACAAAAATCTATTACAGTTTCATATATTCAATTATACTCAGTTGGTTAAAGTTTTAGCTTCTATACTCCATGAAATTAGTAGAATATCCTGGATATTTGCACTTCATCCAGTATCTTTTCATGAAAATATTCTTCTGAGCATTCTTGAATTTTACTCCACAAAGTAGTATCATGTTGACAATTTGGACGTAATTGATTTCTGGATAAATTAACTTATAAATCTTTAAAATTTATTCTTGAACTTGTTTTATTGAATTATTATGTCATTGTCATCATCCTCATGTTTATATTGTGATGAAAGTCATATTTGGCTTACGTGCATAGATGGACTTGGTATGATTATGTCCAGGGATCATTCGGTATAATCATGACCTGTAATGTTATAAATGATGTGGTAAAAGTCCTCAGTGGCCTGTAGTGCATTGATGGACAGTTTTTGGTATGATTATGACCAGGGATTATTCGGTATAGTTATGACCATTGATGATTTAATGAATATCATTGGCCTGTAGTGCAGGGATGACTCGATGATGTGGTTTATTTATTAAGCTGAGTCTCAGCGATAAAAATTGATGAAAACATTTTAAATCATAGAAGATAGTGTATATCATGCTCTACTTGACTCTTCTAATGGATTGCTTATTCCGCTGCAGTTAAACTTGATGTCTATTGTATTTTATTAGTTTAACATTGTTGAAGACTAATGATAATTTATTCTGCATTATCTTAGTCATAATATTTTTTACTGGGCTAGTTGAGCTCACCCTTTTGCTTTCATTGTTCTCTTCAGAAAATGAGAACATAGCCGGGACTAGTCGGGGAACGGAGTGATAGTCCGAGATGGTGTTATAGTAGTCCTCACTATTCTATAAAATAGTGTGATAATAAATGTAATGAGGACTCTATTTGAGAGTGGATATTGTCTAGAAGGCAATATTCTTGTTTAAACTCTCAGCTATGTTTTGTCGTATATTACACGATGTTTGTATAATTAAGTTTGTATTTGTATTATGTACCATGTATTTGGCGACTCAGAATAGGTGATGTATACCTATTTTGGGGGCGTCACACTTATAATTAAAGAGACTGAATAGAATAACAACATCAAACATATCAAAACAACCCATTACTCTATTTTCTAATAAGATATGATGAGGGCACTAAAGAAGAAGCCAACCTCAAGAAATTAGAAAATAAAATAACACATTACTCTACTTTCTAATATACCTTGTTTGAGAATGGGGCAAGTTTTTAAAATTCGGCCCAAGGTGAACCAAACTTCATACGATAGAAAGAAGGAACAACTACATTTTCTATTACATTTTTAAAAATAATTACAACAATAGTGCACTCATAAAATAATTATAAAAGTATTATATTTCCTATATTTATTTACAAAAATAATACATTTGTCCCAAACCAAGGGTTCAGTCATGATTTACGTAGAGAGAGATCACCAAAATATGTTTGATGGGTTTCAATTTCTACTCTCATCTAAACCCCTTTCTTTTCAACAACCAATGTTGTTACTTTTTTTCTTTTTCTTATTCTTCTTTACTTTCACTATCCTCTGTTTCTTATTCTTTTTTAATGTGGGGTGTTATCATCGTTGAATCCTTTCATGACTTGAGAATTGGTTCTGTCGTTCCAGTTTCTTGATGGCAGATTTGTTTCTGTTAAATTAGCTTTTCCCGGATCTTGCAAAAAATAAGTGAAGGCAATGCCATTCAAATTCTGAATAGAAGAAGCCAGGCGAAAAAGGAAAGTTTGACCGTGACCAACTGAGGCAGCTATGGCATACTTTCACTATCCTCTGTTTCTTACTCTTCTTCAACATCAATGGCTCTGTTCCTTATGTCCTGCATATTAAAGAAATCGGAATTGGCTTTTTCTTTTCTTTTTTGAAGTAGAATATGAGTTTAACATGGATTTATAAGGGGGTGTTTGGGTGTAGTTTTTTCATGGTGCAATTGGTATCCAATCATTCGTACCAAGGTAACCAATTCAGTTTTGTTAAGTTACTAATTTTTTTTAAATGTGATGCAATTAGTAGCCAAACCTTCATGAAATTGGTTGCCAAACTTTTAGACCAAGGTAACAAATTCATACTGCAAGTGTTGAGGCAAATTTGGTTACCTTGATATAAAAGTTTGGTTACCTTGGTATAAATGTTTGGTTATCTTGGTACGAAGGTTTGGTTATCAATATTACATTACACATCACTCTCTTATCTCTCTCTTTCCTATGCAGTGTTCTATTTTTTATTTACCTTCATGAAATTGGTTGCCAAACTTTTATACCAAGGTAACAAATTCATGCTGCAGGTGTGGAGGTAGATTTGGTTACCTTGGTATAAAGATTTGGTTACATTGGTATAAATGTTTGGTTACCTTGGTACGAAGGTTTGATTATCAATATTACATTACACATCACTCTCTTATCTCTCTCTCTTTCTTATGCAGTGTTCTATTTTTTATTGGTTACCTTGTTTTAAACGTGGACATGGTTGTAGTAGAGAAATGAGGTCGGAGTAGTGAAGGTTCAAGAGGAGGAGGAAGAGAGAGAAAATGATAATGGCGAACAGTTGAGGACGTAGAAATTGACGACGTGATTTTTGAGTATTTGGGTTAGTTGGTAACTGTCAAACTAAGTGGAGTAGTTTTCTCCTTGAATTAAGGATTTTCTTTTTTTGTTGCATTGGATATAATGACGTATTTCACTATTATTGATATTATTATACAGTTTTTCACTGTTAATATAATTATTTGGTTGATGCACTATTCTTGTAATTATTTTCTATTTGTTGTATACTTATGTAAAGAACCCTAGAAAGAACTCACCAGAGCAATTGCATTCAAATTCAAAAAATTTATGTGGGCCCAAAAGCTGATCCATGTGTCCAACAAATTTAAAAAAATAGCAACCAGCAAGACTTCAGCAGAGTTGTAAAATTGTGGGCCCCAGCAGAGTAGCACAAACTGCCCCAAACCAATAGATTGTGTATATCCAGCCACCGGTTAAGTCCAGTGAAATCAGTCCCATAGTTTTCGGCCAACCAAAACCAACAACACCACGACATGCACTTAAATGCACTTGATCTTGTGTAGAGAAAAGGAAATCAGTGACCTTAAACCCAAAGGCGACGAGAGGCCTCAAACACATCATAAGTACAGAGAATTTTTGTTAGTAAAGGTTATGTTCACCAGCAGCCAATTACTAGAGCTTTACAGAGTAGGAAGAAAAAAAGTCTTTTTGCTCGGAGATGTTGGTAATTTGGGCGCTGTGACTTGTGAGAGACAGAGGAGAAAAACAAGCCAATCAAACCGATTAAACTCTTGAACCGATAACCGGTTCATTGGGTCAACTGGTTAGACCGTCGGTTCACCGATTCTTAACCTTTTTTATGGGTCTTTTACATAAGTATATAACAAATAGAAAGTAATTACAAGAAAAGTGCATCAACCAAATATTTATAAAAAGATTGTACATATTACAAAAATAGTCCAATTTACATTAATAAGAAAACCTAAAATCAGGGACAAATAACTGCCATACTTAATAATTCAAATTTAAATGTTTGGATCTAACAACAAAAACAAATTCAAATTCAAAATAATAATTCAAATTTAAATATTCAAATTCAAATCTTCATCTCTCTCGCATACACTTTGAAATAATAGTCCGTCGCTACACCGCCGCTACACCTCACATACTCCGCCGCTACACTGCCGCGAATCTTCGTTGTCCAAAACGCCAATGAGGATAAGAAGAAGATTCGTCATACAAAAAGTTTAAAAATAAATAAATGTAACTATTAATGTTCTAAATTTTTTTTATAACTATTTTGTTACTCATAAATAATAAAATGGTTACCTTTGTATGAATGGTTGTCTATCAACTCCATCACATTCAAATGAAATTGGTAACTTAATAAAACTGAATTGGTAACCAAACTTTTATACCAAGGTAACCAAACTTTTATACCAAGATAACCAATCTATCTTCACACCTGCAGTATGAATTAGTTATCTTCGTCTGAAAGTTTGGCAACCAACTGCATGAAGATTTGGCTACCAACTATATTACATGCAAAATAATTTGGAAACTTAATAAAACAGAATTGGTTACCTTGGTATGAAGGTTTGGCTACCAATTGCATTATGAAAAAACTGCAGAAACAGATCGATGGTAACGTCAGAAACAAAGAGATGGTAACGTTCTCCCCTTCTCCTTAGTCTCCACACTCATCCCCGGTCCTTCATATTTGTCGAGTCCATTGCACCGTTTCAAGACTCCATTTTCTCCTCTTTCTCTCTTCTCCATCTTCATATAATTAAATTATATGGCCAAAGAGGAATCTCCATTGATCCTCCACATCCCCTCACATTATTTCTTCCCGACAAACCAACATCAACTGTCATCATCAATTCTTTTCCATCCCAAGACCACCACCACCACCACCACCACAAGTGGACTCAGTGCAAGCGCTAACTTTTGATACCCTATCAACCATCTTGCCTTGTTGCTGCCAACACCATTTACTACCTTTACCTGGTTTCCTTCTGCAAAAGGAACCATCAACATCAAGTGTCCTTGACCCACAAGTAAAAGAATCTTTATTAATGCAGGGTACATTTTCCATCATACCAAGTCCCCCGCAGATACCATAATCCTTGACACTGATCCTCTATGTTGGGTCTGGGTCTGGGTTTGAATTTGAAGAAGAAGAGGTCTCGTGATCATGAGCAGCAGCAGCAGGAAATCGAATGGGAGATTTATTACAGGTGGCGGTGGGGATGTAATGGAGATTTTGCATGTTGCAGTTGTTATAGATGAGGAGAGAGAGAAGAAGCCCTAAATTAAAGAATCCTAATTGAATATTAATTACGTAAATTAAGTAATCCTAATTGCACTAGTATTGTAAATAAATATGGAAGTGTATTAGTTGTATAAAAATTTTATGAGGGCGCTATTGTTGTAATTATTTTTTAAAATGTAATAGAATATATAATTCATCCTTTTTTTATTAAAATTGATTCAATGATCTAAATCGGACCGTTGAATAGACCGATTCTGATTTTTACCAATTCGACCGGCGATCCAGTCCGATTTTTAAAACCGTACTTTAATGTATGAGTAGCTCGGTGTCTACTGTCAAGCATAAGCTTTGACAACGTGCGTTGAGCGAACTAAAAAATCTAGAGTGACCAACTTGGGCCAAGACAAAAATTGAAGTAGTTTGGATTGGGTATGGGCTAAAGTAATAATCGCTGTGGAATATTTCCATAAGAAAAGTTTAGACAATTTCCCCACGTTCAAGTAAAATCTCACACCTATGCGTCAATATGGCATTTTTAGTTTACAATGCAAGAATTAGAAACCTTGACCTATGCAAAGATCCCATTTGTACTAGATCATGTTCTTAACAACATTTATACATAGATAAAAATACAAAGAGCCCCAAGTTTAGGGCTTTTGATGGAAAGATATATAGTTATGACCGCCAAAATGAGTCATTTTTATCTCATTATGTAGTATACATGACTTATGTTATATCTTATGACAAAATATTATTATTTTTATTGCGATTAAATATAACACACTACATGAATAAAGGAATAATTATGAATGTGACACTTTGCAATAAAAGTCGTAACTTTTTTTTGTCACAAGGTATATTTGTAATGTAATATTTAGTTATATGATGTCTAAATTAAGTAATGAAAGATATGACGGTAATAAACTACAATAGAATCATATTTGTGAATCGTTGATCAAAAACTAAAAATTAAAAGTGATCAAGGTATGTACAAGTTCGGACGGCCGATTGTCACGATTTCAACGGACAGTATTCATTGTGGAAGAATCCGGACCAATGGGAAGTGAACAGATAGGTTGAGGCAGAATTTTGGTGTAAAATAACTAAAATGCCCTTAAGAGGGTTAGAAACTCTAATTTAATCAGTTTAAAGCCGAATTTTGAGACATAAATGTCATAATTGTGTCCGAAACATCGAATTTAATAAGAACTGTCTATAAAGTCAATATAAAAAATGTATTTTTTTTAATAAAAAAAGGATAAGAATTATATATAAAAAAGAGTTGTATTAGTGTTATTTCTGGAACTTGTCCTTGATGCCAAAATTGTTTGTTAAATTCTCTCATTAACATACCATTTTAGAGAGAGAATATGAACCGGTCATGGCTGTTGATTAGGCCTAATAAAATATGGTTATGAGTTGATTTTGATTTTCAAAATATGGTTATGATTCTATTTAAGAACTAAAATTATATTAACCATTTTTAATATGGGTTGTGTGAGTTGTAACTATATGGTTATGGTTCAAAAGCATATTAACCATTTTAAGATGTTTTGACTTTTAAACAGAACTTTTGAAAAATAAAATTATGACCGTCACAATTAAATTAATTATGTAATAATATGATATAAAAATTATTAATATAAATAATAAAATGCTAAAAACCTATACTAATAAAATTTTAAATTGAAATTATTAATACCCTTCCATATTTAAATAATTTTTCAAAATTATTATTAACCTGCTAATAGAAAGGTTGGAATCCAAAATACACCATAATATAATTCTATGAATGTTGTTTAAATATTGGAACATATTTATAATTCTTTTGTAACTAGAATACTAGAATTTTCCATTTATTTTTTTATTTATGTCAATTGATAAATTTATTATTCAAATATGGATAGGATTTATTCAACTTTTAGTTATAAAAATACATTAATTCAAAGTATAAGACTAATATTAAAATTTTAAAATAAAACATTTTTGTTGACCACAGTTTTGTTGTCCCGTATTATGATAACTTTTTTTCTCCCTATTTTGTCCCTACAAATTTAATTATACTAACATGTTCATATATAGTTAATAAATTATAAATAGTATAAGAAATATTCCGTTCAAGACAAAGAATAATAAAAATGAAGCATTATAGAAATCAAATATTGAAGACCTAATAATATGATATAAATTTTGAAATTTTATGAAACCTAGAAAATAGAACAACATAAATATAGGTATATAAATGGAAGATTTCAGGAAAAAGGATGAAATGGAGTTTGATTCGCTTATTAGGTAGTGAATATAATGGGCGATTTTGTACTTTCCCTTTTATCCCGTATGATGGAGCTTGAAAGAGATCTAGCAGCCGTATGCAGTGGCGGATCCACTGTTGGGGCAGGGGCACCTGATATAAGGGGTAAAATAAAAAAAATATTTGAGGAGGGGCTAAATGAAATTATCGTATTTTATGCTTAAAAAACTAAAAGAATTTTCTAAAGTTAATGGACCAAATACCAATCTCATTAGTAGTCTTTCTGTACTTCAATTGTAAATAGCTAATTTCTTCTCCCAATTTTTTGGTTTTCCTTTTTCATACGTTAGATTCTAAGATGACAAAGCTGAAAGGTATATAAATTATAATTATGAAGTTTTTGTGAGTTCTAGTCTTCCAGATTACGAATGATATCAGCTGGAGGTATTCACTATAAAATGAGACTATCATGCAATAATTCCAAATAATGAAATCTCGAAAAACATTTGAGGATTATTTAGTTTTTTTGTGATTCATTTTATTAAATTTTTATTCTTAGAAGATTTTTTTCGAATTTGACCTCATTGAACCGTGAGGTTGGATTCGCCCCTGGCCGTGGGAGAAAAATGGGGGACAGACAAAGAAAGTAAATATGTAAAAGATTCCGTCTCCCAACATGTATTTATTTACTTTATCTATATAAAATTTAGAATAATACTATGTGCATAAAATGTACACAAGAAATTGTGCACAAAAAGTAAAATCTATATATATTATTTATCAATGAGAATAGGTAGAACATTCAATTATAGGTCTCATTTCCTATTTTTTCTCTTTTTTTATACTGTGTGCTAAAAAATTTGTGTTCACTTGCCACAAGTGGGGTTGGAGAAGTGTATTCATAAAGATGCATGAATTTGTGAACACCACGATGGGGTGGGGTGGGGTGGTGTGGGGTGGGGGGTTGATCTTATGATTTTTTTTTAAAATGAAAGTTAGCGCTTGGTAGCTATTAATTAAGAAAAGAAAAATGAAAAAAAAACACTTGAAGTGGAGATTAATAATTAAAAGATGTAATTTATCTTTACATGATGAATAATGAAAAATTTGTAAAAGTTATTAAAATAATAATAAAAAAATGTTTAATTGGCTACCTTTCATAAGAACCAAAAGAATCTACAACAATGCCCTTGGTAAAACTTTCGTCTCCATTGAGCTGATAAGCTACTTACGGATATGGTGAATATGAAGTTAATTTTGGTCAATTGACTAATACAGTGTCGACACACATGCAGGAAGTGATCTCTCTTTTGCGTATCAACACTGTATTGATTAACTGACCAACTTACCATTAAGTTAACTTCATGCTAACCGGATCCGCTACTTACGCACTCATATATAGTCAACCAGGGGCGGATCCAGCCGCATAGTTCAGTGGGGTCAAATTCGCAAAAAAAAAATCTCTTAAGAATAAAAATTATAGTTATATATACATATTTTTTTAAATTCAATATAATTTTCCAACACTATATATATATATATATATACACACACACACATGTTCATAATTTTCTTATGAGGAAAATATTAAAATGGTTTTTTTATTAGTATTTTTTTAATTAAAAACTCAATGTAGTATACATGTGACAAATTCAAAAGATTTGGATAAGGCCACACGGAGCTGCTTCATTTGCAGCATTCTTAGTCCACAACTATTTTTTCCTGGCTAGCTCTGACATTGACAACAACTCCAAATATTTCATCTCCATGATCATAGTGCTCTCTGATCATTACTAGCAGCTAATAAGAAAAAGTAGAATAAAAATTAAAACCTCAAGTTTCATCCTGATTGCTTTCTTCGTATAAACCATTTAACCAAACATATTGCTGTGCTATATGGACCTAGAAATATTGTTTGGTAAAAGGTGTGATATGTCATATGTGGATCAGGGTGTGATATGTTTGGTAAAAGGTATGATATGTTGGTTTAGAGCACTCTTAGCATAGCATATGTGTGATATGATCAGGGTAAAACACATCTATCCCAGGCGTGATATGAAAATTCAGTGGGGGGAGGCAGGCATAGAACCGCCCCTGTAGTCAACAAACAATTAATATAATAATATAACTGACCCTTCATAGAAGTCAAATTATTTAAGAAAACTCTGAAATTTAGTAATTTTGTGAAAACCTAGAAAATAGAAATAAAAATTTAACTATATATTTAATTAAAGTAGCAATGGGCATTAATGATAATAAAATGTTTAAATTATTTACCTAATATAATTGTGGATGGTTTCACATTGCAAATAGGCTGGTTCACTTGGCATAACTGGCGATGGAGAATTGTATCTATTGAGATATCAAAATTTGTGAATAGTATGTTCAATTTTTGTACTTCCTATATGATTCTCATATGGTTCAACTTGAAAGAGCTTAAGCAACATTGAGAGAGGAAAAAGGGTTGTCTTTTGAGAATGCATTATTTAGGCCAAATTACAATTGTCTCTCTAATTAAGTTGTCACCCAATCTCAATTTAGCCTTTTAAGTGGTAAACTCCCGATCAAGTCTCAAAGTTGACAATTTCCCTCATATTATTTTTGTCATAAAGTCTAAATTGAATTAAATTGACTACTTAAAATACTCAATTGAGATTCTTCTCACTAAAAGGGCCAAATAGAAATTGGGTGATAACTTGAAGGACACTTTTGTAATTGTGTTTTATTCGTGTTGTATATTAATTATTTGTGAATTATTGTGTGGTTTACTATTTACATCACTAACAAACTATTAGATATCAATTATAATTAAATGAAATAAACTCACAAGTCACAATTGACAATTATAGTGTTCCCCTTTCTTTTTTTTAATGGTACAAAAAATTAAAATTAAAATTAGGCACCAACATCTCTTGGTAAAGAAGTTTATCACAATACTTATTAAAACACACTAGCTTCTACTTTTAACAATAATTAAAATTAATCTCATTTTTCTACCTTCTTTTCCTTTATTTCTATAAAGCTTTTATTTCCTTATAGTAGGCACAAATATCTTTTAGAAAGAAATATCAATATTTCTATTAAAACATAAGATCTTTAATTAAAATCTAATTACAATTAATCTAGTTTTTCTAAAAAAATATTTTCATAACACCAACACATGGTCCATATATTTTTTGATTTGTTTAATTGCATAGGGTTTTTTTAGCATCTCGAAATATATATCAAATTTTAATAACTTAAAATAAAAGAGACTGCGTAACGTGAAATTTTAAATCAAGAGCAGAGTGGAAAATACATATTGTAATTAAGAAAAAATATTTTATAGACACTTGGTAAATACATGATCCAATACAGAATCTTTTCGTCTTACCTTTCTTGGCATGTCTCCCCCTTTATGTGTCTCATCGCCTCTATATCTTTGGTAAGGTCAATTAAATAACGATAAGAAAGAATGTAAAATAATCTCCTCTTTTGTTCACAAATTCAAGTATCTTAGTTAATATACTACTCCAATCCCATCTATGTCAACTGAAATAGTCGGTGTCACGCCCCCAAATTCGTGCAATTGGTACACTAGACCTAGTGTTACTTAACTATCATCTTCCTTAACATCTATTAATAATATACTTGATAAAAACTCAATTTATTAAAAACTTTATATCATATATTTTATTCCATAATCGTATACTCTATAATTTTCTATTACATCACAAAATTATATAAAATACGACTTATTATAATACATTTATTATGCAACTTTTCCAACACTACATCCTTCTGAGTATTCCATAAACTCTAATTCAACACTAACTTAGAGTTATGATAATTTTTTTAATTTATTTAATTATGCTAGATTGACATTATTGACAATGTTTTAGAAGTTCTGGTGAAGAAATAAGTTGTCTAATTGATCGTCGTTTTAACAGAAAGCCCCATCTTTCCTGGGAACTGCCTGGTTGCTAATACTGCAATTAAGTTGGGATAGATAAATGAAGAAGAAGTTAACAAGATGATATTATGACAATAATTGAATCAATTATTGATTTAATAATATAACATATTATACAGATGATACTGTGACAATAATTGAATTAATAATATGAGAGATGTGATTCAGCAATTAATGTAGCAATAATTGAGTATAACTGAGTGACTTCTTACGTAAGCATCAATAATCAATACCGTGCGCTACTATGTAACTACGCGTATTACTATACTTTACTACCGGGTAGTTCAACAGTTTTAATGTGACGCCCCCAAAATAGGTATACAACACCCATTCCGAGTCGCCAAATACATGGTACAGAAAGCAAACTACAACTTCAATAATACAATTGTCGTGCAAAATACGACAACACATACTGTGAGTTTAAATACAAATATTGTCTTCTAGACAATATCAACACTCAAATAAGTTCTCATTACAATTATTCATACACTATTTTATAAAAATAGTGAGGACTGCTAAAACATATTTCTAGAACCATCACTCCATACCTCAACTCGATCCTGCTATGTTCTCACCTCCTGAGAAGAAAAATGGAACAAAAAGGAAAAAAGGGTGAGCTCAACTAGCCCAGTAAAGAATATTATGACTAAGATAATATACAACAAATTATCATTAGTCTTCAACAGGGAAAAATCTGATAGAATATAATAGATAACAAGTTTTAGATAAATATTCTGCAGCGGAAATAACAATCCATTAGAAGAGTCACCTAGAGAATGAATTCTACTGTCTTCTAAGATTTAAAAGTTCATCATCAATATTTAATCCATGTAGTAACAATCAATACACATATTTAATCAAATATTCATCTTTGCACTACATGCCAAAGATATTCATTTGTATCACCAATTGGTCATGTTCATCTCAACACCTGTTCATCTTTACACTACGGGCCAAAGATATTCATCAGTTAATCATTCATCTTTTCACTACAGGCCAAAGATATTCAGTAATATCATCATTTAGAACTGAGGATGATGAAAAATATTTTAAAAAAAACGAATCCAGTGAGACAGAAGAACAAATATTAGGGATTCGTATAACAGTTTATCCAAGATCAATAATACTTCATAATAACCAACTGTGAAACAGAATTCAAAATAAAGATCAAAACATGGATACAATCAAAGATAGTAACCATAATAGACATCTTGAACAAAAAAAATTATTTTTCAATGAATAGTGTCGTATACGTGAATAGTGCCGTATACGTGAATAGTAATCCCGACACAAAAAGTTCCAAATTTGATTAAAAAGTTCACCAATATTTTGGCATAATGATATAGAAGAAAATAATATCATTTAAGAAGAAAATAACACCCCTTACCTCAAAATAACGGTACTTCTGATCGGAATATCGGATAGAAAGTCGAAGAAAACTTGTACCGAACAACAACTCTTAAAGTATCAAAATACTCACAAAAATGCACTCGATAATCTAGAGAAAAAGAAAACTTGTTTCTGGTGTGATTTTCAATTCTAACCTAAGCGTCTATTTATAAAAAAATGCTAGAACGTCATAGAAGACTAAATAATAAAATAATATTATTATCATTCAAAATTCTACGCATGCTTTGTTGAATTTTTGGACAGTCATCTTGGAAGAAATTCAGCAGCCCACATGTGTTAAAACAAAAGTGGTTCCCACCCATAATTTAATAAAAATTATTTTATTTTCCAAAACTTTAGTAATTCATAGAAAATAGCCCGTTTATCAGAGAAATACGAATTTTATGTCCATTCTGCCTGAAATCGAATTCTCTACAACTTTGCAGAAGAAAGTTTTTCCAAATTACAAATCAAAAATATCCGAAATTCACAAACGAGTGATTTTTAATACCTCGAATCCGACAAAATACTAATAAAATACCTCAGCATTAATTCCTTCATTTATAACCACACAAATAAATCCATTATTTATACCCACATCAAATAAATACTTTCTTAACATATAAATCAATAATTATTATTCAAAAATAATATTACATAATCACAATTATGACAACTAGACCATTTCCAGGAAAGAGGGGGCTTTCTAATAAGGATTTCTCCTTACTGGCGCGCAATTAGGTGACCAAACCTCTCCTTAGATAGAACTTTCTAGACATTGCCAATAATGTTATCTAAAAATATTATTCAAATAATATGAATTATTGATCTGATAATGGGAAATACTGTGCAGTGACAATTATTGAAACAACAATAATATAAATTATCAACGCAGCAATTATTGAATCAATAAAATAAAATATTGAATAGTAACTACTGTAACAATTATTGAGTAGTGCCTTCTTACGTACGAATCAATAATTCAACAATACTGTGCAATACCGTGTGCTACTGTGCCACCACACGTATTACTGTATTTTAACCACCAGGTAACCCAACAGTGTTAACGGTAACAATTACGCTGTTATTCATAAAAACTCATACTTTGTCGTTTTCTTCATCCGACAGTTATTCCGTTATGAGCCCCACGAATGGCTGCGCCGTCGTACGAATATTCCCCAACAAGAAGAATATTCCACGACCAAAAGAATATTCCCCGACAAAAATGAATATTTTATAACCACTTGCTTATTTTGTAAAATTTGCACATTTCACCCATAATAAAAGCATTATATCAAATTAACACCTTATTAATTTAGAATAATGAATAGAGGAAATTCTATTTTATTTGTAATAAGTTGAGGTCTTACAACCTCCCCTCCTTATAAAATTTCGTCCTCGAAATTGACGTACGTACCTGGTGTTTCAAACAGGTGAGGGTACCTCACTTTAATTTCTGATTTTTACTCCCAGGTCATTTCTTCAATAGCATGGTTCCTCCACAAAATCTTAACTTGTGGTATAACCTTGGTGCGTAGGACATGTTCTTTCCTATACAAGATTTTAGCAGGTACCTCCTCGTACGTTAAATCTTCGACTATCTCGTCTAGTTCTGACTCAATAATGTGGTTCGGGTCTTTCACATATTTACAAAGCATAGATATGTGAAAAACATTATGAACACGAGACAGGTTTGGAGGTAATGCGAGTCTATAGGCCACATTTCCTATTCGGTCATAAATCTCAAATGGACCAACAAATCTTGGATTGAGCTTTCCTCTCTTTCCAAATCTTGTAACTCCCTTCTATGGAGCAACACGTAACAATACATGATCCCCAATATTAAATTCCACGTCCTTTCGATGAAGATCAGCATAACTCTTTTGTCGATCCTGTGAGGTTGGAATACGTTGTCGAATCATTTTGATCTTTTCTGTAGTCATGCATACTAATTCTGGTCCCAACAACGTTGCTTAAAATAGTGAGGACTGCTAAAACATCTTTCTAGAACCATCACTCTATACCCTGACTCGATCCTGCTATGTTCTCTCATCCTGAGAAGAAAAATGGAACAAAAAGGAAAAAGGGTGAGCTCAACTAGCCCAGTAAAGAATATTATGACTAAGATAATATACAACAAATTATCATTAGTCTTCAAAAGAAAAAATCTGATAGAATATAATAGACAACAAGTTTTAGATCAATATTCTGCAGCGAAAACAACAATCCATTAGAAGAGTCACGTAGAGAATGAATTCTACTGCCTTCTAAGATTTAAAAGTTCATCATTAATATTTTATTCCTGTAACAACAATCAATACACATCTTTAATCAAATATTCATCTTTGCACTACAGGCCAAAGATATTCATTTGTATCACCAGTTGGTCATGTTCATATCAACACCTATTCATCTTTGCGCTACGGGCCAAAGATATTCATCAGTTAATCATTCATCTTTGCACTACAGGCCAGAGATATTATGCAATATCATCATTTAGGACTGAGGATGATGAAAAATATTTTACAGAAAACGAATCCAGTGAGACAGAAGAACAAATATTAGGGATTCGTATAACAGTTTGTCCAAAATCAATAATACTTCATAATAACCAATTGTGAAACAGAATTCAAAATAAAGATCAAAACATGGATACAATCAAAAATAGTAACCATAATAGACATCTTGGACAAAAAGAAGAAAATTTTATTTTTTGATGAATAGTACCGAATTCGTGAATAGTGTCGTATACGTGAATAGTGCCGTATACGTGAATAGTAACCCCGACACAAAAAGTTCCAAATTTGATTAAAAAGTTCACCAATATTTTGGCATAATGATATTGAAGAAAATAATATCATTTAAGAAGAAAATAACATCCCTTACCTCAAAATAACGGTACTTTTGATCGGAATATCGGATAGAAAGTCGAAGGAAACTTGTACCGAACAGCAACTCTTAAAGTATCAAAATACACACAAAAATACGCTCGATAATCTAGAGAGAAAGAAAACTTGTTTCTGGTGTGATTTTTAATTCTAACTCAAGCGTTTATTTATTGAAAAATGCTAGAACACCATAGGAGACTAAATAATAAAATAATATTATTATCATTCAAAATTCCTATGCATGCTTTGTTGAATTTTTGGGAAGCCATCTTGGAAGAAATTCAGCAGCCCACATGTGTTAAAACAAAAGTGGTTCCCACCCATAATTTAATAAAAATTATTTTATTTTCTTAAACTTCAGTAATTCATAGAAAATAGCCCGTTTATCAGAAAATTATGAATTTTATGTCCATTCTGCCTGAAATCAAATTCTATACAACTTTGTAGAAGAAAGTTTTTCCAAATTCCAAACCAAAAATATCCGAAATTCACAAACGGATGATTTTTAATACCTCCAATCCGACAAAATACTGATAAAATACCTCAGCATTAATTCCTTCATTTATAACCACATAAATAAATCCATTATTTTTATCCACATCAAATAAATATTTTCTTATCATATAAATCAATAATTAATTATTCACAAATAATATTACAGAATCATAATTATGACAACCAGGTCGTTCCCAGGAAAGAGGGGGATTTCCAATAAGGATTTCTCTTTACTGGTGTACAATTAGGTGACCAAACCTCTCCTTAGACAGAACTTTCTAGACATTACCAATAATGTTATCTAATAATATTATTCAAATAATATTAATTATTGATCTGATAATGGGAAATACTGTGCAGTGACAATTATTGAAACAACAATAATATAAACTATCAACGCAACAATTATTGAATCAATAAAATAAAATATTAAATAGTAACTAAAGTAACAATTATTGAGTAGTGCCTTCTTACGTACGAATCAATAATTCAACAATATTGTGCAATACCGTGTGCTACTATGCCACCACACGTATTACTATATTTTAACCACCAGGTAACCCAACAGTGTTAACGGTAACAATTATGCTGTTATTCATAAAAAATCATACTTTATCGTTTTCTTCATTCGACAGTTATTCCGTTATGAGCCCCATGAATGGCTGCGCCGTCGTACGAATATTCTCTGACAAAAAAAATATTCTACGACCAAAAGAATATTTTTCGACAAAAATGAATATTTTATAACCACTTTCTTATTTTGTAAAATTTGTACATTTCACTCATAACCAAAGCATTATATCAAATTAACACCTTATTAATTTAAAATAATGAATAGAGGAAATTCAATTTTATTTATAATAAGTTGGGGTCTTACATTTAACGGTAACACTTTCGCTGTTATTTTTATAAAATGATAATTCTGTCATTTTCTTACTACTACCATACTTCCGTTGTGGGGTCCACCAATGATTGTGTTGTCGTACGAATATTTCTCGACAAAAAAATATTCCCCGACCAAACGAATATTTTATAACAACTTGCATAATTTGCAAAATTTTCACATGTCACCCTTAACTTTAACCTTTTAACAATTTAACCATTTATGAAATAAAATAATAATTATAAGAAAATTTAATACTTTCATTTCATAAAATTCGGGGTCTTACGATCTCCCCCTCCTTATGAAATTTCGCCCTCGAAATTTACGTACATACCCGGTATGCCGAAGAGATGAGGATACCTTGACTTCATTTCATATTTCAACTCTTGAGGTATAACCTTTGAGTGTCGAAAATGATCTTTTTTATCCAAGATTTTAACACGTATCTCATCATACGTTAAATCTTCTACTATCTCGTCTAGTTCTAATTCAATAATATGGTTCAGGTCGTCTACATAATTACGTAACATCGATACGTGAAAAAAGTTATGAACACGCGATATACTTGGTGGTAAAACGAGTCTATAGGCCACAATTCCTACTCGATCGAGGATTTCAAATAGACCAATAAAATTGAGGGTTGATATTTCCTCTTTTCATCGACTCTTGCTGCTAGAATAACGCCTTCTTGAACCTTCTTCTTCGTATTCATCAGCTCTGGGTCTGTAGCTTGAGCGGCTTTTAACTTTATCGATTAAAGTCGATTCTACTCATATATTTGATATCACCATGTGGGTCCCTAGAGTCTTTAACTCTATCTTCATCATTTGTAAGTTAAATGAAATGGGTTTTGTGTTAATAACGTCACACTAGTAACCGCATACGATCTTCTACTCAGCGCGTCAGCTACCACGTTCGCTCTTCCACGATGATATTGAATGGTATGCTCGTAATCTTCAACAGCTCAAGCCAATGTCTTTGGCACATTATACGTTCGTTTTGGTTGAAGAAATATTTAAGGGTTTTAGAAATGGGTTTTGTACTTGGGTCAATACAAAATTCGATTCCACGCTCTAGGGGTAGGCTAAGAAGTCTTCAAGAATACGTCAGGAAATTTATTAATAATAAAAATATCATTCAAAACTGTGACTCTCATCCAAGGCTTGGATAGTACGTCACATTGATACCTATCAGCTTGCCATCGTGATTCACGACGTCACCTACAGAAAGTCTGGTTTCGTTGTATTCCACACAAGCAAGTCACCAGATAAAGGCTCGAGGCTTTTTACTTATGGCTTGATATGACAATTATTGACTTTAGTGGTTTGGTTGCTTGAATTTGCATAACAGGTTGGTTAGGAATATGAAAGCTAACAACCTTACGAAAAGCATGATGAGTAGTTAACCAATCGATTCCTAAAATCACATCAAAGGCAAGTATTTTCAAAGAGATAAGATCGAAAGGTAACGTGAAAGTGTCAATTTGAATCAAACAAGATTTATAAACAGTGGAGGTAACGAAGGTTTCTCCCAATGGAGTTTCGACAGATAAGTCAAAGTTTAATTTCTCCATAGTCAAATTTAAACGTTGAGCGCAAACAAGTAAGATAAAAGAATGGGTAGAACCGGTGTCTAATAAGGTATAGACTTCGCAAGAATTTATAATTAACTAACCCGTGCTAACTTCGTTTGGGTTACTCACTTTTTGAGAAGTCATAAAAAACACTCTTCCTGAAACCACCGACTTTGTTTTGTCTGTATTCGCCTTTGGTGCCACCGTCCCAGCTGGACTTGACTTTGGTGCACGACAAAATTGGGCTAGGTGACCTTTTTTTCCACAATTGTAATATGCTTTGGACTGCATCGTGCAGCTTGGACTGATATGTCTCTCCCCCCCGCATTTGAAGCATACAATTGGTGGTCGTTCTCCTTCCTTAAAAACGGGTGTTGGTGCTGCTGTCTTTCCATCATTGTTGAACCTTCTATTCTTGAATTTTCCACTTCTATTATCTTGGCCATAATTACCACCGAAGTGGTTACCATTCTTGGCATGATAATTTCCCCCAAGATAGTTATCATTTTTCCGATGGTCGTTGCCACTGGTACGATTATTATCGTGTTGTTGGTCGTTGCCTTTTGGTTGTCCTGACTCATTATCGTGCTCCAATAACTGAGCCCTATTTACAACATCTGAATATAAAAAAAGTTTGTGAGAAATGAGGTATTGACGTATATCGGGTTTCAAACCTCTTAGAAACATTCGCGTCATTCGCTCCTCATTATCGACCAAATGAGATGCAAACCGGGATAACTCCGCAAATTTAGCCTCGTATTGAGACACGGTCATATTTTTTTGCTCCAACTTGATAAAACTTCACCTCCTTCATGTGATGAATACTTTTGGGAAAGTACTTGTCGTTGAACAGCTCTTGGAACTTCTCCCAAGAAATCTTGAGTGCGTCAGCCTGGGTATGTTTTACAGATTCCCACCAGTAATCTGCCTCTTCACGCAACATAAAGGTGGCAAAAGAAACCTTTTGCTCCTCGGAGCATCCCAAGACATCAAATATCTTGGTGATCTGCTTTAACCACGTCTCCACCTTAAGTGGTTTTGGCTTTCCTAAAAACTCCAGCGGTCCCAGTTCCTTGAACTTCTTAGCAGTACCAACCGTGGGTTGCCATTGTTTCCACCTGCATTTTGAACAGGAGTCTCTCTCGCCTGATGTTCCATGAATTGCATAAAGCCTCTGAACATCCCATCATTCATCATCTGATCGGTGTTATTGTTTACCTGAGGATTATTATCTTCCTGTTGCACATTATCCTGGGTATTGATCGTTGGTGACTCAACGGTCTTATGTGCTTCATTGCTTATCTCAACATTTTCGGATGCCATTTTCAAATACTGTCACAAAACAAGGGTTAATTAACATATCACATATTATCCCTATACTCTGATCGACCAATTAAATACCAAATAAACTTAGGTAGGTCATACTAGCGAAGGAATTCCCCATCTCTCCCCTCCTAGTTCTTATCTCACATCTCAGCCAGAGATCATATCCCTAAGCTTTGATACCAACTGTGACGCCCCCAAAATAGGTATACATTACCCATCTTGAGTCGCCAAATACATGGTACAAAATTTAAATACAACATAATTATACAATAGTCATGTAAAATACGACAAAACATAATCTAAGAGTTTTAATAAGAATATTGTCGTCTAGACAATATCCACACTCAATGGAGTCCTCATTACATTTATTGTCACACTATTTAACAGAATAGTGAGGACTACTAATGCTATCATCTGGATCGTCACTCCGTTTTCCGACTAGTCTCGGCTACATTCTCATTTCCTGAAGAGAACAGTGAAAGAAAGGGTGAGCTCAACTAGTCCAGTAAGAAATATTATGACTAAGATAATGCAGAATAAATTATCATTAGTCTTCAACAATGTTAAACTAATAAAATACAATAGACATCAAGTTTAACTGCAGCGGCATAAGCAATCCATTAGAAGAGTAAAGTAAAGCATGATATCTACTATCTTCTATGATTTAAAATGTTTTCATCAATTTTTATCACTGAGACTCAGTTTAATAAATAAACCACATCATCGAGTCATCCCTGCACTACGGGCCAAGGATATTCATTAAATCATCAATGGTCAGGACTATACCTAATAATCCCTGGTCATAATCATACCAAAAACTGTCCATCAATGCACTACAGGCCACTGAAGACTTTTACCACATCATTTATAACATTACATGTCATGATTATACCGAATGATCCCTGGACATAATCATACCAAGTCCATCTATGCACGTAAGCCAAATATGACTTTCATCACAATATAAACATGAGGATGATGACAATGACATAATAATTCAATAAAACAAGTTCAAGAATAAATTTTAAAGATTTATAAGTTAATTTATCCAGAAATCAATTACGTCCAAATTATCAACATGATACTACTTTGTGGAGCAAAATTCAAGAATGCTCAGAAGAATATTTTCATGAAAAGATACTGGAGGAAGTGCAAATATCCAGGATATTCTACTAATTTCATGGAGTATAGAAGCCAAAACTTTAACCAACTGAGTATAATTGAATATATGAAACTGCAAATGGATTTTCACCCGCCATGCGGTAATCCACGTAGACAAATCATTTCCACAATTTAATAAGGAATGAATACGAAGGATCATTCACCGTGCATGTGATAATCTAAATAGACAGGTTATTCCAATAGAATAATAAAGAATGGAACCAGGTCATGCGTAATCCACACAAACAGAATATTCAAACAGAATAATAAAGAATGGAATAACAGAAGAATTTACTAATAATGCGATAGACTGCACAAACATGTTATTCCAACAGAATAATAAAGAATGGAACCAGGTCTAGCGTAATCCGCATAGACAGGATATTCCAACAGAATAATAAAGAATGGAATAACAAAGAATTCACCATGCATGCGATAGACCGTACATACATGTTATTCCAATAGAATAATAAAGAATGGAACCAGGTCTAACGTAATTCGCACAGACAGGATATTCCAATAGAATAATAAAGAATGGAATAACAAAGAAGTCACCATGCATGCGATAGACCACACAGATAGGTTATTCCAACATAATAATAAAGAATGGAATAACAGAAGCTCTCTTCATGAATACGAAAGAAATAATACCCCTTACCTCAAAAGAAGATTGGATACTGGAATAGTGAGGTAGCAGACTTCTCTTCTTCTTTCTCTCTATAATAATTGCTCTATAGCTTTAGTGAATTAGTGAGAAATGAAGGAAGAATGAGTTTCTATTTATAGGAAAATATAGTTTCAATAATTGCACATTTTGGGGCTCGAAATATTACAGTATAATACCTTTATCTTTTCCTTCATTTTTAATTTAGTCATCCAAGTATTATCAAACTTGCACCACCTCCCCTAATAGTAAATAATGTGAACCAATAGTAAATCATGTGACTCAATAGTTCTAAGCATGTGAAAAAATTAATTACAGTATAGTACCTTCATCTATACCTCCATTTTTAATTTAGTCATGCAAGTATTATCAATCTTGCACCAACTCCCCTAATAGTAAATCATGTGAATCAATAGTACACACATGTGAACACATAGTTATAAGCATGTGAATCAATAGCAATTAATTTCTCATTTATCCGGTTAATTACCCGATTGATCAATATAACCTCCAGACATTAATTATTATCGAAATAGATGTCGATTTTCACTAACACTAATAATTCCAACACAATGGAACTATCAATTTTATCTTTAATCAACACAAACTTATTCATTATTAATATTATAATTCACAATATTTAACAACCAGGTCATTCTCAGGAAAGAGAGGGCTTTTCGATAAGGATTTCTCCTTATTGGCGCGCAATTAGGTGACCAAACCTCTCCTTGACAGAACTTCTAGACATTCTCAATATTACAAATAATAATATGAATAACTTTGTCATCTCAATTATTGATTTAATAATACAACATATTATACAGATGATACTGTGATAATAATTGAATCAATAATATAAGAGATATGATGCAGTAATTAATGTAGAAATAATTGAGTATAACTGAGTGACTTCTTACGTAAGCATCAATAATCAATACCGTGTGCTACTATGCAACCACGCGTATTACTGTACTTTTACTACCTGGTAGTTCAACAGTTTTAACCGTAACACTTCCGCTGTTATTTTTATAAAATGATAATTCTGTCGTTTTCTTACTACGATCATACTTCCATTGTGGGGTCCACCAATGATTGTGCCATCGTACGGATATTCCTCGATAAAAAGAATATTCCCCATCCAAACGAATATTTTATAACAACTTGATACTTTGCAAAATTTTCACATGTCACCCTTAACTTTAACCTTTTATCAATTTAACCATTTACGAAATAAAATAATAATTATAAGAAAATTGAATACTTTCATTTCATAAAATTCGGGGTCTTACATGCATCAATTCATGAATCCTATCATACAAATCTATGAACAAAAATAAGAGATATAAGACAAGTCTTAAATTACCTCTTGAAGTGAAAGATTTAATAATTTCTTGATTTATGCAAGCCATTCTCAATTATAACTGATCTTACTATAACTTTCACTCTTAATACTTCTTGTGTTTTGAAAAAGATATAAGGAAGGATGGGGGTTCATATTTATAGGCAAGGGAGATGTAGTCACCAAGTATTTTACTTGGGCTCCAAGTACGTACCAAGCCTTTGGCTTCAAGCATCAAGCCTTGGCTATGATGCCCCCAAATTCAGACCACTCGCATCTCGAATTCGGTTTGCTATGTGATACAAATCAATGATTAAATAATATTTCAAGCAACAGAATTACCAGAATACATTACATTTATTTAATATTATCATTCACGTTCCAAGGTTTCGTAACTTAAACATCTCTTATGTGAGACCCCGAATTTTATGAAATAAAAGTATTCAATTTTCTTATAATTATTCTATTTAGTAAATGGTTAAATTGATAAATGGTTAAAGTTAAGGGTGATATATGAAAATTTTTCAAAGTAGACAAGTTGTCATAAAATACCTGGTTACTATTCACTCTAGTATTATTCACTCGGGTATTTGGGGCACTTTTTGTGTCAAAGTACTATTCACTAGTTACTATTCACCCAAATTACTATTCACCTGAATATTATTCACTCGGGTATTTGGGGTATTTTTCGTGTCGGGATACTATTCACGGGGTACTATTCTCGAAGTACTATTCACCCAAAAAATATATTTCTTTTTGGTCCAAATCATTTTTGAGTACAATATTATTCCATGAAGAGATGTACTAATTTTTCAGACCGTTGATTGAAATTATAATAGTAAATCAATATGGATTTCTGGCTTAAAGTTTTAATAGTAAATCAATATGGATCGCTAGTTTAAAGTTTTAATAGTAAATCAATATGGATCGCCGGTTTAAAGTTTTAATAGTAAATCAGTATGGACCGTTGCTTTAAGTTTTAATAGTAAATCAATATGGACCGTCCGTTTAAAAGTAAATCAATCTGGACCGTTCATGAATTATTTACTATTCAGTCCATTCTTCTATAAATAGAAGCTTATTCCTTCATTATTTCTTACGAATTCACTGAAACTCTTGAGAGAGAAACTATAGATAGAAAGAAGAAGAGAAGTTTGCTACCTCACTATTCCAGTATCCAGTTTTCTTCTAAGGTAAGGGATATTATTATTATAGTAAGGGGTATTATTTCTTTCGTCTTCATGGAGAGAACTTCTGTTATTCCATTCTTTATTATTATGTTAGAATAACCTGTCTATGCGAAGTACCATATACATGGTGAAATTCTTCTGTTATTCCATTCTTTATTATTATGTTGGAATAACCTGTCTATGCGAAGTACCGCATACATGGTGAAATTCTTCTGTTATTCCATTCTTTATTATTATGTTGGAATATCCCGTCTGTGCGTATTACGTATGACCTGGTTCCATTATTTATTATTCTGTTGGAATAACATGTCTATGCAAAGTACCGCATACATGGTGAATTCTGTTGTTATTTTATTCTTTATTATTCTGTTGGAACATCTTGTCTGTGCGGATTACGCATGACCTGGTTCCATTCTTTATTATTTTATTGGAATAACCTGTCTGTGCGGTCTATCGCATGCATGGTGAATTCTTCAGTTATTCCATTCTTTATTATTCTATTGGAATAACCTGTCTATGTGGATTACCATATGCATGGTGAATGATCCTTTGTATTCATTCCTTATTAAATTGTGGAAATGATATGTTTACTTGGATTATGATGAGAGTCATAATATAAGCATTGGACTGTTAATTATGATGAAAGTCTTAATAAAAGCATTGGAATGATGAAAATCATGGGTATATGTAGTATTAGTAAGTGTTATGATGAGTTATGTTGGTTATTATGTGAAAACATGAAAGTTTCTTAGAAATCACAAAGGGTTGGAAATCAGATTTTGGTGAAAATGGAACATGAAATTCAATTGACCATATCTCCTATTATATTTCGAATTTTTGAGTGTGGTCAAGTTCTAGAGTTAGATCTATGAGTTTTTTAACTTATCCAAGTGGAATCACTAGAAAAGGTGTTGTAGATTTTCGTTTGGACTGATTTTAACAAAGGAGTCAAAAACTGCAAAGTACCTAAAAGCTACTGCCCAAAAATTTAAAAGAGCATTTTCGACCACTTTGTTTATAAAATAAATTCCGGCCTTTTGGGACATGAAAATATATTGTATAAAGTACCTACTGTCCAAAAATGAGCTCATTCCGACTTAAAATGACCAAGTTATGACCATTTTAATTATTGTGATTTTCTGACGAAAATGGCTATAACTGGAGTTCTATAACTCCAATGACCATGAAATTTAAATTGGAAGCTCACGTTAACATGTGTAAGATCTTACCAATATTTGGGAATTTCTGGAGTTAAACTTGATGTAGCTAATTTCTTAAGGAATTAATTAGAAATTGATTTTTGAAAAATACTTAAGGGACTTGAAAAAATTATAAAAAAATACTTGTTGTGTATGAAATATATGTATATATGTTTGGACAAAGGATAGAAAAATAATAAGTTGATTTGGTAATTTTTCATGAAAATGGTTTGGTTACGAACATATGAGTTAAATATGTTATGTGAAGTTAAAAAATTGGTAAATATGATTTTATGGCTTGAAAATCCTATATAAGGTATATATACAGATTTTGGATGAGGGATTTGATCATTGATGATGAAATCTTATGAGTATGTCATTTTTGAATGATTAAATGCATTATTTGGTAAAGTGTAAACAATTAAAATAAATTGTTTATAAGTTTAAGAAATAATTAAAATATTGTTATAATATTAATGATATTAGATTATGAGATTATTAAGTGATTGATAACATTGGGATATTATTGAACCCTGGATAAATTATATTATAAATTTTTAATATTTATCCTTTATCTTATTTGATTGATTCTTCATATCATTGTCATGATCCTCATGCTTATATTGTGTTGAAAGTCATCTATGGCTTACGTGCATAGATGGACTTGGTATGATTATGACCAGGGATTATTCGGTATAATCATAACCGTAATGTTACAAATGATGTGGTAAAAGTCATCTTTGGCCCGTAGTGCATAGATGAACTTGGTATGATTATGACCAGGGATTATTCGGTATAATCATGACCGTAATTGAAAACACGAATATCCTTGGCCTGTAGTACATGGATAATTCGTGGTCGTGATACTATTAAGCCGAGTCTCAGCATTATTCTTTTTACAGTTGTATATCTTTGGCCTGTAGTGCAAAGATGGACTGTTGATTATTGGTTTTACAGTTGTATATCTTTGTCCTATAGTTCAAAGATGAACTATTGGTTATTGGTTTTACAGTTGTATATCTTTGGCATGTAGTGCAAAGTTGGACTGTTGATTTACTTGATTATAAATATGAATTGTGATTAAATTATAATCTGTGGTGGTTCAGGTGAAGACATGTGATGAGAGTTCTCTTTGTCTTGGGTATAACAAAGAACTCTTGATGAGTATTACAGGAATGAAATATTAATGATGGACATTTAATCTAGAGGATATAGTAGACATTAAGTTCTACTTGACTCTTTTAATGGATTGTTGATTCCGCTGCTATTATGGTTGAAAACGTTTTATCTTCTACCATATGTTCTAAATCTCTGATTTATTGACGAAAGATATTGATAAATTAATTATCTTTAGTCATGATATTCTTTACTGGGCTAGTTGTGCTCACCCTTTTGCTTCACAATTCCTTTCAGGTAATAAGAGTGTAGCTGGTCGAGCGAAGGTAACAGCAGAATAGAACGGTGGTCTATAGCTATTGAGGTTCTCCCTAAATAGTATGAAAATAATTTTGTTGAGAACTTTAGATAAGTGTGTCGTATTGTATACGTCATTTGATATTTAATTTTAGTGAATCGAATAGGGTGAGGTGAACCCAACTTTGGAAGGGCATTTGGCCACTATCATACAAGATGTCTAATGACATACAACCTCGTGTCATCATAAGACAGGATTGTGCACATCCACTTGCTGAGTATATCTACGAGCACTACCTATATGATCTTTGTGACAACCCGATATTTTCTATATAAATAAATCATAAATTTTGCGTATAAATTTTTTTTAGGATGAGGATTTGTACAAGATTATGTATATATGTATTTATGTGGTAAATAAAAATATATTTATTACATGAGTATTTACAAGTTAATTTATTTTAGAATTATTGATTATTATAAAATATATTCTTATAATAATTAATTTTAAGATAGAAATATTTTTATTAATTATTTTCCATGAATATATAATCATATATTATTTAAATAATATATGAAGTGATTTTTAGAATAAATATAATAATTATTTTATTATATGAATTTTTTCTTGGTACAGATTATTAAGTTAATTATTTTACCTTAATTATTAAGGTTAAATATGAAAGAATAATCAGATATGGAATCCAAACCCTAATTTTGGATTAATGTCAAGGTATGAGAATAATGATATAAAATAAATTATATTTTGATTTTTCAGTGCTATGTATATGTACGATATGTCCATATTGAAAATAGTTGGTCAATTACGGTGTATTTTGACCCAAACCCTAGTAATCATGTTAAATCCTAATTTGAGATCCAAATTAGAGTATAAGGTTATTTTATAAGTGTATAATATTAATTATGTCATGTATTTAATGTATTAATTAGGTAAACCCTAATTAAAAATTCTGGAAACCCTAATTTGTTATAATTAGTAACTCTAATTTGAAATTAGAGTTTGAGATTGTTGGTTATTGTATTAATGTGATTAATTCATAAGTATTACGATTACAATTATTTAATTTTAGCAACCCTAAATTATTAAACCCTAATTTAGTAATTGGAACCCTAATAGTAAATTGGTAACCCTAATTACCAAAAGAATAAACCCTAATTGCTTTATTAGCAAAGTTAATTGTGATTAAGGGTTTTAAACCCTAATGCCCATGTGTTAGATAATTACAAACTTATTTTAATTAACAAAGTTAATTTTTCAAAATATTAGAAACTAAAATTTAGTTATTATTTTTGTAATAAACCCTAATTGCTAAATCCTAAAATTGGAAATTTTTGAAATCCTAGTTGCTAAATCTTTAAGGGTTAAATGTTAAACCCTAAATACTAAAATATCTAAACCCTAAACCTAAGACAATTTTTTAGAACAAAAGGGAAATGGCAAAAATGCCCTAGCTTTTAGGTTTTGACAATTAGGGGAGGTTGTTCACCTAATCCAACAACCCCACATGCACCAAAACTCCAGCAACAAGCCAGCAAATCAGCTCATTCATGCACCATGATAGCCTATTTAAGGATTGAGAGAGAGAAAATATTATTTTGGTTGCTAAAATTTTCACTACACTCATCCTAGACCCTCTCTCTCTAAAAGCCACGAAAATATCCAGCAATTCAGTCACAAAAACAAGCCCCACGTCCATCCCTAACGAATCAGAAACACCAGATCAAGAAATCGATCAAGAAGGTATAAAACCCTAATTTAAATTCTGTCCAAAATTTGTTGTTAGATGTTGGTTTTTGTTGTTGTAATATGTTGAATCTAGTGTATAATCATGATCTGGGTTGTTAGAAACTAGACCCATAACATCTAAATGATCAGATTCACGTTTTTCCAAAAATCTGGAAAATTTTTCTGGTGATTTTCAGTCAAATGTCAGGCCCTATAACTTTCGGGTTGTTTATGATTTATGTTGTTTTTAAGTTGTAGTATGTAGTTTGTAAGGTTATCTTTAATATACAAAAGGAATAAAGATCATATCTGTTATAGATTACAAGTTATTCACGGTCAAAAGTCGTTGACCGATCTGCTAAAACTGCGAACCCAGAAAACGTAAAAGCAGTGTCCGTGTCCTACTTTGACCGGACAGATCTTGCTCATTATATGATGTTTTTGTGTTATTTTTCTTTATAGTTGTAGTACTACATGTTATCTACAACTTTTAATTTATAGATCTCATAAAAGTTACACGATCACCAAGTTATAAAATGTCAAAGGAGGTACCCTGACTGTTCTTCATTTTCTGGGTAACCTAGAAAATGAAGAACACGTTTGTCAGAACTTTTGGAAGCTTAGATCTTGCTATTCTGTTGTTGTTTGGCCATGAATTTGGTTTCATGTTGTAGTACTGCAAAAGTACTACAATCTAAGAGTCTTAGCAAGCCAGAAAAACGTAAGTATCACAGATTAAATCATGGTCAAACCAGCAACCTAGCCCTGCCGGAAAATTCTGGGCAAGCCCTCAAGAACACCTATAGCGACAGACAAGTGTCGCTATAGGCCTTTAGCGACAGATTTATTTATAATTTCTGGAAAATGAATTAAAAATAGAAAAAAATAGTTTTTAATTATTAAAAATACACAATAAATTATAAAAAATTATTTTAAATTCTGAAAATTAGTTTTTAATTATTTTAGATATATTTCATAAATATTTAATATTTCTGGAATATTAAAAGTAATTAATTTATTTAATTATAATATTAAATAAATTATTTAAAAATGATTTTAATTCATGAAAAATCATATTATTGTGTTAGAAAATATTTTTGAGTTATTTTGATAAATTTTTAATATTATTTGATAATTTTCATTAATAAAGTAATATTAATGATAATTAAGTTATTTATTAAATGAATTAAAAATGATTTTATTTTATTAAAAATCATTTTAAATAATAATAAGGTATTTTTAAAAATATTTTAAGTTATAAAATATAACTTTTAATATTTAAAGGTAAATTTCATTAATTAATTATGATTAATGATAATAAAGTTATTTAATAATTATATTAAATAATTTAGTTTGAAAATGATTTTATTATTATAATAATCATTTTAAATAAAAATAAAGTGTTTAAAGATATTTTAAGTTATAAAATATAACTTTTAATATTTAAAGGATAATTTCCTTAATAATTTAATATTAATGATTATTAAATTATTATTAATGATATTAAATTTATTTAATAATTATATTAAATAAATAGTTTAAAAATAGTTTTATTTATTTAAAAATCATTTAAAAAGGATATTAATGATTTAAAAATATTTTAAGTTATAATTAATGACTTTTAATATTTGGATAAATAGTTCATTAATATTTAAATATTAATGGTAATTATTTAATAATGATTTTAAATGTTTTAAAAATCATTTAAGGGTATTATAAATACTTTAAAAATATTTTTGAGTTATCATACATAACTTTAATATTTTGGCAATGGTTTCATTAATAGTTTAATACTAATTAATTATTAATGATAATAGAATTGTTTAATATTTAAATCATTTAATAATGATTCTGATATTTCAAAAATTATAATAAATGATAATAATTATTTAATAATTATTATAAGACCATGAAAAATAGTGCGGCTGATGTTTAAGTTATCCAAATGGATATTGAACTTCGGATTAGAGTCTTAGACTCGATATTTAAACGATAAAGCTGTCGGTAGACCGACATAGATCAGAAATTGATCTGGACTTAGATAAATTAGTTAGTTAATTGTTTATTTGTGATTCAATGGTTATTAAGGTGGTATGACAATGTGATTAGGAAGTGTTGATGTTTGATTATGAATCAACGATTGTTGAACATGTGTGATAATGTGAATAGGAAATGTGCTGACTGCAATATGCAGTGTTATGTGTACGATATGTTATACTAATCAGTAAAATAATCTGATTAATGTTAGGTGATTTCATAAAAGATAAAACTAAGTTGCAAAGTGTAAGCAGCGCATCAGGCAAGTATCCTAACTTTGCATTTTCTTTATGCAATGGACAGAAGTGAGAAGTTCAGAATTATTGTTATTATTGTACAGATTGTTAAACTTATATTATATAAGCCCATTGACTATCAACATGCTAGTATATGATAATTCAGTTATATATATTTTGTTCGTTAATTTCTATAAATGATCATACAAGTGTCCCCACTTGGATAATCATTGTACTTAATCGCATGTTGATATCCTTTTGATATACATATATGTTGAATTATATAAGACCTTTGTTATGAAAACCCGACAGGTATGAACATCCCGATAATGGGAAAATTTTTATGCTCCCAAGGCGGACAGAGTGAACGATAACATCGTTCTTATACATATAGCATTGATCAATACAGGGTACAACAGGGCTGATCACCCTCCGTGCCCGTAAGTCATGACGGTTTACAGATGAATTTCTGTTCAAACCTTTTCGAAAATGAAAAACAATGTTCATAGTATGTCACAGAAACCCCATGTATAGTCAATACGTAGTTTCAAAAATTTGAAAGAGGGTTGTTATGTTATTATTATTGGTGCAGATTACTTCACAACTACTTACTAGTTGTAGAAGAATATTATAAAGAAAACATTTAAATTCCTTCAGCCTATATATATAATACTTGCTGGGCACTCAAATGCTCATTCTTACTTAATTTAAATATTTTCAGCTAAGTGTGAAGGACCAGAAGGATCTATCAAGAACAAGGGAAAAGGGAAAGTTGCTGAATGACTTTTTATGCTACTGTTTGTAATAGTTTTAGATTATGAAGACTATGATATATATATATATATATATATATATATATATATATATATATATATTTATATATGTTATGACATGTAATGAATGATTAAAGGTTACGTACTTGGGAGAAAGACTCTGATGTAATTATAAATTTAAGTTTAAGTTTTATATTATTGTTAGTATTATTAGTAGTATTTTGCTCATAGAAATGGTATCGTGAAGTACCGAGTTCGGGTTTCAAGTATCCGGGTTCGGAGACTTTACAATCTTGGAGTTTATTTGAAATATAATTTTCACTTTGAGATAGTGGAGATAGTTATACGTCAAGAGAAGACTCATCATTGTAAACAAGATGATAGTAATCTTCTCATTTTTCTTTGGGGTCTATTGGGTCAACCAAGGATAATTCTGTGGACATATGATATCTATCATAACCTAGATGTATAGCCTCCCATGTACGAAGGTTTCCTTGAGCACTTCCCAAAGATTTTAATTGCTAAAACAGTTTTTAACTATACTTTTATGTAAAATACCATTTTAAGGTTGTAGTCGAGGCACCATGAGAGTTACATACATTTGTATTAAACCTCACAGTTTAACTGTGGTCGTATTCTGTACGACGTATAGTTCAACAGTTGTATAAATGAAGTTTGTATTTGATATTTATAGTGTGATATCTGGCAACTCAGAATGGGTCGTGTGGACCTATTTTGGGGGCGTCACATCTTACATATCTTAAACATACTAAAGCATAGCTTAGACATAAATAAAAGATAACACAATATATGCTTTTATATTATCATAACATTCCCAAAATATGAAGCTACTCCGTAGTGTTGCCCTTGCCCTTGTCAGTGCCCGAGGGTCCGCCTTGCTCTGCCTTAACTAAAACATTTTTTAGGGAAATCAAGAATGAGTAACAAGTTTTCTCAACAAGTAATATAGCAATAAGGGTGTTCAATATAGTTTTAAATTCTCAAGAGTATATCAATAAATGATAGTTCAAGGATAGCAAAAAGTATCAATGGTTCTCAACAATAGTCGCTAAGGACAAAAAGATATCAATAAGATCCAACGCTTAATCAGTTCGAGATTTCAAAATAATGAATACTGAGTAGTCACTAAGGACTATGAACTTCTACTAGAATTAACAGTAGTATGCTGATAATCCAACAAAACTAGTACAACAGGTGATCAGCCTAAAGTACCCTACATTATGCATAACATTTAATCATACTCATGTGCGCACGTCGGTCTCCCAACAATTATATAGTTTCCCCTTCAAGGAAGGTTGTTCATCTCAGTCAATTACAAGAGTCCGCACCAAATCAATTTGGTTTGGATACTTTTCTATCATACGATAATAGTCCAGCCAAATCAATGACTTAGACAGCTTTTATAATGCATTCAAGAACTATAAGTTCAATGCTTGCAACAATCATCAAAGTATATCAATGATTTTCGAATAATTATAGATATTTGTTGGAAATAAATATGGTTGATATGGTAAAAATTCAGATTATACAATATATATAGTGTAAAGAACTTGGGAAACTTACATTCAATATGAGAATTAAATGAAGTTAGAGAACTTGCACAAATCCAAAGTTGTGTAAGTTAGGAAACTTCCGTAATCATAGATTCCTTGCATAAAGTAAATGCATAGGTTAGGATACTTGCCTCGAGCGTAGTTTACCAAAGTATAGCTTATCAACACTTTTCGAATCCTATTATAATATAGTTACACGTATAGGATATTCATTAGTTACGTATATTCAATACTCATACTTGATATGTAAGTTTAAACGTATATATAAGAGTCTAACTTAGTCTTATAATTCCATACACATGTCATCACGTACCTTTCATGCACATAACATAAAATCAGTTTGTAAGACACTATGAAATCAAATAACATAGTTCATAATCATCTTTTGACTTAACGTTTGTAAGTTTATAAACACTTATCAATTATATGATTCTATCGTTAGCATGCTTATTGACAATTTGAATACTATATTTAGGCATGTATTGTAAGACCCCAACTTTTTATAAATAAAATTGAATTTCCTCTATTCATTATTTTGAAATAGTAAGGGGTGGATTTGATTAATGTGGTTAGTTATGGGTAAAATGCACAAATTTTTTAAATAAACAAGTGGTTATAATTCATTGTTATCGGGGAATATTTGTACGATGGCGCAACCATTTGTGGGTCCCATAACGAAAAACTGTCGGATGAAAAAAATGACAAGTATGAGGTCTTTTTTATAAATAACGACATAGTTGTTACCATTAACACTGTTGAAATACCTGGTGGTTAAAGTACAGTAATACGCGTGGTTGCACAGGAGCACACGGTATTGCACAGTATTTTTTTGGATTATTGATTCTTACGTAAGAAGGCACTACTCAATAATTGTTACAGTAATTAATGTTCAATATTTTATTTTATTGATTCAATAATTGCTACGTTGATATTTTATATTATTATTAATTCAATAATTATCACTACACAGTATTTTCTATTATCAGATCAATAATTCATATTATTTGAATAATATTATTAGATAGCAGTATTGTCAATGTCTAAGGAAGTTCTGTCTAGGAAAGGGGTTTGGTCACCTAATTGTGCGCCAGTAAGGAGAAATTCTTATCGGAAATTCCCCTCTTTCCTAGGAACGATTTGGTTATCATTATTTTGATTCTGTAATATTATTTGTGAATAATTAATTATTGATTTATATGATAAGGAAATATTTATTTTATATGGATATAAATGAAAGAATTAATGTTGAGGTATTTTATCAGTATTTTGTCAGAATTTAAGTATTAAAAATCATCCGTATGTGGATTTCAGTCATTTTTTGTTTGGAATTTGGAAAAAATTTCTTCTACAAAGTTGTAGAGAATTAAATTTTGTATGGAATGGACATAAAATTCATATTTTTCTGATAAAAGAGCTATTTATTATGAATTATTAAAGTTTTGGAAATAAATGTTTTTATTAAAAATATGTGTGGGCCCCACTTTTGTTTTTTATGGAAAAAAATGCTGAAGTTCAAGTGTGGTGTGCGTGAATAGAAATGAGAGAAAGCCACCGATAGCAGGTTAGTCTGCTTTGGTATTCTGGCATTTTTCTATAAATAAGGTACTTAGTTATAATTAAAAATCACACCAGAATCAGAAGTTTTCTCTCTATAATATCGAGCGTATTTTTGTCTATATTTAGATATCTTGAGTGTTGTTATTCAGTGCAAGTTTTCTTCAGTATTATATCCGATATTTCAGCCAGAAGTACTATTCTTTTGAGGTAAGGGATGTTTTTTTTTCTTAAATGATATTATTTCTTTCAATATCATTATACCGAAATATTGGTATGAATTTTATTATGAAATTTTTAACTTTTCATGTCGAGGTTACTGTTCACGTATACGGTACTATTCACGTATACGACACTATTCACGAATATAGTACTATTCATGAATACGGTACTATTTACGAAGTATAATTTTTCTTGTGAAATTTTTACCTTTTCGTGTCAGGGTTACTATTCACGTATACGGCACTATTCACATTTACAACACTATTTACGAATACGACACTATTCACAGAAAAATTAAATTTTCTTTTCTTTGTCCAAGTTGTCTATTATGGTTATTATTTTTGATTGTATCCATGTTTTGATCTTCAATCTTGAATTTTGCTCCACAATTGTTTATTATGGAGTATTTTTGAACTTGGATAAACTAAAATACGAATCCCTAATCTTTGTCATTTTATCTCTCTGGATTCGTTTTCTTGAAAATATTTTTATCATCCTCAGTTCTAAATGGTGATATAACTGAATATCTTTGGCCCGTAGTGCAAAGATGAATGATTACCTGATGAATATCTTTGGCCTGTAGTGTAATGATGGACAGCTGTTGAGATGAACATGACCAACTGGTGACACGAATGAATATCTTTAGCCCATAGTGAAAAGATGAATATTTGACTCAAGATGTATATTGATTGATGTTACATGGATAAAATATTGATGATGGAATTTAAAATCATAGAAGATAGTAGACTTCATTCTCTACTTAACTCTTCTAATGAATTATTGTTTTCGCTGCGAATATTGATCTAAAACTTGTTGTCCATTATATTTTATCTGATTTATTGAAGGCTAACGATAATTTATTTTTCATTATCTTAGTCGTTATATTCTTTACTGGGTCATTTTCTTAGTCGTAATATTTTTTACTGGGCTAGTTGAGCTCATCCTTTTCCTTTTTTTGTTCCATTTTTCTTCTTAGGAGGCGAGAATATAACTGGAACTAGTCGGGGTGTGGAATGATGGTTCAAGACAGTTGCATTAGCAGTCCTCACTATTTTGTAAAATAGTGTATCAATAATTGTAATAAGAATTTATTTGAGTTTGGATATTGTCTAGAAGACAATATTTTTATTAAAACTCACAACATATGTGTTGTCATATTTTGCACGACAATTGTAATAATGAAGTTTGTAGTAATTTCTATACCATGTATTTGGCGACTCAGAATGGGTTGTGTGGACCTATTTTGGGGGCATCACGGTTGATATCAGAGCTTAGGGATATGTTCTTTAGCTGAGATCAGAGAATAGAACTAGGACGGGAGAGACGAGTAATTCCTGTTGGTATTTCGGCACATCAAAGCAACACACAACGGAATAAAATTGAACAAAAAAAACAAAATAATTTCTGAAACCCAAAATAAGATCCATGCGAAACAGATATTAATTCAGTGTAAAGAGATTATACCGAATATAAAAAAGCTTCTGAAATACTTCCAATCTCCAACGTAATTCCTCACGAAACTACGTCTCTATGGTATCCACACGAACATCGCACGAATCGTCGCACGATTCTGCAATAAAAGGACTTGCGGTACTAGCCACCAAAGGAACAAGATTTTTCAAAAGGTTTTCTCTTTAGTCACTCTCTAAAAGCGGCTAGGGTTTTTCAGTTATGATATATACCCTAAGTGGCTACTATATATCATATATATATAGTAGTTAAAAGGAATTAATCAAAACCTAATTTCATAAAATCCGAATTTATATATATATATATATATATATATATATATCTTAATTAAGTCGTACTTAATTAATATACATATATACAAATTATCCTTTTAATTTAAATTCGTGATTTAAATACTATTAATCATATTAATATATTTAAATCCTTAAAATTTAAATTAATTCTCTTTTAAATTACGTTCTATGTGTGTGACCCTATAGGTTATTATTATTACATTGGCAATAATTTTAAAATCATACTATAAAATTATAAACAGTGAGCGCCATCTAGTAATGCATCACTGCTACCCAAGTAATAATAAGATCGATGATTCGATGCAACCTTTTCGTGACCAATGTTTCAATATAATTTAATCCTCTTAACCTTAATATGCTAGATTAAACTCGAGTCATGGAATGTGTCATACTCTTCATAATTTAATCTGAGTTTTTCTTGATCAATGAGTAGACTATATGAAATAAATCACTATTTGAGCATGGCCATGCATTTCATAGTCCTACTCAATCAAGAGTCCTATGGATATCACCCCTAATACATAGGAGGGTTAAATTCCATCTAGATCACTCATATTCCTCACACGATTCATGATGTACCCAATAATCACCTTTATAGTCCACCCTATTAAAGGTGACATTTAATGATATCAAAGTACATAAATTCCCGTGTAGTAATATAGTGATTTCAGGTCGGAGGACCATTACATCATTGTCACTATGAGAATCGCTAATGACACTTTGCATAATGTTCCACGTAGAATTCTCATGGTGGGTCTGTCCAGTACATCGTTCTCTAACATGTACCTATGCAATGACTTAATAACTCATATATTTATGATCAATGAGATTTGATCATCAGTCAATCCACATACTGGTCTCAATGCATCATTGTTGTCCCATCAACAATGATACTCGACTAGGGACATTTAAGAACAATGATACTGATTGTAATTATATAATCTCATGTTCAAATCACATACTTGAAACTATATAATTTGTATCACTATTGTGACTGCCCCCAAAATAGGTCCATTCCATCCAACCCATTCTGAGTCGCCAAATACATGGTACAGAAATAACTACAACTTTATTATTACAACATATAAACTGTGAGTTTAAATACAGATATTCCCGTCTAGACAATATCCACAAGCAAATAAATCCCCATCATAATTATTGATACATTATTTTACAAAAATGGTGAGGACTACTAAACAACTCTCTCTAAAACCTTCATTCCATACCCCGACTAGTACTCGCTACATTCTTGTCTCCTGAGAAGAAAAATGGAACAAAAAGGAAAAGGGTGAGCTCAACTAGCCCAATAAAGAATATTATGACTAAGATAATATAGATCAAATTATCGTTAGTCCTCAACAGGGAAAAATCTAATAGAATACAATAGACAACCAGTTATAAATCAATCTTCGCAGCAGAAATAATAATTCATTAGAAGAGTTAAGTAGAGAATGCAAACTACTATCTTCTTTATATGAATTTAAAAGTTCATCGTCGATATTTTATCCTGTAACATCAATCAATATATATCTGGAATCAAATATTCATCTTTGCACTACAGGCCAAAGATATTCTTCAGTTGGTCATGTTCATCTAAACACCTGTTCATCTTTGCACTACGGGCCAAAGATATTAATCAGTCGGTCATGTTCATCTCAACACCTGTTCATCTTTGCACTACAGGCCAAAGATATTCATCAAGAAATCATTCATCTTTGCACTACAGGCCAAAGATATTCAGTTATATCATCATTTAGGATTGAGGATGATGAGAAATATTTTAAAGAAAACGAATCCATTGAAGCAAAAAAACAAATATTAAGGATTCGTACTTTAAACAATTTCCATTCAAAAATACTTCATAAATAACCAGAGTGGGGTAAAATTCAAGACTGAAGACCAAAACATAGATCCAATCAAAGATAGAAATCATAACAGACGGTCTTGGACACAGAAAAGAAAATTTAATTTTTCTATGCATAGTGTCGTATTCGTGAATAGTGCCGTATACGTGAATAGTGCCGTATACGTGAATAGTAACTCCGACACCAAAAGATAGAAATTTCACAAAAAACATCATCATATTTCGTGAATAGTACTCGTGAATAGTAACTCATAAATAGTAATTCATGAATAGTAACTCGTGAATAGTAACCCCGACATGAAAAATTTCTAAATTTGGTAAAAAGTTCCAGCCAATATTTCAGCATAATGATATTGAAGAAATAATATCATTTGAGAAGAAAATAATATCCCTTACCTCAGAAAGAATAGTACATCTGACTGGAATACTGGATATAGTGCTGAAAGAACTTGCACCGTATAGCAATACTCAAAGTACTAAAATACTCATAAATACGCTCGATATTATAGAGAGAGAAAGAGAAAGAAATCTTTAGTTTCTGGTGTGATTTTCAATTCTAACTTAAGTACCTATTTATAGGAAATTGCTTAGAACACCAAAGCAGAAAATTAAATATAATAATAATAATATTATCAAAATTCAAGCCCACCTCTAGACATTTGAAATCAACTGATTTTGCACATGTTTAATGAGGCCACAAAATATAAAAAACATTTTTATTAATAAAAATAAATAAAACTTCCAAAAATCAATTATTTCGAAACTTCAGAATTTTAATAATTTATAATAAATAGCCCTTTTATCAGAAAATTCGAATCTCGTGATTTTTTATAGGAATTAAATTCTCTACAACTTTGCAGAAGAAAGTTTTTCCAAATTCCAAACAGAAATTAACGGAAATCCACAAACGGTCGATTTTACAGGCTATAATCAAATTTCAGTCAAGGTATGGGGTCCACCGACACATAAAACACGCTTTAAATATTTTTGGTAACAAAAATATTCCTCCTCCACATATACTCATATATCCCATATTCATCGTAAAAATATCATCATTATTATATTATTAAAATATAATAATATATTTAAATGAATTATTTTATCAGAAAAAGATAAATTTTCAATTTTCAACAATTGTCACATTAAAAAAATTTCTCCATCTATATCCACATAAAATCAATATTTTCCTCATCATATGAATCAATAATTAATTATTCACAAATAATATTACAGAATCACAATATTGACAACCAGGCAGTTCCTAGAAAAGAAGGGGCTTTCCAATAAGAATTTCTCCTTACTGGCGCGCAATTAGGTGACCAAACCTTTCCTTAGACAGAACTTTCTAGACATTGCCAATAATGTTATCTAATAATATTATTCAAATAATATGAATTATTTCTTCGATAATGAAAAATACTGTGTAATGACAATTATTGAAATAACAGCAATATAAAATATCAACGCAGCAATTATTAAATCAATAAAATAAAATACTGAACAGTAATTACTGTAACCATTATTGAGTAGTGTCTTCTTACGTAAGAATCAATAATTGGTGCAATACCGTGTGCTACTGTGTTTTAACCACCGAGTATTTTAACAGTATTAACGGTAACAACTACGTCGTTATTTATAAACAACTTATATTTGTCGTTTTCTTCATCCAATCGCTTTCCGTTATGGGGGCCAAAAAAGACTGCGCCGTCGTACGAATATTCCCCGACAGCAAGAATATTACACGACCAAACGAATATTCCCCGACAATAATGAATATTTTATAACCACTTGTTTATTTTGAAATATTTTCGTATTTTACCCATAACTATCCACATTAATAAAATCAACCCTTACTATTTCAAAATAATAAATAGAGAAAATTAAATTTCATTAATAATAAGTTGGGGCCTTACAACCTCCCCTCCTTATGAAATTTCGTCCTCAAAATTGACGTACGTACTTGGTGTTTCGAAAAGATGAGAATACCTAGCTTTCATTTTCGTTTCCAACTTCCAGGTCATTTCCTTAATAGCATGGTTTCTCCACAAAACTTTAACTTATGGTATGACCTTCGTGCGTAGGACATGCTCCTTCCTATCCAAAATCTTGACAGGTACCTCTTCATACGTTAAGTCTTCGGTTATCTCGTCCGGTTCTAACTCAATAACATGGTTCAGGTCGTCCACATATTTACGTAACATCGATATGTAAAAAACGTTATGAACACGCGTCATACTTGGCGGTAAAACGAGTCTATAGGCCACAGTTCTTATTCGATTGAGAATTTTAAATGGATTAATAAATCGAAGGTTTGAGCTTTCCTCACCTCACCGATTCTCGCTTTTGAAATAACAACTTCTTACACCCCCTTCTTCAAATTCATCAGCTCCGGTGTGTAGCTTGAACAACTTTAACTTTATCGATTAAAGTCGATTATACTCGTATATCATCACGTGGGTACCTAGAGTTTTCATCTCCATCTCTATTATTTGTAAATTATACCAAATTAGTCTTTGACAATATCGTACTCGTACTTATATACGATCTTCTACTCAACACGTCAGCTACCACGTTCACTTTTCCAGGATGGCATGGTCAGAACATGTGCTGAAATGAGTCTCCTCTTGAGTTCTTCGAAGCTCTTCCCACATTCCTTGCTCCATTCGAACTTTGTATCTCTACGAGTCAGATGAGTTAATGGAATAGCGATTCGAGAATATCCTTCAACGAATCTCCGATAATAACCAACTAAGCCTAGAAAGCTACGTATTTCGATTACCGACTTAGGTTGTTCTCAACTGTGACTCATATTCCAACCTTGGATAGCACGTTACAATGACACCTATCAGTTTACTATCGCACGAATATTGTCCCCTACGGAGAGTATGGCTTCGGTGCATTCCACAAAGGAAGTCACCCGATAAAGGCTCGGGTACAAACTTCTACAGTTGAATTTTTAACTCCTGAAGTTCAATAGGAGCCATTCGATATGAGATTTCAGAAATGAGTTTTGTACCGGGTTCAAAGTCGATACAAAATTTAATATCAGGCTTTGGGAGTAAGCCAAGAAATTCTTCAGGAAATACGTCAGGAAAAATAAATAACAACAGGAATATTATTCAAATTTGATGTGTCTTTATTCAAATCCATAACATGGACTAAGAAAACTTGACATCCGTAATAAACGAATGACTTCATGGCTTGATATGAAAATGTTTGACTACAATGGTTTGATTGCTTGAATTCGAATAACAGGTTGCTTAGGAATATGAAAACTAACAACCTTACGAAAGCAATCAATTTTGGCATGATGAGTAGTTAATCAATCAATCCCCAAAATCACATCAAAAGCAAGTATCTTTTAAGAAATAAGGTTAACAGGTAATGCGATGGTGCCACTTGGATCAAACAAGATTTATAAACAGTGGATGTAACGAAAGTTTCTTATAACGGAGTTTCAACAGATAAGTCAAAGTCTAATTTTTTCCGAAGTCAAGTTTAAACGTTGAGTATAAGCAGGAGAGATAAATGAATGGGTAGAACCGGTATCTAATAAGGTATAAACTTCACAAGAATTTATAATTAACTAACCTGTACTAATTTCGTTCGGGTTTCTCGCATTCTGACCAGTCACGAAAAATGCTCTTCCAGGAACCATTGACTTTGACTTGTCCGGGACAGCCTTTGGAGTCACCATCCCCACTGGGCTTAGTTTCTCTACCGTACAATCTTGAGCGATATGTCCTTCCTTTCCATAATTATAGCATACCTTGAACTGTTGTGGACAGTTTGGGCTGATGTGTCCCTCTTTTCCATATTTATAGCATACGACCGGTGGTCGTTCTCCTCCCTTAAAACCAGTTGCTGCTGGTGCTGACGTCTTCGTAGTGTTATTGTTGAATCTCCTCTTTTTAAAATCTCCCCCCGACTCGCTTCTTCTATTTTTATGGCCGCGATTACCACCAGAGTGGTTGTCGATCTTGTCCGTATTTTTCTTTCTCCACTGGTTATCGTTGTTCTGACAACTGCTGTCACCCGTATGATCCTGGTTGCGGTCTCTTGGTTGAACGTACTCGCTATCTTGCTCTAATAATTGAGCCCTGTTGACAACATCTGAATATAAAGAAAATTTATGAGAGATAAGATATTTTCGAATCTCGGGTTTGAAACCTCTCAGAAACATCCTCGTCATTCATTCCTCATTCTCTACCAAATGAGGTGCAAACCTGGATAACTCTGAGAACTTTTCCTCGTATTGGGACACCGTCATGTTGTTTTATTTTAGTCTAATAAACTCTACCTCTTTCATATGGTGAATACTTTCAGTAAAGTATTTTTTGTTGAAAAGTTTCTGAAATGTTTCCCAAGACATGCTGAGTGCGGCAGGCTGGGTCCGTTTCACAGACTCCCACCAGTAGTCTGCCTCGCCACGGAACATAAAGGTGGCGAATGGAACCTTCTGTTCCTCCGTGCATCCCAAGACATCGAATATCTTGGTAATTTACTTGACCCATGTTTCTGCCATGATCGGATCCGGCTTTCCTTTAAATTATGGTGGTCCCAACTCTTTGAACTGCTTGGCCAAGACAAGCCGCGCGTTGCTATCATTTCTACCCGTATTCTGTACACGAGTCTCCCTTGTCTGGTTTTGCATGAATTGCAAAAAGCTCCTAAATATCCCGTCGTTCATCGTCTGCTCAGTGGTGTTTTTTACAGGAGGAATATTGCCAGCCTGTTGCACGTTCTCCTCGTTGGTGAGCAAAGATGTTTCCACGGTCTCATTTACTCCACTGTTAACATTCTCAGTCGACATTCTTAAATACTGCCATTAAACAAGAGTTAATTAAACAAAGTAACAAATCACATAATACCCATATATTATGACCGACCAAGAAATAAGCTTAGGTAGGAAGACTAGCGAAGGATTTATTCGTCTCTCCCCTCCTAGTTCTATTCCCCGATCTCCACTAGAGATCATATCCCTAAGCTCAGATACCAACTGTGACGCCCCCAAAATAGGTCCATTCCATCCAACCCATTCTGAGTCGCCAAATACATGGTACAGAAATAACTACAACTTTATTATTACAACATATAAACTGTGAGTTTAAATACAGATATTGCCGTCTAGACAATATCCACACGCAAATAAATCCCCATCATAATTATTGATACATTATTTTATAAAAATGGTGAGGACTACTAAACAACTCTCTCTAAAACCTTCATTCCATACCCCGACTAGTACTCGCTACATTCTCGCCTCCTGAGAAGAAAAATGGAACAAAAAGGAAAAGGGTGAGCTACACGAGCCCAGTAAAGAACATTATGACTAAGATAATATAGAACAAATTATCGTTAATCCTCAACAGGGAAAAATCTAATAGAATTCAATAGACAACCAGTTTTAAATCAATTTTCGCAGCGAAAATAATAATTCATTAGAAGAGTTAAGTAGAGAATGCAAACTACTATCTTCTATATATGAATTTAAAAGTTCATCGTCGATATTTTATCCTGTAACATCAATCAATATATATCTGGAATCAAATATTCATCTTTGCACTACAGGCCAAAGATATTCATCAGTTGGTCATGTTCATCTAAACACCTGTTCATCTTTGCACTACGAGCCAAAGATATTAATCAGTCGGTCATGTTCATCTCAACACCTGTTCATCTTTGCACTACGGGCCAAAGATATTCATCAAGAAATTATTCATCTTTGCACTACAGGCCAAAGATGTTCAGTTATATCATCATTTACGATTGAGGATAATGAAAAATATTTTAAAGAAAATGAATCCAGTGAAGCAAAAAAACAAATATTAAGGATTCGTACTTTAAACAATTTCCATTCAAAAATACTTCATAAATAACCAGAGTGGGGTAAAATTCAAGAATGAAGACCAAAACATAGATCCAATCAAAGATAGGAATCATAACAGATGGTCTTGGACACAGAAAAGAAAATTTAATCTTTCTATGTATAGTGTCGTATTCGTGAATAGTGTCGTATACGTGAATAGTAACTCCGACACCAAAAGATAGAAATTTCACAAAAAAACATCATCATGTTTCGTGAATAGTACTCGTGAATAGTAACCCTGACATGAAAAAGTTCTAAATTTGGTAAAAAGTTCCAACCAATATTTCAGCATAATGATATTGAAGAAATAATATCATTTGAGAATAAAATAACATCCCTTACCTCAGAAAGAATAGTACATCTGACTGGAATACTGGATATAGTGCTGAAAGAACTTGCACCGTATAGCAATACTCAAAGTACTAAAATACTCACAAATACGCTCGATATTATAGAGAGAGAAATCTTTAGTTTCTGGTGTGATTTTCAATTCTAACCTAAGCACCTATTTATAGGAAATTGCTTAGAACACCAAAGCAGAAAATTGAATATAATAATAATAATATTATCAAATTTCAAGCCCACCTCTAGACATTTGAAATCAGCAGATTTTGCACATGTTTAATGAGGCCACAAAATATAAAAAACGTTTTTATTAATAAAAATAAATAAAACTTCTAAAAATCAATTATTTCGGAACTTCAGAATTTTAATAATTTATAATAAATAGCCCTTTTATCAGAAAATTCGAATCTCGTGATTTTTTATAGGAAATTAAATTCTCTACAACTTTCCAGAAGAAAGTTTTTCCAAATTCCAAACAGAAATTAACGGAAATCCACAAACGGTCGATTTTACAGGCTATAATCAAATTTCAGTCAAGGTATGGGGTCCACCGACACATAAAACACGCTTTAAATATTTTTGGTAACAAAAATATTCCTCCTCCACATATACTCATATATCCCATATTCATCGTAAAAATATCATCATTATTATATTATTAAAATATAATAATATATTTAAATGAATTATTTTATCAGAAAAAGATAAATTTTCAATTTTTAACAATTGTCACATTAAAAAATTTTCTCCATCTATATCTACATAAAATCAATATTTTCCTCATCATATGAATCAATAATTAATTATTCACAAATAATATTATAGAATCACAATATTGACAACCAGGCAGTTCCCAAAAAGAAGGGGCTTTCCAATAAGAATTTTTCCTTACTGGCGCGCAATTAGGTGACCAAACCTCTCCTTAGCCAGAACTTTCTAGACATTGCAAATAATGTTATCTAATAATATTATTCAAATAATATGAATTATTGCTTTGATAATGAAAAATACTTTGTAATGACAATTATTGAAACAACAACAATATAAAATATCAATGCAACAATTATTAAATCAATAAAATAAAATACTGAACAGTAATTACTGTAATCATTATTGAGTAGTGCCTTCTTACGTAAGAATCAATAATTGGTGCAATACTGTGTGCTACTGTGTTTTAACCACCGAGTATTTTAACAGTATTAACGGTAACAACTACGCCGTTATTTATAAACAACTTATATTTGTCGTTTTCTTCATCCAATCGCTTTCCGTTATAGGGCCCACAAAAAATTGCGCCGTCGTACGAATATTCCCCGACAGCAAGAATATTCCACGACCAAATGAATATTCCCCGACAACAATGAATATTTTATAACCACTTGCTTATTTTGAAATATTTGCGTATTTTACCCATAACTATCCACATTAATCAAATCAACCCTTACTATTTCAAAATAATAAATAGAGAAAATTTAATTTCATTAATAATAAGTTGGGGCCTTACAACTATTCTAAGGATTTTTATTATGTTAACATTTATATAACGCAGTAAATAAAACCATAATAAAATCATTCATTTATTCAATCAAACATAATATCAAAATGTTAAGCAATTATATCAAATAATTGGCCTCTAGGGCATAAAATCTAACAATTCCTTCGCTAGTGTGTCCTACCTAAGCTTATTTGTTATTTAATTGGTCGGTTAGAATATAGGAATAATATGTGGCATGTCAAATAACAATTATTTTATGGCAATATTTGAGAATGGTATCTGAAAATTGTGAGATGAGCAATGGAGCACATGAGACCGTTGAATCAGTACTGATCAATACCCAGGATAACGTGCATCAGGAAGGAAATAATACTTAGGTAAACAACAACACCGACCAAATGATGAACGACGGAATGTTTAGGAGCTTTTTGTAATTCGTGCAACATCAGGCAAGAGAGACTTCAGTTCAAAATGCAGGTGGAAACACTGGAAACTTTTGGACGATCACCACTAAACAGTTCAAAGAGCTGGGACCACCGGAGTTTTTGGGAAAGCCAAAACCACTTAAGGCATAGTTCACATCTTACTTCTCCGCGATCTACTTGAATCTCCGGATAGATTCTTTCCTTTGATCAATGTTAACCACCCAAGTGTATGGCCTCTAGAGGTGATTCACCAAGTAAGAACAATTTTTAAGAAGAATGGTGTATTTGCTGAAACCTTAGTTTTTCATATCTCTATAGAAAAAGGTACGTACTTTCCAACCATTGGAATTACGTAGTATTGATATATGATATAAGAATCCTCTTATAAATATATCAGGTAATCCTATTTAATTAAAATAAGGTATTATTTATTTAATTAAACTTCTTTAATTAATTGGGCTCCCTAATCTTATTAGGAATAATTAATTAAACTCCTTTAACTAATTTTCCCTCCTAATCCTATTAGGAATAAATGAGAGTACTTATATTAAATTATTTCCTAAACTCTTTTAGAAATTAAAATAATAATAATTGTAATAATATTAATAAGACTCCTCTTATTAATTTATATTTAATATTTCCTAAATATTAAATAATAAATATTAAGTTATTTAATTTATTCTATCACCATAGAATAAATTAAATATACTTAACATATTATTATGATTATGTCATTAACTTCTTAAATAATTATTCTTCCTTTTATGGTGTGACACTTTAGGTTCTCCATATTAAACCGGTTGTGAATAAATCAATTATAACAATTCTAATCCTATTTAAATAAATAAATTAAACTATTAGTTTGTTTAAATAAATAATATTTATTCTACAATAGGGATAAGCCTCCCTAGCGATCAACGACTTTCTAGATAATATAGATTTCAACATTAATCATAAAAGAATCTTTGAGTAAATAGTTACCGTACAATTTATTCCTTCCACCATACAATGTCCCAATTAAATATAAGACATAAAATTACTATCAAGTCTTATTTTATTTAATTATATATATTTCGATTCCTAAATGCACAACTCCTAATGAATGCAAATTAGAAACTACTTTCTAATTTTATTCCACCTTGGCCAAGGATTCCTGGGTTATCATTTATTGAATCACATATGATATTTCTCTTCTTTTACTAGAAGTGGTAGATTCTTTATTGATCATTTATTATCTCCATATATAACTTATTACACTCAAGCATACCCTTTGATATACTCTAAGAGTCTTAAGGAATAAGTCAAAGTGTAATTCATTATATATAAGATACTATGATGATCTTAAGTCTAAGGATCATTTGTACTACTATCACTACAGAAATTTCTATTGACATGGAAGTAAAACTCCATTAGGTATTCCTTAACGAGTCACGTTCGGTGAACTTATTCTCTACTAAGCACCTACATACTTACTTTAGTTTCTCCACACAAATGATCATGAGATCAATCATCCTCATCCATGAGCAAGCAACGTACGTGCCAATCTATCCAGATTCACTAATCCCCTTTTTAGTAATCTATTGATTGGGAACATTTTATTTTTAAGCTATCTAAGAATTTAGATCTCATTAGCATGATCTCACCATGATTCTAAAAGCATTGCTTAAAACTATGGGTTTATCACATATCATTAAAACAACACCATGTAGATAATTAAATGCCTTTAATAAATAATTCTTTTATTAATAAATAAGTTAGATTGATTACAAAGTATATGATTTATCATCATACATGATTGGCTTGTATGCTTACTACTTTGAATCTCCCACTTGCACTAAAGCTTATCGTCGTGGTATCCCATACCCATCTTCTTTAAGTGACGATCGAACTGCTGTTGTGATAACGCTTTAGTAAATCGATCTACAATATTGTCTTGAGAGTCCACACGCTCCTGTGTGACGTCTCTTCTTTCAATGAACTCTCTATTCAAATAAAGTCGCCACAACACGTGTTTGGATTTTTTATGAGACCTGGGTTCCTTAGCCTACACAACAGCTCTAGTGTTGTCACAGAATAAAGAAACTGGTCCTTTAATGCTAGGAACCACACCAAGTTTGATAATGAACTTCTTCATCCAAATAATTTCCTTTGCAGCTTCACTTGCAGTTATGTTCCTGCCTCTGTCACTGAATCAGCAACTGTTTGCTGTTTGGAACTCTTCCAAATCACTTCGCCACCGTTTAAGGTAAACACATACCCCGAAATGGATTTACTGTCATCTTGGTCCGTTTGAAAACTTGAGTTTGTGAAGCCCTCTAGTTTCAATTCAGACCCACCGTAGACAAGAAATACATCCTTAGTTCTTCTTAAGTACTTTAAGATATTTTCACTGCCTTTCAGTGTTCTTCTCCTGGATTCGACTAATGTCTGCTTGTTACACTAAGTGCATGAGCGACATCTGGTCTAGTACATATCATACCGTACATGATAGATCATATTACTGAAGCATAAGGAATCTTACTCATATGGTCTCTCTCTTCAGGTGTGTTTGGAACCTGTTTCTTGGAGAGATGTATTCCATGGCTCATCGGTATGAGACCTCATTTGGAATCTTCCATACTAAACTTCTTTAGCATCGAGTCAATGTACTTTCCTTGGGATAAGCCAAGCATCCTTTTAGATCTATCTCTATAGATCTTTATCCCCAAAATATAGGATGCTTCTCCCAAGTCCTTCATAGAGAAGTGTTTAGGTAACCATACTTTAATTGATTGTAGCGTAGGAATATCATTCCCTATCAATAATATATCATCAACATATAATACAAGGAATGAAACAAAGCTCCCACTAACCTTCTTGTACACACATGGTTCATCGTAATTTTTGATAAAATCAAACTCTTTGGTTGTCTCATCAAAATGGATGTTCCACCTACGAGAAGCTTGCTTCAATCCATAAATGGATCATTGTAGCTTACAGACTAGATTTGTTCCAAATTTTTAAATAAATCCCTCTGGCTGTATCATATACACATTCGCCTCAAGTTTCCCATTGAGGAAGGTCGTTTTCACGTCTATCTGACAGATTTCGTAGTTATGGTAAGCTGCAATCGCAAGCAAAATCCGAATAAACTTGAGCATTGCTACTGGTGAGAAGGTTTTGTCATATTCAACTCCTTGTCTTTATTTAAAACCTTTTGCGACCAGTCGGGCCTTATAGGTCTCTACCTTGCCATCTGCTCCATTCTTTCTTTTAAAGACCCATTTACACCAAATAGGCTTAATGCCTTCAGGTGGTGAAACTAAAGTCCATACTTGGTTTTCATACATGGAGTCCATCTCAGATTTCATGGCTTCTTGCCACTTCTCTGAGTCTTTATTACTCATAGCCTATTCGTAATTCAATGGATCATCATCATCTATGATGTGTACCTCATCGTCATCCTCTATGACAAGTCCATACATATCAGGTATCTTCGGTCCTCTTCCAGATTAACGAATAGGATGTGGTACAAAATGAATCTCTACTTGGATAGGTTCATCCATTTGATCTGTAGTGGTTTGTGGTTCTTGAATTTCTTCAAGATCAATTTTCCTCCCACTGGCCCCATCAAGGATAAACTCCTTTTCCAAGAAGGCAGCATGTTTGGCAACAAACACCTTTTATTTAGTAGGATTGTAGAAATAATATCCTAAACTTTCTTTAGAATATCCCACAAAAGTACACTTATACACTTATCAGATCTTGTCCCAAACTTATCATTCTGAAACCTTTTCACATAAGTTGGACATCCCCAAATCTTAATATACTTAAGACTAGGTTTCCTCCTTGTCTATATCTCATATGGAGTCTTAGGGAAGGATTTTGAGGGAACCTTATTTAGTAGATATGTAGCCGCTTCTAGGGCATATCCTCATAATGACACCAGAAGATCGGTAAAACTCATCATGGAACGAACCATGTCCACCAGTGTTCGGTATCTCCTTTTAAATACACCATTCAGCTGTGGCGTCCCTGGTCGAGTCCATTGTGAGATTATACAATTTTCTTTGAGATAATTGATAAACTCACTGCTAAAGTATTCTCCTCCTCGATCAGATCGAAGAATCTTAATACTCTTTCCAGTTTGCTTCTCTACTTCACTTCTAAACTCTTTGAACTTTTCAAATGATTCAGATTTGAATTTCATTAAATACACATATCCAAATCTTGAGTGATCATAAGTGAATGTAATAAAATAAGAATACCCTCCTCGTGCATTCGTTGTCATAGGTCCACATATATCTGTGTGTACCGACGCTAACAACTCTGTAACTCTTTCTCTTTTTCCACTAAAAAGGAGATTTAGTCATTTTTCCCATGATACAAGATTCACAAGTTGGATATGATTCCTAATCCTTAAGATCTAGGAGCCCATCTTTATAAAACTTGGATAATCTTGTTTTATTAATATGACCAAGTCTATAGTGCCACATATAGGTATAATTAACATCATCTCGTTTCATTTTCTTAGTTCGTTCAATTTGAAGTATATTTTCATGCAAGTCAAATATATAAAGTCCATTTCGCGAATTATCAACACCATATAAAACATTATCATTATAAATAAAACAATTGTTGTTCTTTATTATAATGTTAAAACCATACATATCCAATACAGAGATAGAAATAATGTTTCTAATGATATTTGGAAAAAAATAACAATTATTTAAATTAATGAACTTTCCCGTAGGTAGTGTTAAACAATAAGTCCCTACAGCTAATGCAACAACCTTTGCTCCATTTCCCACTTGTAGGACGACTTCATCCTTGCTCAGCTTTCTACTTCTGATCAGTCCCTGCATATTATTACATATGTGAGAACCACAGCCGGTATCTAATACCCAAGTAGAAGATTGAATTTCAGAAAAATTAATTTCAATCATAAACAAACCTTGATTAGGATTCGAAGCTTCTACAAGCTTCTTCTACTTTTGTTCCGCAAGATAATTCTTGCAGTTCCTCTTCCAGTGACCCGGCTTGTTGCAATGGAAGAAAATTTTTTTGCTAGCTGGATCAGGTTTCTTTTTATCCTTCACTTTCACATTTCCCTTAGCCTTCTTAGATTTCTTCTTTCCAGAAGATACCTTGGGCCTCTTCCTTTTTCTTGGAAGAATCATCCACTAGTAAGACATGGTTCTTCTTAGATGGGAAGTTACCTTCAGCAATTTTCAACATGTTAAGTAACTCAGGCAAGTTGACGTCCAACTTATTCATGTGAAAATTCACAACAAATTGTGAGAAGGTGTCAAGGAGTGACTGCAAGATCAAATCTTGACTCAACTCCCCATCCATGTCGAACCCAAGTTGTCCAAGACGTTCAATCAGATTGATCATCTTTAGGGCATGAGTCTTAATGGTAGTACCCTCGGTCATCCGAGATCGGAAGAGCTCATTAGATATTTCATATCTAGTAGTCCTACTTTGTTCACCATACAGCTCTTACAGGTGCAGCAGCATAGTAGGAGCATCCATGGTTTCATGCTGACGCTGAAGCTCGTTACTTATGGATGCGAGCATGATGCATTGAGCCACATATGTATCATTTTGTCACTTTTTAAAAGTAGCAATCTCTTCCTCAAAGGCTGTCTCTGCAACTTTTGCAAGTACGGGCAAATTTAGGAAATAAGAAATCTTTTTAGCAATGAGAACAATTCTTAGATTCCTTAACCAGCCCGTGTAATTCGGTCTGGTCAGTTTGTTAGCATCAAGTATGCTACACAGTGAAATTAGTGAATGTGACATTTTCAAAATTCTGCATGTAAAAAGATAATATTTTAGCAAATATTTATTTAATTAATTACCAAAATAAATTAGGTCTTACTTTATATTGGTATCTCCCACTATTTTCTTCAAACTATATTACCCTAATGAATATAGTTCGGTAATATCTAATTAAAGATTTACTAGTGAGAATAAGGATCTCATTTCAAATGTATATAGCCTTGTGTGTGCACAACAAACTATATATAAATAAATAGGTAGACAACTCTTGTCAATTACATCATCATGTAACTCCTTATATTTTGCCTCTTAAATCATAATGGTCAAGTGTGTGCACATCCGAACTAAAATGATTTAAGTTAAGTCGTACCCAATATTTCTATATAAGTGAAGAGAAAACTACAGCCCTTGTGTGTGCACAACAAAGCGGTAATGTTCAATTCCTTATAAACATTGAATGTAATAAAAATAACATCTCAGATATTTAATACTTGCCTTGTGTGTGCACAACAAACTCATATTAAATATTTAATACTCTATTGTTTTTATCATGCTAGAAGGCGACGTTCGATATTCCAAATATCTTTGAACGTTACAACTTAATATAATATCTTTGTGGGGTTTGTTATTATTAGTCTCATCTTGTTAACCGCGCATGGACACACACACACACACACACACACACACACACACACATAATATATATATATATATATATATATATATATATATATATATATATATATATATATATATAATGCTAGCATGCACATATAGAATATTATATTCTACCCGGATTGATTATGAACTTTTATTCTAGTTTGGTTCACTAGAGCCACCAAGTGAACCAAAAGGTCAAACCCTAGGGTGCAAGAATAAATGTTTAAATATAACTATTATAGTTAAACCCGGGCTCCATTACAAACGGGTCTTCGAGCGCTCCTTGCTCCTTGATCTCTGGTTCTTCAAAAAAATTCTTAATAATCCTATCAGGTTAAACTATTTAATTTAAATAGAAACCTTGATCAGCAGTCAAGGGGAAGTACATAGGAGAGAGATAGAATTTACATCAAGAAGAAAACTAGAAAAGACGAGGTACGCAGACCCCATTTAATAAAACTCATTCATTCAAACATCCAATCAAAATAAATCCAAAATAATTGGTCAATAGTCCATAATCAATCCCATTTATTATCATACATATCATCATATGTATCAATAAATAAAATCATTTCATATATATATGAATATTATTTAATGGAAAATTTTATGTTGCATGAAATCTAATTTCAAAATTAAAATAAACTCTTTATTTTAATTATAAAATTATTTAGAATATTATATATATATATATATATATATATATATATATATATATATTCATGATATGAATCTCCAGGTAATTCACCTTGATCATACATATATACTACCTTCGTTCCTAAAAGATTATCGTTTTAGAAGAAAAAATTTATTTCAAAATGTTTGTCGTTTACAACTTTCGAGAAGAATAAATTATTTAATTTCCTATATTTTCCCTACATTCTCTCATTGTCCCTCCCTTGTATTAATAGTTTTCAATTTTTCATAAAGGGGTAGTGATAGAATTTTAACCAAATTAATTCAATTTCCTATAGTATTAAATGATTTCCTTAATCCATATGTAAAAACCTTAAACGACAATCTTTTAGGAATGGAGGGAGTATATAATAACGGTTACTATATATATATATATATATATATATATATATATATATATATATATATATATATATATATATAATTTGATTCAACGCGAATCACGAAATCAGGATCAGCTTTTAAAAAAATCAGCCACGAACTTCAATAGCGAAAGAAAAATGCGTTTTAAAACCAGGCCTTGCGAATTGGTTTTTTTTTTAATAAATAAACTAAATACAACGAATTATGCCCAATACATTATTCTAAATACATACCCATGCATATATGGAATCAAAACAATTAATAATTTGCATAAAGTTTGGCCTGATACCACTGTAAGGTTTTGTGAAGATCAAAGTAGCAATCAAATTGCAAAAATAGCGGAAGCAAAGTAAAATTAGATTTTAAAATTTTTTACAAACCAATTACCCGGATAATCCTTTATGCATATTATTAATTAAAACGAAGAGCAAGAAGTTATGGAATCATACCCTTTTAGATACGAGCTTCCACAGGTACGAGTTCACCTCCTACTTCTCCGCGATCTACTTGAATCTCCGGATAGATTCCTTCCTTTGATCAATGTTAGCCACCCAAGTGTATGGCCTCTAGAGGTGATTCATCAAGTAAGAAATTTTTTTAAGAAGAATGGTGTATTGGCTGAAAGCTTAGTTTTTCCTATCTCTATAGAAAAAGGTACGTACTTTCCAACCATTGGAATTACGTAGTATTGATATATGATATAAGACTCCTCTTATAAATATATCAGGTAATCCTATTTAATTAAAATAAGGTATTATTTATTTAATTAAACTCCTTTAATTAATTGGGCTCCCTAATCTTATTAGGGATAATTAATTAAACTCTTTTAACTAATTTTTTCTCCTAATCGTATTAGGAATAAATGAGAGTACTTATATTAAATTAATTCCTAAACTCTTTTAGAAATTAAAATAATAATAATTGTAATAATGTTAATAAGACTCCTCTTATTAATTTATATTTAATATTTACTAAATATTAAATAATAAATATTAAGCTATTTAATTTATTCTATTACCATAGATTAAATAAAATATATTTAACATATTATTACGATTATGCCATTAACTTCTTAAATAATTATTCTTCCTTTTATAGTGTGACACTTTAGGCTCTACATATTAAACCAATTGTGAATAAATTAATTAGAATAATTCTAATCTTATTTAAATAAATAAATTAAACTATTAATTTGTTTAAATAAATAATATTTATTCTACAATAGGGATAAGCCTCCCTAGCGATCAACAACTTTTTAGATAATATAAATTTTAACAGTAATCATAAAAGAACCTTTGAATAAATAATTATCGTACAATTCAATCTTTCCACCATACAATGTCCCAATTAAATATAAGACGTGGAATTACTATCAAGTCTTATATTATTTAATTATATGTATTTCAATTCCTAAATTCACAACTTCTAATGAATGCAAATTAGAAATTACTTTCTAATTTCATTCCACCTTTGCCAAGGATTTCTGGGTTGTCATTTATCGAATCACATAGGACATTTCTCTTCTTTTACTAGAAGTGATAGATTCTTTATTGATCATTCATTATCTCCATATATAACTTATTACACTCAAGCATACCCTTTGATATACCCTAAGAGTCTTAAGGAATAAGTCAAAGTGTAATTCATTATATATAAGATACTATGATGATCTCAAGTCTAATGATCATTTGTACTACTATCACTATAGGATCTTTTATTGACATTCAAGTAAAACTCCATTAGGTATTCCTTAGCGAGTCATGTTCAGTGAACTTATTCTCTAATAAGAAGGTACATACTTGCTTTAGTGTCTCCACACAAATGATCATGAGATCATTCATCCTCATCCAATGAGCAAGCAACGTACGTACTAATCTATCCGGATTCACTAATCCCCTTTTTAGTAATCCATTGATTGGGAACATTTTAGTTTTAAGCTATTCGAGAATTTAGATCTCATTAGCATGATCTCATCATGATTCTAAAAGTATTGCTTAAAATTATGGGTTTATCACATATCATTAAAACAACACCATGTAGATAATTAAATACCTTTAATAAATAATTCTTTTATTAATAAATAAATAAGATTGATTACAAAGTATATGTTTTATCATCGTACATGATTTGCTTGTATGGATACTACTTTCAAACCGTTAGAATACCAAGAAACATGATGGCTTGTATACATAAGTAAGTTAAGGCCAATTAAGCTTACGGTCTTAGTTTGGGATCTTCGCATTCATGGCAATTCTAAGATTCCTTCATCCTTAATTTAGAACTCAGTTATGCAATATTACCTCTGTGAAGTTAAAGTTGTTAGGCGTGTCTTCCAATTCCAGATAGCTTGCTAACTCAGCCCTTTCACACTCTATATAGTTTATCAGAGATTTCTAGTAACTGAATTGAGAAAGGAATGGTTCTTATTTATAGACATTGAATTATACAAACAGTAGCTTTGCCCACCATTTCAAACCAACGGGAAGGAGAAGAAAATGATGGTTAATGAAGATTTAGTAGTATAGTGAAAAACATTATAATGGCCACTCCCCATTTATACTAACTGAGTTTGATCTCTGTTGCAAGAAATAGGGTTAGGCCATTGGCCTGTATAGGTGAAGAGGAAAGTGCTTATTATATTGGGACACTCTCTCCTAATACCCAACATTCAGTTATAATGTGCTTAATTTAGTTTCTCTTTGGTCCCCACATGTAACTTTAATGTACCAATGTTGCTACATAACGAAAAGTTAGAAATTATATATGCACCCATATCATATAATCTATGTACATTTGTCTAGTCCAATTAATACTACAACATGTATGGGCACCATTTAATTGGTTATTAATAATCTAATATTTCCTTAAAACGTTATTATTTAATTATACTTTAGTACTGAAATAAATATTTTAATAGTATATTTATTTACTCCTTATTTAATAAATTACACATTTACTTGCTTCACCACATATGATGAGGTAACAAAAATTCATGTAAATCATATTTATGATTTACTTACTTTTACTATATAAATTTGATATAGCATTATTCTGTTAGAGTTTGTGCCCTAGAGACCAATTATTTGATATAATTGCTTAACATTTTGATATTATATTTGATTGAGTAAATGAATGATTTTCTTATGGTTTTATTTACTGCTTTATATAAATGTTAACATAATAAAATTCCTTAGAATAGTGATATAAATTATATAGTTTCAAGTATGTGACTTGAACATGAGATTATATAATTACAATTAGTATCACTGCTCTTAAATGTCCCTATTCGAGTATCATTGTTGATGGGACAACAATGATGCATTGAGACTAGTATGTGGATTGACTGATGACTAAATCCCATTGATCATAAATATATGAGATATTGAGTCAATGCATAGGTACATGTTAGAAAACGATGTACTGGACAGACCCACCATGAGAATTCTACGTGGAACATTATGCAAAGTGTCATTGACGATTCTCATAGTGACAATGATGTAATGATCCTCCGACCTGAAATCACTATATTACTACACGGGAATTTATGAACTTTGATATCATCAAAAGTCACCTTTAATAGGGTGGACAATAAAGAAGATTATTGGATACATTATGAATCGTGTGAGGAATATGAGTGATCTAAATGGAATTTAACCCTCTTATATATTAGGAGTGATATCCATAGGCCTCTTGATTAAGTATGACTATGAAATGCATGGCCATGCTCAAATAGTGATTTGTTTCATATAGTCTACTCATTGATCGAGAAAACTCAGATTAAATTATGAAGAGTATGAGACATTCCATGACTCGAGTTTAATCTAGGATGTCAAGGTTAAAAGGATTAAATTACATTGAAACATTGGTCACGAAAAGGTTGCATTGAATCATCGATCTTATTATTACTTGGGTAGCAGTGATGCATTACTAGATGTCGTTCACTGTTTATAATTTTATAATATTATTTAAATTTATTGACAACGTAATAATAACCTATAGGGTCACACACATAGACTGTAATTTAAAAGGGAATTAATTTAAATTGTAAGGATTTAAATATATCAATATGATTGATAGTTTTTAAATCACGAATTTAAATTAAAAGGATAATTTGTATATATATATGTATATTAAATAAGTAAGACTTAATTAAGATATATATATATATATATATATATATATATAAAAATTCAGATTTTAATTAGATTAGGTTTTGATTAATTCCTTCTAACTGCTATATATAAGATATATCAGCCATTTAGGAAGGATTATCATTAACCAAAAACCCTAGCCACTCTTAGAGAGAGACTAGAGAGAAACAGTTTCAAAAATCCTCATCCTTGGTGGCTAGTACCGCAGTTCCTTTTACTGCAGATCGTACGACAATTCGCGGGGCATTTATGTGGATACCGTAGAGGCACAGTTCGTTTAGATTGCGTTGGAGATTCGATCACATCAATTCTAGCTACAATAATTGGTATAAAGTTTTAACCACTGAATTAATATGGTTTTCGCATGTATCCTGTTTTAGAGTTTCAAAATTTCTTTGAAAATTTGTTTTAATTCCGCTGCGTTTATGTACCGAAAACCCTATATATTCACCATTAAGTGTCACACCTCATTTAATATCTCATGCATGAAGTATTTATATGGTACTACTACCCATATCTTCCTATATTACATATGATGGTATGAAATAATATTTCATAATAATCCTCATGTTAATTATGGTGATACTAGTCCACTATATTACCCATTCTTTATTAAAATCGCAGTCAAAATTATCTTTCAAGTCTTACTACCAACGCAGCTACGCTGGTTTATAGTACAGAACTGGCACAGCTGCTCCACTCTGGGAAATTCTCAAACTTACTTACTGCTAAAATCATCTTATTAATCATTCCCTTCATTTAATTGATAACACGCTTATTTTCATTATCTTTCCACACTAGGAAATCATCATGAGTTTTACACTAAGCTTTTTATCAATTCCACCATAACACATAATGGTCACATACTTAGCTTAGTTTAGTAGGAATTACTATATCCCATGCCACAACAATATTGGTTTATATTCAAGTAAACACCCGACTTCCATTAATTTATTTATTAATAATATTTTGAAATTCTCGGGTATTATATTGGCTCGAGCCTTTGGCTCCAAGTATTGGTCCTACCTCTCTTTAAAATCTAGTTCCCCTTATTCCAAAACTTAATTTGTTTTTCTGACTAATTTAACTAGTCGCATTTGTTGACTTTGACTTTTTCTCTAACTTTGACTTTTCCTATTTTGTGAATATTGATTTTGTATTTATACATCATATAAATACTTAGGTCCAATACATCATACCATATAAATGAATTGTGCTTTCCTAGCTATTTACGACATATAAGTTTTATACCTATACAATATACACATTAAACTCCATAACACATGTGTAAGACCCCAACTTTTTAATAAAGATGATTTTTTCTATAAATATCATTTTTAAATATTATGGAATGAATTTGATATATTATTATAGTTGTGGGTAATATTTATAAATTTTGCAAAATACGCAAGTTGTTATATAATATTCGATTGGTCGGGGAATATTCGTACGACGGCACAATCATTAGTGGACCCCATAACAGAATTATTGTCGGATTGAGAAAATGACAAAAATATTTTTATGAAAATAACGACAAAAGTTTTACAGTTAAAATTGTTGAACTACTCGGTAGTAAAAGTACAGTAATATGCGTGGTTGCATAGTAGCACACCGTATTGATTATTGATGCTTACGTGAGAAGTCACTCAGTTTTGTACAATTATTGCTATAGTAATTGTTGCATAGTATCTCACGTTATTTGATTCAATTATTGTCGATATTTTATATATTATTAAATCAATAATTGAGACGACAAAATTATTAATATTATTATTTGCAATATTAACGGTGTCTAGAAGTTCTGCCAATGAGAGGTTTGGTCACCTAATTGCGCGCCAATAGGGAGAAATCTTTATTGAAAAGTCCCCTCTTTCCTAGGAACGACCTGATTGATTAATATTGTGAATTATAATGAAGGTGATAAATGTTGTTAAAATTATTGAGGTAATTTTTATGAAGTTTTGCTTATTTTATGGACCCCCCATTTATCCATTTTTTCCAAAATAATCGGTAGAAATTTTTTAGTGGACCCACATGTGACTTTGGAAACTAAATTGGAAATGGAGGGATGTTGGAGTACGGGAAAAAGAGGGTATATATATTATGGTTTGAAAGATTGCAGGGAAGGAGTACAATTATTATTATTATTATTATTATTATTATTATTATTATTATTATTATTATTATTATTATTATTATATAACTTTGAAAAATTTGTTAGAAGAGGTTATGAAATGGAGTTCACGGGATTACAAACCTGTGACTTCATTTAGCATATATATATATATATATATATATATATATATATTATTTTATATTTTATTTAAAAGATTTTTATTTTATTAGAATATTTTTTTAAATCAATCTGGACCGTTCATGAATTAGTTACTATTCAGTCCATTCTCTTATAAATAAAAGCTCATTCCTTCATTATTTCTTACGAATTCACTGAAACTATAGAGAGAGAAACTATAGAGAGAGAAAAGAAAAGTATTCTGCTACTTCACTACTCCTATATCCAGTACTCTTCTTTTTAAGGTAAGGGGTATTATTTCTTTCTTTCGTCTTCATGAAGAGAACTTTTGTTATTCCATTCTTTATTATTATGTTGGAATAACCTGTCTATGTGAAGTACCGTATACATGGTGAAATTCTTCTGTTATTCCATTCTTTATTATTCTGTTGGACCATCGTGTCTGTGCTTTACGCATGACCTGGTTCCGTTGTTTATTAATCTGTTGGAACATCCTGTCTGTGCTTTACGGATGACCTGGTTCCATTATTTGTTATTCTGTTGGAACATCTTGTCTGTGCGTTTACGCATGACCTGGTTCCATTATTTATTATTCTGTTGGAATAACCTATCTATGCGGTTTATCGCATGCATGGTGATTTCTTTTGTTATTCCATTCTTTATTATACTCAGTTGGTTAAAGTTTTGACTTCTATACTCCATGAAATTAATGGAATATCCTTGATATTTGCGCTTCATCCAGTATCTTTTGATGAAAATATTCTTCTGAGCATTCTTGAATTTTACTCTACAAAGAAGTATCATATTGACAATTTGGACGTTATTAGTTCCTGGATAAATTAATTCTTGAACTTGTTTTATTGAATTCTTATATCATTGTCATCATCCTCATGTTTATATTATGTTGAAAGTCATCTGTGTCCTGTAGTGCATAGATGGACTTGGTATGATTATGACCAGGGATTATTCGGTGTAATCATGACTGTAATGTTACAAATGATGTGGAAAAAGTCCTCATTGGCCTGTAGTACATTGATGGATAGTTGTTGGCATGATCATGACCATTGATGAATACACGAATATCCTTGGCCCGTAGTGCATGGATAATTGGTGGTTGTGATACTAATGAATATCCTTGGCCGTAGTGTAGGGATGATGTGGATTAATTATTAAGCTGAGTCTCAACGATAAAAGTGATGATAAACCTTTTTAAATCATAAAAGATAGTAGATTTTATTCTATACTTGACTCTTTTAATGGATTGCTTGTTCCGCTACAGTTAAACTTGATGTTTGTTATATTTTATCAGTTTAACACTATTGAAGGCTAATGATAATTTATTCTGTATTATCTTAGTCATAATATTTCTTACTGGGTTAGTTGAGCTCACCCTTTCTTTCACTGTTCTCTTCAGGAAATGAGAACGTAGATGGGGCTAGTCGGGGAACGGAGTGACGGTCCAGAAGATAGTATTAGTAGTCCTCACTATTCTATTAAATAGTGTGAAAATAAATATAATGAGGACTCTTTTGAGTGCGGATATTGTCTAGAAGACAATATTTTTATTAAAACTCTCAATTTATGTTTTGTGGTATTTTAAATGACAACTGTATTATTAAGTTGTATTTGAATTTTGTACCATGTATTTGGCGACTCAAGAAGGGTGATGTATACCTATTTTGGGGGCGTCACAATTGGTATCAAAGCTTAGGGATATGACCCCTTGCTAAGATGTGAGACAAGAACTAGGAGGGGAGAGACGGGGAATTCCTTCGCTAGTATGACCTACCTAAGTTTATTTGGTATTTAATTGGTCGGTCAGAGTATAGGGATAATATGTGATATGTTAATTAACCCTTGTTTTGTGGCAGTATTTGAAAATGACATTCGAGAATGTTGAGAACATCAATGAAGCACAGGAGACCGTTGAGTCTCCACAGATCAATAATCAGGATAATGTTCATCAGGAAGGCGACAATCCTCAAGAAAATAACAACATGGACCAGATGATGAACGATGGAATATTCAGAGGCTTTATGTAATTCATGCAACATTAGGCAAGAGCGGCTCCTGTCCAAAATGCAGGTGGAAACACTGACAACTCTCGGACGGTCACCGCTAAACAGTTCAAGGAATTGGGACCACCGGAGTTTTTTGGAGAGCCATAACCACTTAAGGCGGAGACTTGGATAAAGCAGATCAATAAGATATTTGATGTCTTGGGATGCTCTGAGGAGCAAAAGGTTCCCTTTGCCACCTTCATGTTGCGGGCAGAGGCAGATTACTGGTGGGAATCTGTAAAGCGTACTCAACTTGCCGCACTGAAGATGTCTTAGGAGAAGTTCCAAGAACTGTTCAACGAAAAGTACTTTCCCAAAAGTATTCGTCACATAAAAGAGGTAGAGTTCATCAAGCTGGAGCAAAACAACATGACCGTGTCGCAGTACGAAGCAAAGTTTGCCGAGTTATCCCGATTTGCGTCTCATTTGGTTGATAATGAGGAGAGAATGACGCGAATGTTTCTAAGATGTTTGAAACCCGAGATACGTCAATATCTTATCTCTCATAAACTGTGTTTGTATTCAAATGTTGTTAATAGGGCTCAGTTATTGGAGCGCGATAATGAGTCAACTCAACCAAAAGAGAGCACCCGACAAAATGATAATACCTGTGATAACAGTCATCAAAGTGGTGACAATAAGCGTGGAGGGAATCAACATGCCAGAAATGGTAACCACTTCGGTGGTAATCATGGCCAAAACAATAAGAATGGACATTTCAAGAAGAGGAGATTCAATAGTGATGGAAAGACGTCAGCATCAGCACATGTCGTTAAGGAAGGAGAACGACCGCCTATCATATGCTTCAAATATGGAGAAAAGGGACACATCAGTCCAAACTGCGCGATGCCATCCAAAGCATGTTACAATTGTGGAAGAGAAGGTCACCTGGCCTGATTTTGTCGTGCACCGAAGACAAGTCCAGCTGGGATGGAGGCATCAAAGGTCGTCCGAGACAAGACAAAATCTGTAGTTCAAGGGAGAGCGTTTATCGTGACCTCCCAGAAAGAAAGGAACCCGAACGAGGTCATCACGGGTAAGCTTATCATAAACTCTAGTGAAGTATATACCTTATTTGATACCGGTTCTATCCATTCTTTTATTTCTCCTACTTGCGCGCAACGTTTAAATTTTACTCCGGAGAAATTAGACTTTGACTTATCTGTTGAAACTCCATTGGGAGAAACGTTCATTACATCCACTGTTTATAAGTATTTTTTGGTTCAAATCGGTACCCTCACATTACATGTCGATCTTATTTCATTGAAAATACTTGCATTTGATGTGATTCTAGGGATTGATTGGTTAACTACTCATCATACAAAAATTAATTATTTTCGTAAGGTTGTTAGCTTTCATATTCCTAACCAACCTATTATGTGAATTCAAGCAACCAAACCATTAAAATCAATCATTGTCATCTCAAGCCATTGAAAAACGGATGTCAATCTTTCTTAGCTCATGTCACGGATCTAAACAAAAATACGTCAGTTTTGAATGATATTTCTATTGTTAATAAATTTCTTGACGTATTCCCTGAAGAAATTCCAGGCCTACCCCCAGAGCGTGAAATTGAATTTTTTATCGACCTTGAACCTAGTACAAAACCCATTTCTAAAGCCCCATATCGAATTGCTCCTATTGAACTTCAAGAGTTAAAGACCCAACTACAAGAATTGTTAGACATTGGCTTTATTCATCCTAGTACTTCTCTTTGGGGTGCTCCTATTCTATTCGTGAAGAAGAAAGATGGGAGTATGCGACTTTGTATTGATTATCGGGAGTTGAATCATGTCACCATCAAAAAAGGTACCCATTTCCACGTATTGATGACCTGTTTGACCAGTTGCAAGGAGCCAAATTCTTTTCAAAAATTGATCTTCGTTCCAGATATCACCACTTGAAGATTAGAACCGATGAAATTCCAAAGACGGCTTTTAGAACTCAGTACGGGCATTATGAATTCCTAGTCATGTCCTTTGGATTGACTAATGCTCCTGCTGCCTTCATGGATATGATGAACCGAGTATTCAAGGAATATTTGGATTACTTTATGGTCGTCTTTATTGATGACATCCTTATTTATTCCAAAAGTCGTGAAGATCATGAACAACACTTGAGGTTGATACTCCAAAAGCTTCGTGAAAACAAGATTTATGTCAAGTTGAAGAAATGCGAGTTCTGGCTGGAGGAAGTAGCATTCCTTGGGCACGTAGTATCAAGTCATGGAATATATGTTGACCCAGCAAAGATTGAAGCTATTCAAAGCTGGGAGCAACCTAAATCAGTGACTGAAGTACGTAATTTTCTCGGCTTAGCTCATTATTATCGAAGATTCATAGAAGGGTTTTCTCGAATCACTACTCCATTAACTCAGCTGACTCAGAAAGATACAAAGTTCGGTTGGAGCGAAGAATGTGAGAAGAGTTTTCAAGAACTCAAGAGGAGACTCATTTCAGCACATGTTCTGACAATACCATCTGGCTCGGAGGGATTTGTCATCTACAGTGATGCTTCGGGCAAAGGTTTAGGATGTGTTCTCATGCAACATGGGAAAGTCATAGCCTATGTCTCTCGACAACTCAAGGAATATGAGAGGAATTATCCTACTCATGATCTAGAGTTGGCAGCTGTTGTTTTCGCACTTAAAATTTGGAGGCATTACTTGTATGGGGAGAAAATGGAGATCTTTACGGATCATAAAAGACTCAAATATTTCTTCACTCAAAAGGAACTCAACATGCAACAACGACGTTGGCTTGAACTGTTGAAAGATTATGATCATACCATCCAATACCATCCTGGAAAAGCGACCGTGGTAGCTGATGCATTGAGTAGAAGATTATATGCGGGTACGGATACGATATTGACAAAGTAAGGCCCATTTTGTGTGACTTGCAAAGGATTGAGATAGAGTTAAAGACTCCAGGGATCTATGTGATGATGGCGAATATACGAGTAGAACCGACTTTAATTGATAAAGTTAAAGCTGCTCAAGTTACAGATCTGTAATTAGCTGATGCGTATGAGGAAGAAAGTGCAAGAAGGTGATATGCCGGAAACAAGAATCGATGAAGAAGGAATACTTCGAGTCAACTCCAGACTTTGTGTTCCTAACGACCCTGATTTAAAGTATAAAATCATGATGGAGGCGCACAACACACCATTTGCAATCCATCCTGGGAGTACCAAAATGTATCGTGATCTTCGTCATACATTTTGGTTGAACAATATAAAGAGAGAGATAGCGTTGTTTATCTCAAGGTGTCTAACTTGTCAACTAGTCAAGGTGGAGCATCAAGTACCAAAAGGTCCATTGCAACCACTTGAAATTCCAGAATGGAAGTGGGAGAACATTACCATGGATTTCGTTACTGGTCTTCCCAAGGTTTCTCAAGGCATAGATGCAATTTGGGTCATTGTTGATAGATTGACCAAGTTTTCTCATTTCTTACCAATACGAGAAACTTATACACTTGAATGTCTTGCTCGTATGTACATAAACGAGATTGTAAGACTACATGGTATGCCAGTATCCATAGTTTTTGATCGAGACCCAAGATTCACTTCACAATTTTGGGTTAGTTTGCAAAAAGCTATGGGCACAGACTTACGATTTAGTTCGACATATCATCCATCCTCAGAAGGACGGACAATCAAAGAGGACTATTCAAACTCTTGAAGATTTATTAAAACTCTGTATCCTTGACTTCAAGGGAAGTTGGGACATGTTCTTAACGTTGGTGGACTTTTCATACAACAACAGTTATCAAGCAAGTATTGGCATGGCTCCATTCGAAGCGTTGTATGGAAGAAAGTGTCGTTCTCTAGTATGTTGGGATGAGGTGGGTGAAACAACGTTGTTGGGACCAAAGTTGGTATGTATGACTACGAAAAAGATTCAAACGATCCGGCAACGTATAAAAACCTCACAAGATCGACAAAAGAGTTATGATGATCTTTATCGAAAGGACGTGAAATTTGATATTGGAGATCATGTGTTCTTACGTGTTGCTCCATGGAAAGGAGTTACGAGATTTAGAAAGAGAGAAAAGCTCAATCCTTGATTCATTGGCCCATTTTTAATCCTCGATCGAGTAGGAACTGTGGCATATAGACTCATTTTACCACCAAGTATGTCTCGTGTGTTTTCACATATTCATGTTACATAAATACGTGGAAGACCCGAACCACGTTATTGAGTTAGAACGGGAAGAAATAGCTGAAGATTTGAAGTATGAAGAGGTTCCTATTCAAATCTTGGATAAGAAGGAACATATTCTACGCTCCAAGGTTATACTTCAAGTCAAAGTTTTGTGGAGAAACCACGATGTTGAGGAAATGACCTGAGAGTTAGAATCTGAAATGAAATCAAGGTATCCTTACCTCTTCAACATACCAGGTACGTATCCTAATTTTGAGGGCGAAATTTCATAAGAAGGGGAGGTTGTAAGACCCCAACTTTTTAATAAAAATTATTTTTTCTATAAATATCATTTTTAAATATTATGAAATGAATTTGATATAATGTTATAGTTATGGGTAATGATGTGATAAAAATATGTACTGTAAGTGCACAGTGTCGAATTGAAGAACTGGCAAGTACAGGTCGAACCCACAGAGACTAGATTAATTTTAATGTTTCCTTAATATTTATTTTAGGCGAATTAGAAATAAAGATTGAGAATTAATTAACTAGAATATGAAAACAATTAACGAGAATGCAATCTAGGAATCTGAATCCACTAAATAATAAACATAACATATAATTCAATCTCTTCTATTTTTATAACTCAAATTATGATTTTGATCTCCCTTCCCTTTAATTTAGTAATTTACAATTAACGTGGGCAAGCATAGACTATGAAAATTTAAGGATTAACTATAACTCATCAAAACTTCTTTGAGCAAGCATAGATTATGAAAAACTCATATCTTAACAATAATCTATCAAAACCTCTTAATTAATTTAAAATCACATAAGAACTATAAAACGAATGTATTTCAATAACGAAACATGAAGGCGAAATCAATTAAACATAAAAACATAAATAATAGAAGAGATAAAAAATATTATTAGGAATAATTATTTAATTTCATCTTCATCCTAGATTAAAGAAATTAACTAGACATGAAAATAAATAAATTAACTAAAATAAAGAAGAAGTAGAAGATTGAAAATAAATAAGAAAACTCCCTTCATTCACGATCCTCCAACAAGCGTTGAAACATAATTTAATTTAGTCCTACTCCTAACCTAAAGTAATACAATACTTAATTCCTTCCATCTCTCTAAAACAAGAGGCCTATTTATAGGGAAAATAACTTTGAACCCTAATTTAGATTCATTGAACTTGCACACTTTGATTCCCTTTCCATGTAGAATTCAACTTCCTAGTAGCAATCAACTTCTCAAAAAGATCTTCTAGATAGACTTTTCTTTCTCTTGTTGGATTTGAATTGCACTAAGATTGTTCCACCTCTTTCCTTCTCCTTGTAGAATTCTTCTTGGACATTCCTTATATGAATAAGAGCATTAAATATTGCTTAATCACCAAGATTTTGACTTTATTGCAATAAATATTAAATCCTACAAAATAAAATAAAACATATTAATTTAATAAACTAATATAATTAAAAGGACAAAATTAGGGATAATTAAATGTATGAATTACGTTTCTATCAGGTAACATTTATAAATTTTGCAAAGTACGCAAGTTGTTATATAATATTCGATTGGTCGAGGAATATTCGTTTTAACAGGGAATATTCGTACGACGGCACAATCATTGGTGGACCCCACAACGAAATTATTGTCGGATTGAGAAAATGAAAAAAATATTTTTATGAAAATAACGACTGAAGTTTTACAGTTAAAACTGTTGAACAACTCGGTAGTAAAAGTACAGTAATACGCGTGGTTGCATAATAGCACACGGTATATATTATTGATGCTTACGTGAGAAGTCACTCGGTTTTATTCAATTATTCCTATAGTAATTGTTGCATAGTATCTCACGTTATTTGATTCAATTATTGTCGATATTTTATATATTATTAAATCAATAATTGAGATGACAAAGTTATTAATATTATTATTTGCAATATTAACGATGTCTAGAAGTTCTGCCAAGGAGAGGTTTGGTCACCTAATTGCGTGCCAATAGGGAGAAATTCTTATTGGAAAGCCCCCTCTTTCCTGGGAATGACATGGTCGATTAATATTGTGAATTATAATGAAGGTGATAAATGTTGTTAAAATAATTAACGTGATTTTTATGAAGTTTTCTTATTTTATGGACCCCCCATTTATCCATTTTTTTCAAAATAATTAGTAGAAATTTTTCAGTGGGCCCACATGTGGGGGCAACATGTGGGGTCCACATGTGACTTTGAAAACTAAATTGGAAATGAAGGGATGTTGGAGTACGGGAAAAAGAGGGTATATATATTATATATATTCTGGTTTGAAAGATTGTAGGGAAGGAGTACAATTATTATTATTATTATTATTATTATTATTATTATTATTATATATATAACTTTGAAAAATTTATCAGAAGAGGTTATGAAATTGAGTTCACAGGATTACAAACATGTGACTTCATTAAGCATATGTTATATATATATATATATATATATATATATATATATATATATATATATATATATATATATATAATATTTTATTTAAAAGATTTTGTTTTATTAGAATATTTTATTAAATCAATATGGACCGTCCGATTAAAAGTAAACTAATCTGGACTGTTCATGAATTAGTTACTATTCAGTCCATTCTCCTATAAATAAAAGTTCATTCCTTCATTATTTCTTACGAATTCACTGAAACTCTAGAGAGAGAAACTATAGAGAGAAAGAAAAAAAGTATTCTGCTACTTCACTACTCATATATCCAGTACTCTTCTTTTTAAGGTAAGGGGTATTATTTCTTTCTTTTGTCTTCATGAAGAGAACTTCTGTTATTCCATTATTTATTATTATGTTGGAATAACCTGTCTATGCGAAGTACCGCATACATGGTTAAATTCTTCTGTTATTCCATTCTTTATTATTCTGTTGGAACATCATTTCTGTGCTTTACGCATGACCTGATTCCGATGTTTATTATTCTGTTGGAACATCATGTCTGTGCTTTACGCATGACCTGGTTCTGTTATTCGTTATTCTGTTGGAACATCCTGTATGTGCGTTTACGCATGACCTGGTTCCATTATTTATTATTCTTTTGGAATAACATGTCTGTGCGGTCTATCGCATGCATGATGATTTCTTTTGTTATTCCATTCTTTATTATACTCAGTTGGTTAAAGTTTTGACTTCTATACTCCATGAAATTAGTGGAATATCCTTGATATTTGCGCTTCATCCAGTATCTTTTCATGAAAATATTCTTCTGAGCATTCTTGAATTTTACTCTACAAAGAAGTATCATGTTGACAATTTGGACGTTATTAGTTCGTGAATAAATTAATTCTTGAACTTGTTTTATTGAATTTTTATATCATTGTCATCATCCTCATGTTTATATTATGTTGAAATTCATATGTGGCCTGTAGTGCATAAATGGACTTGGTATGATTATGACCAGTGATTATTCGGTGTAATCATGACCGTAATGTTACAAATGATGTGAAAAAAGTTCTCATTAACCCGTAGTACATTGATGGACAGTTGTTGGTATGGTTATGACCATTGATGAATACATGAATATCCTTGGCCCATAGTGCATAGATAATTGGTGGTTGTGATACTAATGAATATCATTGGCCGTAGTGCAGGGATGATATGAATTAATTATTAAGCTGGGTCTCAACGATAAAAGTGATGATAAACCTTTTTAAATCATAAAAGATAGTAGATTTTATTCTCTACTTGACTCTTTTAATGGATTTCTTGTTCCGCTGCAGTTAAACTTGATGTTTGTTATATTTTATTAGTTTAACACTATTGAAGGCTAACGATAATTTATTCTGCATTATCTTAGTCATAATATATTTTACTAGGCTAGTTGAGCTCACCCTTTCTTTCACTGTTTTCTTCAGGAAATGAGAACGTTGCCGGGGCTAGTCGAGGAACCGAGTGACGATCTAGAAAGTATTAGTAGTCCTCACTATTCTGTTAAATAGTGTGAAAATAAATGTAATGAGGACTCTTTTGAGTGTGGATATTGTCTAGAAGATAATATTCTTATTAAAACTCTCAGTTTATGTTTTGTCGTATTTTACACAACAACTGTATTATTAAGTTGTATTTAAATTTTGTACCATATATTTGGCGACTCAAACTGGATAATGTACTTATTTTGAGGACGGTACAACATGGTTCAGCTCACAACGCTAATCTTTATTGAATCACATAAGATTATATTTTACAAGCCTTACAAATATTCGGGGTATTACAGTCGATGTGGGATGTGATTCCTTTTAGTGCTATAAATCCACCACCATCATAGGTAATCAAGTTAAATAGTTTTCATTTATTATAAATTTTCTACATATTTAAGCAAATATGAAAATATTGATCGTCAAAATATTCCTCTAGGTAGCTATATTATTTGTTTTTCTATTTTATTTTAGGAAAATGAATGGATAATATATGTGTGTGTATGCGCGCGCAAGATTTTCAGACCCGAACCGATCATCAAACTGGAAAATGTACTGAGGGTGGATGGGTCACTAGTCCAACTAGTGATCGAACCGTTATTAGCTAGTGACGTTATTAATATGTAATAAATAATTATATATTATATATAATATTTAGTAAATATGTTAAATTAATCAATTTATATATCCAAAAAAGCTTATTTGTACAATATTTAGTTTATAAAATTTAAATAGATACTAAATTTATATGAAAAGAAAGATATTAAATTATTCTTATAACTCAAAAGTCAAAATCTATATGACATTTGTTACCTCTTTATAATAATAATAATAATAATAATAATCTACCATTTTTTCAAAATATAGATTAATATTCATTTTTTTAAAAATCAAGTCGCACATACAATTAATATCATCGTCAATTAATTATGTATACATTTATTTTGAAATTTACTTAATAAGATATAATTTAAAAATGTGAGCAGCAGAGATCAAGATATTATGCCCATATTACGCACCTACCATCCTTATCATCTATTTACACAAATTATGCATCCTCATCTCTTCTTCCCCTCTTCTTTCATCTCTATTCATTTTTCTTCTTTATACTAATTCTTAAGAATTAAAAACAAAACTATGTTCTCTCCTTCAAGTATGTATGACCATATAGCAGACGTTGTTATCACTTATTTTCCCTTCTTCCTCGTTCATTCCCTTATAGACTTGCTACAACGAACTTCACCATTTTGGGGAGAAATCTTGAAAATAATCAAATTGGGCTTTCAAAATTTACAAATTTTGTGAAATTGAGACCCGAAGAATGAAGATTTGAGTTTCAATTTGTGAAATTTTGGCTTGTGAGGAGGAAAAGAAAAACGTTTAACAAATCCTTGGTATGTGGAGCTTTGGTTGATTGTTGTGAGGAGGAAGTGCAGAACCGGTTAAACCCGTGAACCAATTATCGGTTCACTAGGTCAACCGGTTGAACCACCGGGTCGTTAGTTCTGAGCGGGTTTTGGTCAAAACTGGTTAATTTGTCCAAATCAGATCAAAGGATGGACCGGTTTCGATTTTTACCGGTCCGACCGCCGGTTCGATCCGGGTTTAATAACCTTATATATATATATATATATATATCAACTTATCTCAAAACTGCAGAAGTTGATTTGTCAAGTGTAACACCCCCTTCCCGAAAAGGAAAGGGAGGTCACGTGCAAAGCATAACAATCCTCAAAATTAGTAAACAGAGCACTAATAACTTCAAAATATTAATAATAATATCTATCAATAGCGTACTAAATACAATTCTCCAAATAAAGTCTCAATAATCAAAGCCTAAAATTCGAAACAACTTATGTGGTCAAAGGCAACTCTCACGTCACCCTAGCCCTGAATCACCCCTGCAAACCTGCCGGAAGAAAAACACAGCATGAGTCAATTGCCCAGTACGGATACATATATACAAAAGATATACAACTGATATACGAAAACAGTTGAGACAAAATACTGAACAAGCCTCAAGTGCAAATACGAACGAAAATATAATATCCAAAGATCTGAATGGAATATATCTGAATCAACATAATTAACGAAACCAATAAAAGAATAAAGAATTAACGAACTGAAGTAACTAACTCAATGACTTGAACTGAACAGAAACCAACAAAACAAATCCAATAAAATAAGAGGCTGAAACAAATGGCTTAAGTTATTTCATACCGAATGAGCTCAAAAATATACCTTGCCACACAGACAAGTCAAAATAATGCCACACAGGCAAATCAAATGATGCCACATAGGCAACCAAAATAATGCCACACAGGCAAGTCAAAATATATAATGCCACACATGCAAATCATACATTGGACCGCGAATCCAAATGTATGCAAATCGGATAGGTGTGTTTGGCACAACATCACAAATCCGCAGAACAGAAAACTAGGGTTAATTCATACGCCTCCCATAACAAAACACCAAATGACCCGCTTCCTCCGGAGCCCAAAATGGAGACGCTGTGGACTAATCACACTGCCACGGAAAGTGTCATGCCTCTCGTGCCAAGACGACATGCATGTGGTACCCCCACATGTGGTTATAGCTCAGGTATACCCTACGGTATATTCTAACAAAAATATCATGTCACAACACATGCGACATAATACCAACAAAAGAGTTCTATATGTACATGTTGAACCAAATCAAATTATAGTCACAAGATTTCAAAAAGAAGGTAGCAACATGTACCGCTCTACAATTATCAAAAATAAATACTAAATATGATATCCTAATTCAAAGAGTACAAATACGAGTCATATGTATCAACTCCAAAATAAAACTAATATATTTATTTCACCGGAAACAATTATGTGAAATCATAACAGAATTCAAAATAAGGAAACAAACGAATAAATCAAATTTAATAAGAGTATCGCTGAAAGAGTACGGAATCCGTACCTGATACTTCCAAACCATTTATAGCAAACTCCACAAAATCTTACCCTCAAATGCTAACGATATCAAATACGAAACGTTATTCATCACCTAAACATATTCACCTCAAATTAAAATAATCC